>JAZGUH010000501.1:1795000-2012500 GCA_037893225.1 Hippasteria phrygiana
GCAGATAAAGTTTGCTTGAAGATAAAGTTTGTTTGAAAATAAAGTTTGCTTGAAAATAAAGTTTGTTTGAAAATAAAGTTTGCTTGAAAATAAAGTTTGCTTGAAGATAAAGTTTGCTTGAAGATAAAGTTTGCTTGAAGATAAAGTTTGCTTGAAGATAAAGTTTGCTTGGAGATAAAGTTTGCTTGGAGATAAAGTTTGCTTGGAGATAAAGTTTGCTTGGAGATAAAGTTTGCTTGAAGATAAAGTTTGCTTGAAGATAAAGTTTGCTTGAAGATAAAGTTTGCTTGAAGATAAAGTTTGCTTGAAGATAAAGTTTGCTTGGAGATAAAGTTTGCTTGGAGATAAAGTTTGCTTGGAGATAAAGTTTGCTTGGAGATAAAGTTTGCTTGGAGATAAAGTTTGCTTGAAGATAAAGTTTGCTTGGAGATAAAGTTTGCTTGGAGATAAAGTTTGCTTGAAGATAAAGTTTGCTTGAAGATAAAGTTTGCTTGAAGATAAAGTTTGCTTGAAGATAAAGTTTGCTTGTTATCCCACTCATGCTCGTGGAATACAAAGAATGTAGTGTGGCTGTGTCCCTTAACCCATTGAGTCTGGTTATTTATCGTGAGGCGCCGGGTCGGCCTGTGCAGCCTGTGCAGTCAAGCAAAATGGACACGAGTTTTGTGCAGCCAAGCGTAACATACATAATAATCCAACAGTGGATTGAAAGTGCAGAAAATGCTGTGTATAGACATTATCCGGCCTGGTGGCAATTTTGTTTTGCATCTATTGGCGTCATCCGGCTTCAAAGGGTTAATGCCCCAAGGCCGAACATATGAAACGCAGACACACATTGTGTTCCACTCATGCTCAATAATATTAACATACTGACAGTACCATTGCTTTCTTTCCTAAGACTTAGAAACTAGTTAAACATTACAGTTATACATTCATGTATTTTTTTCCATGCTCATCAAAATGTGTGCAACATTTTCTTTTTTGTAAGTTTACACCTCTTATAAAGTGATGCATGTATGTTAATACACAGGATGTATTTGGATAGATAACTGAACACTTAGGCAAAATCAATGTAAATGTTTACCCCAGTCCCACAACGCAATGGGCTTGAACACAAAAGTACTGAACACAAAAAATATACAGTAAAAGTTTGTTAAAATGTTGTAGATTCTTTCACAAAGAAGGGAAATGCTATGCTGCGCATTTCATCCATAGGGCCTAATAGAGGAATCCCACGACGACGAGTTTAGCGCCGATCTGCACACTTCCACGTTTGAAAATGAGGATCTCAATGTCACAGTAAACAACTTTATGCTGATCGTGCGCCTGCGCTGCCTTTTATGGCCTGATTATTTCATGCTTGAATGAATGTGCTGAAAAGCGTTGTTTTGTTTGCCACTGACATTCTCGCTTTCAACCCGGAAGTGCGCAGAAGGGGCTAATGTGAAATTCCTCTATAACCAATATTTTGTATGTATTGGCTTCCAAGCTGAAACGGTTCCTTAACCCCTTGACCTCGGGTTTTAGATAGGAGGCGCCGGGGCACCAGGTCGGGTTGTGCAGCCAAGCAAAACGGAAACAAGAGGCTTGTGCAGCCAAGCATAATGTACACAATACCCCAATAATGGATTGAAAGTGCAGAGATTGACACAAATAGAAGTCAACCGGCCTGGTGACAATTTTCAATCTGCACGTATTTGTGTCGACCGTACGCAAGGGCACAAAAAAAGAAATTGCCACCAGGCCGGATGACGTCTATACACGCCATTTTCTGCATTTTCAATCCATTGTTGAATTATTGTTTATGTTACGCTTGGCTGCACAAGCCTCTTGTGTCCATTTTGCTTGGCTGCACAGGCTGCCCCGGCACCCCGGTGCCTTACTATAATAACCGTACTCGAGGGGTTAACCTCTTGAATATGGACGACAGCCATAGCCACAGTTTGAAAAAGACCACCTGGCCGGTTGTCATCTATACATGTACGTGCATTCCTGCATGTACTCAATCCATTCATGTTTCAACTGTATTGCTGTTGAATGGGAGTGTTATGATTAGATGGAGATTTTTCAAACAAAGCTTTTATTCACAATGGGGGGGGGGGGGGGGGGGCTCCAAGTGCAAGGACTGCTCTATTTGTGTTTTACACTTGGCTGCACAACCCGTTCTTTGCATACCAACCCCCAACCAATAACAGCCGGACATAAGGATTTAAGCAGTAACCAGAGCAAAATGTTGCTTAGGTTCAATATAATCCCTCAACGGGGGAAGAGTGCCTTTGTAAGTATAATGTATTGCATGTTTGTGTGTTAAGATCAAAGTATAATTTAAGTTTGCCGGTCTCTTTTAATATCATTTCAGAATTTCGCACAGAAGCTGGTTTCTGCAGACCGTGCGTCACTCTTTCTTGTTGACAATAAGACCAGGGAGCTCTATGCCAGAATATTCGATGTTGGCAACGGCGTAGGGATGCAGGTTGTAGAAAAAGAACAAAAAGAAATTAGGTAATATTGCAACAGCTGGCAACCAGCATGTTAGTTTCCTTTGGCGGAGAAAATACCTGTACTTGTCCATAGATGACTGAAAATGCAGAGGTCAGTTTTAGGCCTGTAACTTTCCCTTTAATTTTCTAAATGTTTAAACCCATATTTTGACAGCATTTAAACTGTGACTCGTGACATGTACATCGCAAATTTAAATGACCGAGACTAATACACAGGTGGCATACATTTACAAGTATGAAAGGGTGTTTACTTGTTTTCTGTTAGCTTTTGCTTAAGTTAACTACTTGAGTTTCTCCACTCATGTAAACAAATTAATTTGGTGACAGAAACAAAATGGTATAATTTTTTTTTCAAAACTAAAAATTAACCTTTGATTACACGGGAGTACCGTCGCACAACTAATCATTTAGCTGCACGTCGTGTCTTTCTGAATGCGAGCAGACAATTGGATCCAGAAAGGACCCTTTTCAAGTTGGTATTTTGAGGAATGCATCTTTAATTAGCCCTATTTAATGCATAATCAGGGTCAGTTACTGATAAGAATATAATTAATTTTAACATTAAGAAGCAAAGATTAACACAACTACTGTAGCCTCTGTTTAATAATTGATTTCATTATAACGTAAAGCCTGAACCATGAAGGAAGGAGTAAAACTAAATAATAGGCTTGTGACACTACAGTAGTTTCACTATTGTTCAGGGGTGAGATTTGTCCTGATTTCAGGATTTTTTGTCAGGATTTCAGAATTTTTAAAGAATTTCTTTTGCAATCTGGAATTCCTGTGGTGTTCTCCTAAAGGTATTTTTACCCTGTAAAAGTGGACATAGACCAATACAAATTGATATTTTAAGGGGGTGCCTTTAGGCAAATACAAACTATATGTTGATCTGGGGTCCTCGTGGATTTTTCATGGATTTTTTGTGGATTTCTCATTTTTGGCCAATCTCACCCCTGATTGTTATTTTGATGTACAAACTTGATTACACTCAATGATGCAGAAGTCGGCTCCTATTGCGTTCAAACTTTTTCAAAGTTTGTTATTTTCATGCTCTGACTGAACATTTCAATTCATTGGATTTTCCCCACTAATGAATTTAATCTTGTTTGATTGAGTTTTTCACTCCATCGGAGCTTGACTACACCCGAAAAATACACACAAGTGTGTAAACATCTTGAATCGGGGACCTCCTATTGTCCTATCGTTCATAATTTAACTTTTTGGCAAGGACCCCCATTGTTTTTTTTTCATGGTTTTCAAACGGGGAACTTTCTCAACTGGGGACCCTATTGTCCTCTCTTGTTATAGCCTTAAAGGTCCCCGATTGAATGCAAATTGCAAATATAAACCCAGATTTATCAGCTTTAACAGGTTTTCTACAGACAGTTATCTCTCAAATACATAAGGTGTATATTGAAGTTTCTTACTAAATACAAATGTGACCCGCTCCAGAAAAAGGTGATATAAGTCGCGCTATGCATTTACGTGTAATGGCCCTTTCAACGTTGAGAGGGTGACATTTTTCGTCAAATTTTTTTTTTTTTTTTTTGTCTTTAATGACATCTTAAATATGTATAGTTACAGGTTTGGTGCACAACAACGTTGATTTCAGTGAATAAAGTGAAAAAATTACCTTTTTAGAGTTCATTGTTCCATTGCATTGTATTAAAACTAGATTATTTCAAAGCCTGTTTTCTCTGTTGTGCAATTTGAACTCATTAATATGCAAAAACGTGATATCTCCAGAACGGAAAGGGCTTTGGAGCTCTATCATGTACTAAATGAAAGCTTACATTGTGGGCTTTCCAAACATACATAAAACTCATTTTATATATTTTGCGACATAATATACCTTTTTCCAGAGCGGGTCACAAATAGTGTAATCTACATGTTAACGTTTGTGTTGCTAGCAGAGTTAAATTTATATTATTACTAAGACATCAAAGGATGATTGGTTGTTTGAATTTATGTTCCAGGTTTTCCATGGATAAAGGCGTTGCTGGTCATGTTGCTTCCACTGGACAAGTCCTAAACATCCCCGATGCTTATCTCGATGAACGATTCAACAGGTTGGTCATCAACACATACAGTAGAACTTCACACCGCTATACTGATCATTTGGCTATAAAAAAAACACCCTCTTTAGCCCCCAAATTTATGTATTCAATACATTAGGGCTGTGCATCTGAACCGAGTACCTGACGGCTAATATCAGGAACCGGTTCCAGATTATGAACCGAATTAACATATTACTTTTCTCAATCAATGAAAATGAAAGTTTTGAATGTCATTTGTCGGGAATTTTGAAAATGAAAACCATGGTACATGGAAAAACGAAACAGTTAATAACGTTTATGCACTTGCAAAAATGCAATTTACACCATAAAGATGCTGTAGAGCTCACTGTTCAGACTTGCATCTTGCTGAATTGATGCACCGATGTGGTAGTATTATTGTGCGGACCTTGATTAACAATATGGACATCAATTTCTGAGATTTGTTTTTTGGGATTGGCTTTCTTTATTTAACGGGTACCTGGGAACCCCATTTTTTTCAATCGCGTACCCAATTCCCGTACTACCTGTAATTGCACACCCCTACAATACTTGCAGTGGAACGCCACTATACCGAACATTCGGTTATACTGAACAACATCCTTGGCTCCCAAATTTTGTGTACAAAACTTACCGAACATTGTTTAACAGTATAAACATGGAAAGTATGAACATGGAATTACCTAATTCAATGGCCGGCACATGTTTAAAGTCGTCCTTAAGTAACCGGCGGCTGAAAATAGCTATACCGAATGATCGCTATACCGAACAAAATCTGTGGATCCCGTGATGTTCGTTATAGCGGCGTTCCATTGTACCATTATTCACCCAATACAAGGCTAAAAGCCACTTCAGGTATTACAGGTTACAATCAGAGGTGGTAGGGTTGGCAACTTTTTGAATTGCCAACCTTAAACCTACAGTTTTCCTAAGCCAAGATCTAAATAGAGGGTAATTCTTCAACAGATTCCAAATTATCCTAATTTTCAGACACAGACCCAGGTGGGATGACTCACCTCCCCCCATGGTTTCTTTAAGTAATATGCATCCTAACATCTTGTGTAGTTTACTTAAGTCTTTGTGATTTGTCTTGTTTATTTGTAGCTGCAACATTTGTATTTGTAGTTACAATATTTAGCACAGTGTTTGTGCATGATACACTTTATGTATGCAGCAACATTTATGCCTTCATGGTATGTTTAGACAACATGTTAAGACCAATCATAATCCACATAATTTTTGTTTTGTTTTTCATGTATAAATAGGGATGTTGACCAACAGACAGGATATGTCACGAAGAAAATTCTATGCATGCCGATATACAACAGAGGAAAGTAAGTACATCACAATTTGGTCATTATTTTATCAAGTTCAATTTTATCAAGAAAACCATTGAGGTGGGACCATAAAACCAGTAGAAAGTTGCACAAATTGAAACTGAGATTATGGTGTTTCTAGAAAGTAGAGAGTGTAAGTATGAAGCCCCAACAGAAGATAGAGTTTCTAAAAACGGGTGTCGCATCTTGTAAAAACTAAATTGATAAAACTAAATTTAGAAAATGATAAAATTGGGTTGTCCATTTTTGGGACTTTTATAACCTAAAGTTGTTAGTCATAACTCCCTGGTGTTAAACTACATTAAAACAATATTTTCTGAAAACAATATTTCAGGATTGGATGGAAAAAAACCAGGAAGACGGAACAAAGTAAATGACAGGAGACCTCTACCAACTGAGCTTACATGTATTCTGTCCTATGTTCGCACACTCCAGATTGTGTCAATATCCTTATTAATTCAGTTATAAAACGTAGAGAGACGACAGGAAAGGATTTTTTTGGATGTAAAAATCACAAAATCTACCTCAAAGTCAGGGTTTAGATTTCTCCCGATTTTTCCTGATTTCAGAATTTTTGCTAAGACGTCTTCCAGATTTCTGGAAGATTTTTGGGTCCTGAAATTGTTTTTAATAATTCCAAAATGACCTTAGAAATGTGTAACAGTCTTCTTTTAATTCAGATGACCTTATTAATATTTTGGTAGAAAATACACTTTCTTAAATGCATTTTTAAGCAATGCCTCAGATGTTTCATGGATTTTCCCTTGCCCAGTGAAAACATTATTTCTGCTTGTACATAACCCAGAATGCCATAATGTGGCTTCTGACTCATTTTGTAGATCATGTGATTGCTGATTAATCACCAGTAAAGAAAAACAACTATATAAACACTGTAAAATACTGGCTGTCTATTGTGTGATTGGCAGTGTGATTGGTGTGGTGCAGATGGTCAATAAGAAGCAAGGAAATTTCACCAAAGCTGATGAGCAAGCTTTTGAGACGTTTGCTGTGTTCTGTGGTTTGGCATTACATCATGCAAAGGTATGAGAATGACATCAACAAGAGGATTTTCCTTTTTTGTAATAATAAGGAAGCTATACAAGCCTATTTATTGCTTGTATTTATTTTCCACCTATTGTCAGAGTTGTCAAAACTGTTCACTGCTGTTACTTTTTGATGATAAGCCGGACCTTGCTTATACTTGGTGCATTAAAGCTGCTGTGTCTGTGCTCTTGTGTATCAGCCTGAAAAGTACATTTTTAAATTGCTAAATTTGTTAGCGTGAGATAACTTATGATCTCCCATGAGACATTCCACACACAAAAAATTGCTTTACAATAAGTAACAGATTTAGCAAGTTTCAAATTTGAATTAGGAGTGGGCCACCTCTAATAAGCCAGTCGGTATTTCAACTGTGCATGTGCACGTATGACATTTTATCCCGAGTGACCCGCGTGACCTATCGCGGTGTGTGAGCACAAAAGGTGGTCGCACAACGCGCACATGTTAAATTCAATCAGAATGGGCGTTCGCGTAACATGCCGTTACATTATGTCAGCAATTTTATCCCGAATAACCTTTGACCTTTGAGATACTGACCTGGCTTATCCCTACAGTATTAACATATATCAACATTTTCACATAGCACATAATAAAACAATATATTTTAGGATGACCAAATAGAGTGCACAGTGTAGTGAGTGCTTTTTTAATCAAAAATAGTTTTCTTCCGTTGTTCGTTAGTAGTGGGAAAAATCTATTAAATTGAAATTTCCAGACCTAGCTTGGATGTACGAATACCGACATTTAAGTTGGAGTACTTTGCTATCCGAGTACATTCAATCAGTACTCAAGTAGTACTTGAGTATGAGTGCCGCTGTATCATCTATGAGTTTTTAAATGCATTATGCAATTTCCTTACACAGCTATATGACAAGATTCACCGATCCGAGCAGAAACACAAAGTAGCTCTGGAGGTTCTGAGCTACCACAGCCAGTGTCAAGAAGAAGACCTCGACAATCTGAAAAAAGTTGCTCTACCAGATCCAATGCCTCAACTCGCAAGGTATTATAACCTGCTGTAATCTGTATTAAAGAACGTCTTGTATTAATTGATGTATTATCATTCAAATCGTGATGGGAAACTGCTAAGAAAACAATCTAAATTTACTACACATGTTCGGTCAGATTGTGTGCACGTTACTTTTTTTACAAGAAAAACATTTATTACAGCAGTATTTTTCATCCGACTTGCATTAGCTTATTTCTATATTTCTATATTTATTAGCGTATTATTATATATATACTAATATATATATATGTGAGTGTGTATGTCTTTTTTTTTTAATCGTGAAGTTTAGCAGTTATGTCGTCAGGATGTCAGACTAGGCAACATATCAAAATGAACAGCTGAATGTGTTTTTCTAAATTGTGATTGAAACGTCGAGTACAGTTGTAGCCCATTTGCCAAAGAAGTTCGCAAACTACCATCTCTACAAAAGTGAGTCTCTTATTGCCACAGAGATATTTTCAGTCAACTAGACGAACATGCAATAAACTTTAATTTGGTACATCATGGACCTTGGTAGGCTTGGGCGAATCCAACATTTTTGGAATCGATTCCGATTACATCTGAGAATTGCGATTCCACTCGAAATCGATTCCGAAAATAAACATAAAGTAAACAAGCTAAAACAATTGCCAATAAGGAGGCTATTAACTTGTTAGAGGGTGTAATCGCTTTATAGAGCTAATTTGTCATTAAATATTCATATTGCAGTCACGTTTGGGCAGGGAGCACAACAAAATATTTTAGAAGATAAAGTTGGTCACTTAATCAACATAATCAAACCAGCCCCTTGCCAACGTGTGCGCATGCATATGCAGTAGCCCTGTTTACGACTTAGCTATATATCCCTATATATAAAATATCACGTGATGGGGTTGTGGAAAGTGGAAAATTAGACCAACATGCCAATCAAATGACGATAGTCTTTCTGTCGGCACATGCTCAACCACAAGAGAATTCCCCAAGATGAGAAATAGTTTGCTCATCAACTCTCTACAAGTGAGCGCAATATTTCCCCACGCTGCTCACACTCGCCTGTGTTGTTCACAACTGTTTTTTTTAAAGTGCTTTTATAGCAATGATTTTTCACCTGGTATAAAAAAAAATGTGGAACTTTGCAGTTAATATCGTCAGGACAACTCAGGTTTTTGAAAGGGGTAAGAAAAATCCAGAACAAACTTTTTGAAAGATGGTTCTGAAAGTTTTCTCAACTTTTCAAAGGAATTTTATGAAAACCTTTCAAATTTTTGGGACCTGCATACGTTTGCCATTAAAATTCCTAAGATGATACGAAACCTGATAAGCATAAGTGTTACGTCAAAGAAAAATTACCATTTTCATGAGAAAATTGCACCGCATCAGGCAGGCCATGTGGCCGTGGACAACAATATGCAGCGCCGGCTGCCTTTGTCTTCCACAAACAAAAAAGCTTACTTTGTGATATTTAATATCCCATGGGGCTGTTAAAGCTTTTCATTAACCCTAACCCCTTGGGTAACTTTTACTAAAAAGTATCCTGAATCCGCCAAAATCCACCTATTTTGTCATGCACAAAAAGTTGGTTTTGGTGACTGCTCAATATGGAGGTATCCTGAATCCATCAAAATCCTGCAGTACCGCTAGGCTTACAATCCTCAATCCATCAAAATCCCCCAAAACAGGGGTTATGGATTTTGATGGATTCAGGTAGGTTAGGGTTAAAGGACGGCTTCATCAGTTTGTCTTTGATGCATTAATTACATGCTTTTGAAACTGTTTAGGGTTCTTTTTGTGAAAGAATAAGACTTATTTGAATGTGTGTTGGAGTTGGCCAGTCTTCATAATCTTCACGCGAGGACTAGAATCGATGGGAAAAGGAATTGGCTATTTGAGAAAGAGCTTACTTAAGCTAACTTTTTTGATTTGTTCATTTTAGGTCAATCCAATCAGTTAGTTTGCAGCAGTTATTCATTCTCTGTTTTTAAGGCCAGAAACAATTTTACATTTTGCAACTTGGAACTTCCTTTTGCATTGGATGTTTGTGCTTGTATATGCAGAGGCGGATCCAGGATTGTTTGCCCAAAAAGTTGACTCTCAAAATGTTTCACCTGCGAACAAAATTTTATGGGAGGGGGAGGGCATTTTCTCAATGTTGGTGGCACCATTTAACCTCTTTGTTTTGTACACGCAAATAAGACTTTTACAGGGTTTTGCTTATTTGGGGGGGGGGGGGGGGGGGGTTTGCAACTTTAGGCATCGGCCCTTACAAGCAAAAAAAAATAATTAAAAATTGGGAACAAGCAGGAGGGGTTTTCGACCCCCGAACCCCACCTCTGGATCCGCCCCTGATATGGTGTATAAAGAAACTTCAGAATGACAATAGGTTCTTGATGAGCATGCTGTTCATGGAAATTGTGTACAAAACCAATATGAGGGGTTGCAAAAAGGATTAAATACAAAAGAATTGATCAGAAGGACTAGTGGGAAGTCCTCTATACACACTACTAACAAACCTATTTGATTTGATTTGATTTGATTTGATTTGATTTGATTTGATTTGATTTGATTTCTCATCAGATATGACTTTTCCCCTTGGGGACTGGATGAAGAAGCAAAGCCACTGTATGTGCTGTGCATGTTCCAGGATATGTTCACATTGAATGGGTAAACAAACAGTCCTGAAATTTGTCTCTCAATTACCGATTTAAGATAATTGGTTTTACAGAAATGATGTAGTAAAAGTGGACTACACCAAGGTTTTAATTTTAAGAAATATCTTGCTCATAGTATTGATTATTTTGATCAGTGTCCATTTTGATGTTTCTACTGTCTGGGTCACATTTACTATCTCTTTCAAGCTGTCGACAGTTTATCCAAAAGACCGTTTTTGTTATTTCATCAATTAATCTTATTTATTTATTTTTTATTCAAAAGTGCAAAAAAGAAAACTGGCAGGAGCAGGATTCGAACCTGCAACCTCCGGAATACTGTACCCGCACTCAGCTATCTTGCCCCATGTTGGCGGTCTCCCAAATTGTCTGTTTTTTTTTTTAAAGCAATAATTGATATATGAAGTTTATAACTTCCACTAATGACCAATTAACCAAATTTTGAAATTATTTATTAAAAACAAAATACTCATCAATAATCAAAATAGTTTTAACATATAGTAATAAGAAATAATACAGCAAATGTGTAAGAAGTGCATCACATTACTCTTCAGTTACCTTGGCAAATGGGGATGGTAATACAGAGCTATATTTACTTCCAAAACAAAGGACTACATACATTCTGTGAAAACTGTTCATCCGAAGTGACTTTCTTTGATTTTTATCACTTTTCAAGAGTCGGCATATTTTTATCTCTCAGCAGTCTTAAACGGTTCTAAGCATTCTTTAATATGGACATGAAATCTAGCATGTAGTTGGGATCTGAGCCAGTTTCACTTCTGTGCTTACGGTTAGCGAAGAACCACCACTGACTATAGCAGAAAATTCTGTACTAATGGTTAGCGTATTTCAAAGGTTAGCAAGGAATGTTTGGCTTGTGCACATGCATCCATACCTTAGAATTCTGTGCTTAGCTCGGTTAGCACAGAATTGCAGGCTGTTAGCACAGAATTTGGCATTACGGATTCCATGAAATTGGGTTCTTGCCACTAACAATAAATGCACAGATACAGGGTGGTGTGTTTCCATTGGCAATAAGGTCAAACTGGTTTTAAATTAACTTGTTTTAAAACCTTTGTACCACACTTTTATTCCCATTTATGTATTTAACTTTGTATACAATGGAAAAAATAGTTTGGGGAAAGCCAACTTTCATGACACCATGGTGATATGCATTTAACTTCTGTCCAGAGCTGTAGTCGAGTCCCTGCAAGTCCTTTCACAAGTCCTTTCGCAATTCCAGTCAGAAGTCCTTTCATAAAGCCGGTCACAAGTAACTGGATAAACAATGACAAAGGAATGCCTTTGTCAAAGCTCATTTGAATAGCTTGTGATTGGAATTAGGACTGGAGGGTTTGTGATGGACTTGTGATGGACTCGACTACAGCCCTGCTTCTGTCTGTCATTTCATTTTTCGGTCCACTTGCCTTCTGCCACGTTGTTAATATTTATATGTTCATTTGCCCACACAAACCACAATCTAGCACTGTAGATGTGGGACATACAATGGTCTAACGATAGACGTCATGGGGACCAAAATCATTACGGGGACAGAGAAATGTCCCCATTACTTGGTCCTAATTTGCCTAACAAATAAATATGCCCCCACTACACGTACCTATGCATGCAACCAAGAGTATAAAGAGAATGTATTATTTCTTTTTGCCTAACGACTACATCTAACATGTACTGTGCAGCACATCATTGCATGTCATGTTGGACCCACATGACATGTTCTCAACCAATCAGAGTAGCTCAACTTTCCAAGGGTTTATGAATGGAAATCTTAACACTCATACGTAATATCGGCATGATGAGTGTCTTCCTGAGTATTTATATGGTGCAAGGATGAAGTCGCACATGCAGCTTGAGCCTAGTTTCCTAGTTTGCATTTGATTTTGCCAATTGTAACAACTATATTGAAATCAGGCTTTACTTACATGTAAGTATATGGCTACCAGATTGACACATACACGTGTAGATGCACTTTATCCTTGCACATATATGGCCAAAGAATCTTGTACAGAGTACTGTGGTGTTGCCAAATCACAGTCGTAGAATATTGTATATTTATCTGTCCCAAGAAACAAGTCTGTATATGTGACCCGCTCCAGAAAAAGGTGATATAAGTCGCGCTCTGCATTTACGTGTAATGGCCCTTTTAATGTTGAGAGGGTGAAATTGTTCGTCAAAATTCATTTTTTGGTTTTTGTCTTTAATGACATCTTAATTATCGGAAGTTTCAGGTTTGGTGCACAGCAATGTTGATTTCAGTGAATAAAGTGAACAAATAACCTTTTTAGAGTGCATTGTTCCATTGCATTGTATAAGAACTAGCTATTTCAAAGCCTGATTTCTCTGTTGTGCAATTTGAACTCCATAGAACTAATTAATATGCAAAAACTTGATATCTCAAGAACGGAAAGGGCTTTGGAGCTCTATCATGTACCAAATGAAAGCTTACATTGCGGGCTTTCCAAACATACATAAAACTCATTTTTCATATTTTGCGACATAATATACCTTTTTCCAGAGCAGGTCACATATAGTTTCATCTTGGCTGTTTCATTCTGAATGTTCTGTAATGCATGTTGTGGCTATGTAGATTCATTGTATGTCAACCATTCTTCTCATTTGTTTCTACAGTGATGATAATAGTGACAACTCGGAGAGGTTAGCCCCGTTATTCTATTTGCCCAATGCATTGACTTGCTACCCTGCACGCCTCTTATTACTTGTGCACAGTGCAAAGCTTCAAATCGTATCTACAGTGCCTTTTCCTAATAATGAACATGTTCCCGTGTGTTTAGTTTGCAATATTTTTTAATAAATGTATGCTGTATTTCAATACATACATGTACCAAGTTGAACACTGACAGGTACATGTATTCATATTTATGTATTACCATCGATAAACAGTAGACAATCAAAATGTTGTTTATCATAACCCTAACAGTCCCAAATCCTCCAATTTTTATGTGATTTTGCATGCACAGGGGGTTAGGGTTAAGTGGTAGAGATCAGAATCTCAGAAGCTTGCATTTTGATGTACATGATGGTAAGTGCTAAACACAAATGCTTTTCCCGGGGGTTAAGTTAATACACTTGATGTTAAATTGTGTGTACATCAAACATCAGACATTGCACATGACATGATTTTTCATATGCTCCAGTGCATTTAGAACTATCAGGCCATAAACAAAGTTGTAATCAAGTTGATCACGAACAACTTGCGCAATTGGCATTGTGCAGGAAAAAGTTTACGTGATAGCAAAACTCTACTTTGCATGATCAGCCGATGTTTGGATTGTCGACTGATGTTTGTGCGATTGACCGATGCTTGTCTGATCAGCTGATGCTTGCGCAAACAATAAATCAGGAGATCGTGTTGCGCTATCACACGATCACGCAGATCCACCGTTCGCCCCAAATACACTATGTATTCTTACTCACACTCTTGCACTTGTACTTGTGCCGAAGTACTCTATCATACTCGTACTCATTGAAAAGTAGTTGCACTTGAACTTTAAGAAGAACCTGACTACAACTTTGAAAATAGCGATATTACTACATTCTGATTAGTAAAATATTTCATGGTTACCTGTTTTTAAGCTTCAGGGACTACAGTAAGTGATTGAAAACCATTTCAAATTAGCTTTGAATTACCTCTTTCTAAATTCCTCGTTATAGGCAAACAGCAAAACATCACAAACACAGACATGACAAAAAGTCTCTGAACTTTCTCAACTTTTTTTGAATAGCAATTGTAACATATTCTATTAATCTATATGCATAATAAGACATGGCTGCAGCAAAATGTACATGTGTGAGACAGTAGCACATGTGTGTGTCTTTAACAGTCAAAAGTTGCAAATATACCACAATACTGAACATTTAAAAGCTACCAAACATCTTGTGTTCCTAAATCGATGTATACATCAATACATATATACCTGTATCATTGTCACTTCTATACACGTTGCTCTTGTGAAGTTTGTAACAGTGGTGTTCTACTGTATTCTAGACATTATTTGTGCATGTCATAGATTAATACACAAGAGTTTAGCTAGCTTCGATAATTAGTTAACTATATGAAGCAAGTTCTTTATTTGAAGACATCTCACATGGCTTTGTGTAATTTTATAGTTCGCTGCACTGAAGTATCCTTTCAGACAAGAGTCCTCCACATTGATTTATAAACCTTGTGCTTAATATTTAGAGTTTGCATGCTGTCCATGCTATTTAATCACTATTCAAAATTGTCTGTATATAGTCTTAGTTTAAACATAGAAAATTGATTACCAAAATGAGGGGTTAGTGACAGAAAGGAGAATCGCACACTGCCTCAAAATGTGAAAATGCAATTTTTTCCCATGATCAAGTTTCAACATCTCTTCGTCCCAATACTGTTAAAACAGTTAAATTATGCATGCACACTGCCAAGATTTTAGATTATTTGCACCAACCCTCATAAAGCTTGGCTATTTTAGGTATCCTCTGTGATAAGACAACAGGCCTTGCGCCAACTTTTCCTGTTCACTACTAGCCCATATGAAGTTTCACTAGCCCATGTGAAGTTTTACTAGCCCACTATTTTAGGGCCCTATTTTTTTGTGTTAAAAACAAGGAACTCCTTGTGGGCACAAAAGAAAACTTTGCTGAGATCAGCATCCATCCCATCTGGTTGCATTTTCAATCTTGAGGGATGGTATCTCCTTTTTTCTGTATTCACTTTTAATTCCAAACATCTTATCATAGTCTGATTACAGATAAGTTGCTGAGTTTGCACTAGCCTTCTGCATAGCCTAAGAAGCACTTTGGACTATCCCGCAGGTGTTCTGGCTAGTAATTGTATGCAAGGCTAATAACTAAATTGAGCTGCGTACACCTTGCACCCCCAAATCTCATCGTATCGGGGAGGCAGATAATACCAGTAATTTCTTAACCCTAACCCTCCAGGGTATCTTGGCTAGAAACCCTGCCAGACGCATCAGATTGCATACTTTGTCACATTGACTTGTGTGCAGAGTGCAGCAAGGTCAAGCTGTCACCACAGATACACTGTGCTGCGTCTGGCAGGGTTAGGGTTAAAGAGGAAGTTCAGTGGTGAGAGAAGTCTGCGTCATTTTTCATTTTTATGTAGATTGCATATTGTAAAAAATATTGACTTTTGAGAGCTATTTTTATCAAGTCGCCTCTAGCCCGCTGTTGCCATTTGTCAAAAAATCGTCGCTGCGGACAGAAAACAATTTGACTCCATAGGACGAACTTCCCTTTTGTGTCTCGCACTAGGCACAAAAGGGGAGTTCGTCCTGTGACGTCAAATGGTTGATTTTACAATACGCAATCTACATTTGTTTATATAAATAAAAAATGACGCAGGCTTCTCTCAGCAATCAACATCATCTTTAAAGACAATGTTGAAGCTACCATTCTTTCACATAATCAATCTATTTGATACAATCACTGTATATTATGTATTGTTTTCATCTTAACACTGTAGAACGGAATATTAAATATGTCAGTATATATGTCCTATCTGTATTACAGGTTTGACTATGAAGATCTGTGTCGCTTCATCCTGACCGTACGCAAGAATTATCGGAAGGTTCCTTATCACAACTGGACGCATGCATTCTCAGTTGCTCATAGTGTATACACTATCATCAAGACATGCCAAGATGACCTATTCACACCTGTTGAGGTAAGCTGAAAGATTTGTCACTTGGAGAACACTATGGCCCCGTTCCCACTAGATCCACCAATTAGGGGATCTGATCCACCTTTTGCCAAATTGCCGGATCAGATCACCCAATTGGTGGATCAGATCCTGCAATTGTGTGTAGTTGGAACGCTAACCGTTATAAGGTCCACCGTTATAATGATCCACCTTTAGACCAGGATACAGATCCCCCAATTGGTGGATACAGATCCTGCAATTGGTGGATCACGATCAAGTAGGAACGCAAAAGGTGGATCTGATCCGGCAATTTGACCTGTCAATATCCGGCTGGTGCACGAGTGGCGCGAAAAGTGTGCGGTCTGATGAACGAAGAAATACGTTTAGGCGTGTAGCTCATGTGAAAATTTCCCACGTGCATGACATGCACAATAAACAACTACTGAACTACGGGCTGTATACAAAATGTGTCACCACGGGTGCAAGATGCATGCGTGCATGCATGTATGCAGCGCACATGTGTACGTCCTAGGCCTTTTACAATTTTCGTTGCGTACTGGAAAGTCGTCCGTTTCTAAACCTTTTTCATTCGTGTAATGTTACTTATTTTTCCATCCATAAATAATTCCGTGTTAGTGTATAGCCCGCACCGTGTCATAGAACAACAACAAACGTAGCAAAGTTTGAAGAAAATCATATGTTTTACTAGGTTAAACGTTCGATCCGATTCGAGCCAGTACTAACGTTAGTACTACTCCAGAAAATCGTGACAGACATCATCTTTGCAGAAGTTAAATTTGTGTAAAAAGATGTTTTTGTTTTTTTTGCAAAAACTATGATTACTTCGAGAAGTGATATGCGCTATGCACGTCGCATGTGCGGCATGTCGATTCACTTGAGTCTGTCGGGAAATACGCCTCAGAGAAATATTTTTGTCGATATTCTTGTCATAGAGTACACTTCTTCCTCCATGTTGAAACTTCGAACACCAAAACATCGCACATGTACATGTACATGTATGTGTACGTATGCAATTTGACCCGTCCCACGTACATGCAACACTGCCACAGAGTGCGCGCATGCGTAATACCAAACTCAGTGACCTTTCGGACTCGACTCTTCCGTTCGAAAAGGTGGATCAAGCATAAGTGGGAACGCGACTTGCGGTTTCATTGCGGTTAGACAACGATCACACCAAAATGCCGGATCTTGATCCACCTTTTCCCAATTCAAGTGGGAACGCGGTCTATGTGAGCAACTAGTATTCAAATGTTAATCCCTTGTGTCCCGCTGTTACCGGACAAAATCTGTGGATCCCGCGATGTTCGTTATAGCGGTGTTTCACTGTACTGCCTCACGATGTAGTCAATGATTTCGACTGCACACTGCTATCTTCATCAGGTGATGGTGTAGACTCATCAGTGTTTCCCTTATATTCGTGTCTTCTTTGCTCCATGGTGTGAATATGTGAATAGGAAATCATGAAGTAGGAAATCTGGGCCAGATATCCCAGTAAATTTTTTTTTACAGTGGCAAGGCTTTGAAATGTGTTTTGGAGTAACTGCATGATGAGAACAAAGGAATGCCACACGGGGTATGGAACAAATGTGTGCTCAACACTGTGCATGCTGCTGTTTCTATGAAAGATCTTCAGCTTTTAAAAAATTGTACACAGATTGGCCTCATAATGACACAGTTGAAGATTTTGTACCCAAATGTACAGGGAGTCTGGTTGGCCTTGTGGTACTTTCCTCGCCTTCCACCGCTGTGACCCGGGTTCGAATCTCACCAGGGCCGACATGTGGATTGGGTTTTCAGTCCCTGCCTGATTCCGTGGGTTTCCCCCAGAATATAAATTTGGGGTTTTCCTCCCACCTCTAAAACTAAACATTTCGTCGTCGTCTTCCTACAGGTTTCTTCAGGCTTTCGAGCTACAGTGCGATATGCACTTTTGAGGAATCCTTGGTTTCATTATACCAGAAAGAATTAAATAAATGTCAACCCTATCAACTGTTGTAAATCTCACTGTAATCAACATATTCTCTTAAAAATCTCTTCAGTCACCATTTTGATTTATTTATAATGTTCAGCAGTTGTATGCTGTGCTCCCATTGGACTTTTTTTGCCAATCTGACACAACTTTCCTATAGATTAACAAAATTAAGACCAGTAGGAATGGGCGGAGAACTAACATCCCCTGTAAGTTACCGCGGCTGTGATGTAAAACTGACAGGCTTCACCCAGCCAGGGGGTCTCCATTTACTTATTATTTTAATGTGAATACAACAGCAACACACACAGCAAACATAACATTCTGTGTAAACAAAAGTCCAAGTGGGAACAGCTGTTAAAGATTATGCAAAGGTATGTTAACAGTGAGTCACAGTAACTTACTGCAAGGTGATGGAAGGAAAAGTCCAATGGGAACATGGCTTCAGTGTCATACCAACTCTAACCCATGTAACTGTTTTTTATCTGTGCAGTGTCTGGCACTTTTTGTTGCATGTCTTTGCCATGACCTCGACCACAGGGGGAAGAATAATTCCTTCATGGTCAACAACGCCACACCATTAGCAGCAGTGTACTCTACGTCCACTATGGAACATCATCATTTCAATATGACTATCACCATCCTCCAGGTATGTGGAAATACTTGGAATGTTCATACCCATATATGGTTTTCCACAAGGGGTTTATGCAGAGCAGCCAGCCCCGCATTATTTTATTTTTTAAAGCCATACTTTAATCCTGCTTTCCCCATCCTAAATCCACCGTGTCATGTATTTCATGATTATCCTGAATCAGAGGTTTTCATTTCAAAAGAAAGGATATTAGATCCAGCCACTGCCGGTGTTGCTGTTTTCAACTGCCTGATATGCTAATGTTTCCTGTTTTTCTAATGGATAGATCAGTGTATTGGCAGTGCGGTCCCTTCACCGGTCGGTCCCTTCACCGGTCGGTCCCTTCACCGGTCGGTCCCTTCACCGGTCGGTCCCTTCACCGGTCGGTCCCTTCACCGGTCGGTCCCTTCACCGGTCGGTCCCTTCACCGGTCGGTCCCTTCACCGGTCGGTCCCTTCACCGGTCGGTCCCTTCACCGGTCGGTCCCTTCCCCGCCCGGTCCCTTCACCGCCCGGTCCCTTCACCGCCCGGTCCCTTCACCGCCCGGTCCCTTCACCGCCCGGTCCCTTCACCGCCCGGTCCCTTCACCGCCCGGTCCCTTCACCGCCCGGTCCCTTCACCGCCCGGTCCCTTCACCGCCCGGTCCCTTCACCGCCCGGTCCCTTCACCGCCCGGTCCCTTCACCGCCCGGTCCCTTCACCGCCCGGTCCCTTCACCGCCCGGTCCCTTCACCGCCCGGTCCCTTCACCGCCCGGTCCCTTCACCGCCCGGTCCCTTCACCGCCCGGTCCCTTCACCGCCCGGTCCCTTCACCGCCCGGTCCCTTCACCGCCCGGTCCCTTCACCGCCCGGTCCCTTCACCGCCCGGTCCCTTCACCGCCCGGTCCCTTCACCGCCCGGTCCCTTCACCGCCCGGTCCCTTCACCGCCCGGTCCCTTCACCGCCCGGTCCCTTCACCGCCCGGTCCCTTCACCCGTGTAAAAGTTTTCAAACAACTTGTTATAAACACTATTCATAATTAGTCAATTCAATACAATTTGGAGCTGTTCTGCAATTGCTAATCACAGCCAAATCATTGTCCACAAATTTGAATATCGTGCTTAACATAACATTTGTGTAAAATTTCATACTGTAAGTCTGATACTCATTTACATACTGAAACAATTGCATTAGCTTTCATTATATTTGATGTGTAAGATAGTTTGTATTCTAATCGGCTTTCTGAAGGATTCAATTACTGAAATTGAAGACAATTGACCTATTACCATTTGTGAGTTCTTAGATAACATTGCACATGTGCAGCATGTGCAATAATGGCGCCCTGCATACACTAGTGCTGGTATATCATTTGCTGCATGTTCAGCTGATGGCTGGAGTTATTGTGTGAGACAGGTGTTGTCATTGTGTTTACAGACCACTTGCTCCTTTAAATGTAGTGTACACGATTGGTAATGCTCCAATTTGTTTTTACTGAATTATTATGAAATACCTTACTAGACTGTAAGTTAATAGTAGTCTCAATCATCCTGTGAAATTATGGCACCAGTTGTGCTGTCGTTTTCAAGAAAAGTGGAAATTTACAGCGTTTTCCAACGATTGTTTGGCCGAAATGGGTTAACAATCCGAAAATGGGCGCATGCGTACTGTACCGAAGTGACGCGTTGTAACCAGTGCATGCAGTGGATCTTGGACGTTCTGCTCGGCCTATGTGACCAATTGGAAATGTTCCCATGTACAAAAATTGGGCTTATTTTACAAGAGGCCGGCGCTATAACAAATGCCGCCCGACGGTTGAAAACGAATGCCGATTTTCTCTCGGTTTTTTTCACCATCCAAGAACGCAAAAGTTTGAACAGGTCAGTGGAACGATATTTCCTTGTAAAATACTAACCCCAAAATCCGCCTATTTATGAAAATTGCAACAATGACCAATCATGTACACTACCTTTAAATCACATTTGTGTTGGCATGCATTTCCATACTGAGTTTCAGTGAACATACATTTGTCTAAGATTTATAATATTACATGATACATTGTAATTGCCTAACAATATGATTGGCTAATGGAAGGTGAAAGGTCAATTTGACAGGCAATGAATAATATCAGACCCAATGAATAATATGTGTGCTTTACTTGCTCTCTTTTGGCTAGAATGATGGGCACAATATCTTCAAGCACCTGACATCAGAGGAGTACAAGCATGTGTTGAGTGACATACGCCATGCCATCTTGGCCACTGACCTGGCTCTATTCTTTGGTAACAAAGCCAAGCTGAAGGCCATAGTGGAGGCTGGTCAGTTCTCTTGGGACAATCAGGACCACAGGTGGGATAGACTGGAATGTGATGACAAGGAATGAACACAAAGAGAATTGCCAGGCAATAACCAAACAATATATGCACGATACTAAAAAGAGATATTTGCTTTTGAAGTTGCATATTTTAAAAAAATGTTTCAAAGTTATGAATGGATTGATGAACGTGTGTGTGAGGAGAGTTGGTAATACAATAGAAAACAGAATTGTTCTTCACATCAGATGAATATCAGTATTTTTGAAAAAAGAAATCATTTTTCAACAATGCAAGGAAGGCCTAAAAAGTCTGTGGTTTCTGGTGAGAAGTAATTGGCTTGAAACTACTAGAACTGTTTCTGTCATGTTTATTTCCAATGTTACTTTCAATAGAGTACCGAAGTCTGACGTCAGTTGCCGCGGTAATGGTTCTAAACACATGCAGTTTAGAATGTATTCTGGTTCCAAACATTGCATTGATTGACGTCATCACTTCGGTACTCTATAAATGTACATAATTGACTGATCGTGAAGTCATACATGTACATATGTGTGTAGTCACTTGAGCTTGTATTCTTGAACTAGTTTGTTTTGTTTGGGATTGAATATTCGGTTGTAATTTGTTGTCTTCACTGAATGAATAAACTGACCATTAATCACTCCCCCTTGATATATCGACCAATCATGACCATGTGTGCAACAGGTCTGTCGCTGTTGGACTATACTCACGGCTCTCATTGGTCAGTGTGTCAAGGGGCAGTGCATAGTGGTACGGTCTAGTAAAGAGAGAGAGAGATGGAGGAAACAGATTGAGGAACTAGAAACCCCAGACTCTTTTTGCCTGTACATGTGACCTATTTCCATAATTGAGGTATACCATTACTAATAAAAGAAACAAATTCCAAAAGTGTGTTCCCAAAGCCCACAGAGCATGGGTTACATGTAAGCATCCTCTTAAAATCAATGGGGACCGTGCGTTTTCCAGCTTTGTGCCATGGAATTCTTTGCCAGATGAGTTGAGGGCAATACAGGACCCATCTCTCTTCGTACGAAATCATAAAACTCACCTTTTCAATCAGTTTGTCTCTCACACTAAATGAGTCACTTTTCACTGACAGGCGCCTTTGAATGATTATTATTTTCAGATACTGTGCGCTTTTATTATTATTAATATTATTATTATTATTATCTTGCCAACTTAATGATCTACCACATCAATATGCCAACCGGAAATCATGTATTGCGATGATAAAGACCACCATAAAATTTATATCAGTCTTCGCATTTACATCATCAAAACAGAATGCCAGAATTTCCAAACTGGACAGTTAATTTAAATAGTAACTTGAGTTGCCTAACATGCACTCTACATTGTACTGGCACATTTGAGTGTATTTTCTTTGTGCAAGGGAATCGGGCAAAATAAACTGGTTGGGTGCCGCCTGATCCCTGGCTATATGGCATTATGGGTTTATGACTTCTGACTAGCGCCCCCTAAACATAAGCCGTGTTTCCATTGGACTTTTTTCCTGCGGCCTCGCGGAAACTTGCTGCGACATGCCTTCACGTAATTCTACTATGCATTCCCATTTGGACTTTTATAACCGTGACAACGTTTATTCGCCCTGCGAGACTGGCAGAATGTCACATGTTGGGGGCACTGTGCACAATCACCTATGACCTAAACGGGATAGATGTGGTGACCTAGCGTAATTTTTTGCACGCTAAAGTATTGTACAATGTATATATAGTCAGTCAGCTGCCATACATGTACACCGACGCGCTCGCTTCGACACAAAAAGATCAGTCTTGTCTAGTGTAGAAAATTTGATAAAGACTGAGATTGCGGGTAACACCATGTGAAAAAATCTCTTCTAGGAAGATGTGATTGAAAAGAACCGGGATGAGTGTGTAACTCGACGTTTCTGATAGTGTGCGCTGTCCGTGCTCAGGAGTGTGAATGATGTGATGTGGAGTTGCTCCAGCTTTTATGCCTTCTGGGTGCCTAGTGGGGTGTGAAGACTGGATGCTGTTGTGTGCGTTGGGGTGTGGCAGTAGCTTAGGTGGCGTACTGGCATGTGGGTATAGGATGTGCGGTGCTTGAGGAGTTGGGACCAGATGTCGTTGATGTGGAATCCGATGTCTTGAGAAACTGTGTTGTATTTGTGGATTTCAATGGACTCTCTGATGCATCTTGGGTGCCAGAATGTGACTAGGGCGATGATCTTGGCTTGGTTCTAGTTGATGCGGTGGTCGTGTTCGTGTGAGTGTTTGATGATTGCTGACTTGTCTATTTCTCCTTTCCTGCCGTGTGCTTGGTGTTCCTTGAGTCTTGTGTTAAAGTCTCTGCCAGTTTTTCCGAAGTATACCTTACCGCATTCACAAGGAATGCGCTAGACGCCTGCCTTGGTGTTTGGGTCTCGTTTGCCCTTATTTGTCTGTAGTTGGGCTTGAATCTTGTCTGGTGCTGTGTGGTAGACCTTGATTTGCGCTTGGCTGAAGATGCATTGTAGCTTGTGGGAGAGGTGACCGATGTATGGGAGTGTGACTGTACACTTAAATTGAGGGCGCTGTTCAGGTGGGGTGGTGGGCTTGGGCTTGTTGGTCTTGACTCTGTTGGTCTTGACTCTGTTGTATCCGTTGAGCTTGAGTGAAGTCTTGATGTGGTGGAGTTCTTGATCTAGGCTGGCCTGGTCGCAGGTGTTGTAGGCTGGCCGTACCAGGGTATTGCATACTGATGACTTGAAGCGTGGATGGTGGAAAGAAGAGCTGTGGAGATAGCGATCTGTGTGTGTGGGCTTGCGGTAGACTGTGTGAGATATGGTGCCATCTGGTCTGCGGGTGAGCTTGACGTCAAAGAAATGAGATGGAGTTGTTCTGTTCTTGTTCCTGGTTGTTTTACATCAAGGTCGCAGTAAGTTAGGGACGTTAGTTTACTGCGTGTCCCCATTGGACTTAATTTTGTTATTCTAAAGAAAAGTCGTGGTAGATTGACAAAAATAAGTCCAGTGGAAACACGGCTAAAGACACTAACAGTTTAGGAAACGACAGGATAGCTCAGTTGGTAGAGTGTCGGTATGGTATTCCGAAGGTTACAGGTTCAATTCCCGCTCCTGCAAGTTTTCTTTGTTCACTTTATAAAATTCATTTGGAATTACCCGCTCAGTTTCCCTTGTGGTTTGTTTGACGATATTAACTAAGGTTTCTGTTATGATTGATTATCTTGAATATATTTATCGTGTTAAAAATCAAACTAAGTTGGCATATCAATCTAATAAATCTTGAATTTCGTCCGGATCTGCTGCTATTGAGGAAAGCCACATTTGCATCATACAACATCCCTACTGATACTCTAGGCTGTGCATCAAAAAATAACAACTTACAAGGCTTGCTGAAATGAGTCATTTCTTTCTGAATCTTTTTTTTTTATTCAATCATAAATATAGAATACACTAGTGTACCTGGTTTTGGTCATTGGTCACATGTAATATTATTAAATTTGTTTAAATGGTGTGAAACTGTGACAGTGCGAGTAGAATATTGCGCAGCACTATGTCATGGATTGTATATGTATTTTTTAAATTACTGATGCCCAATGTTTAGCTCGTTGTTTTCCTTACTAATACTGATCTTGTGTATGTGCATTGATGTGCTTTGATTAACCTGACTAACCAACTAACTGCCGTTTTAATTTTCCTTGCTTCCTGACATTTCTTTGCAACTTTTCTTTTTCTCTCTCCCTCCGTATTTTTCATTGTCGGTCTGTTTCTATTTTGATTACCGTGGTGATGTTTGTGGCATCTTGTGTCTATGGCAAACCTGTTTCCATGACAACCATTTTAGATCATTTGTGCGAGCACTGACAATGACTGCATGTGATTTGGCGGCCAACTCTAAGCCATGGCTGATACAACAACAAACCGTTAAGGTTATCTTTGACGAGTTTTATCAACAGGTATGCATGTTGTCTGTTTAGATTTATCAGCCATTTCTAGATTTCTGTTGGGGACATGCAGCATTATTTTGCAAATGTACTACACAGTGCACAATTTATTAAACCAATGTCTTCAATTTTTTCAATTGAATCTGGTTAATGGAAGTGTTTAAAGAGTTTATAACTGAAGCTCATTGCATAATGTGTTTTCTGCAATTCTGTCATGCATGTTTTGGCACACACGTTTTCAAGTATTTTGAATGCACACACCAGCAAAATATATTACTTTATATCATGAAAACAGCAGAAATCTGCAACTTGAGAAATCTGATCATCTAATAACATATTTGAATCCATGATATGGACACTTTCAATTGAAGATATTGTCTTGTTAATTTCCCTCCTTCACCTGCACTAGCACTTATCAATTGGTGTCGGCATGTGCACTATTATCAGTTAAATTTCAATCAATCAAATGTCTTTTATGTAGCGCTTAGGCACAAAATGTAGACTAGGTTTTCCATTGGCTAACAGGCTTTCTATGTTAAGCCCCAGCATACAGGTTGGAATATTACAGGAAGATAGGTTGATGGATGTTAGCACGGGTAGAAAAAAGAATTTCTTTTTTTGTGACGGGTTGAAAAAAATCATAAATTTGCCCCCAAAATTTTAAGGGTTAGGGGCTAGCACTCTTCCTTTGTGGCGCCATTCAACTACCTATGTTTTACTTAATCCACACAAAACTGTAACTCTGAATTAACTGCCACTCACACTTCTTATGTATGTATAATGGCCATGTGTGGCTATTTCTCAAGTTGTCTCAAGCAATGCGGTAGTCTTCAATGGTAGTATGGGTAGGCCTATCTGGATTAAAAAATTACAAAAATTGTTACACAGTACTTTAGTCAAAAGTTACACAATTCAATTTTTGTTATATTGAGTCTATTCAATTCTGTCTATGAATCTGTCATTCAAAGTAATAAGAATCCTTCAGTTCAGTAAGATTAGGCTTCAAAATTGTTACTTTGTCAATGTTTGGGATATGTAGCATAAGACACTAGAGAGAAATTGTTGTGGATACGCCATGTGAAATAACAACTCAAAAAAGAGAAGTATAAACCTAATGGTTTGTTCAGTGGAATATCCTTAGATGAGAGAGGGATCCTGTGCAAATTGATGAAGTGTAACACAATGCAAGAAGCTAGAGGAATGACATCGTCAACTTAGTCAAGTGTGAAACTATGAAGACCGCTGGAGTGTATCAGTGAGGAATCAGAATTCTGGAAGAGAGGACCTTGGATATAGATGAGCCCTAGTCTGAGGGAGATGTGAAGATTTTAGATATAGAGGATCTAATGGTCAGTAGGGTTGCAGGTGTCAGACACTAGGGTGTGCCCAGCACACACCTCCAGCATCAAGTTCTCCACATCTCATTGCCCCTGTCCTCTCTGGGGATCCCACATAAACCCTACCTCCAGCTGGGATCCGGCAGTCTCCTGATGACGAACAGAGCATACTGTTTGAAATGTTGAGTTACCGGTTCTTCTCAGATCTAACTAAAAATATAAATATCTTACCTCCCATTCTCACCATTCGCTTGCCCAGCTTACAGTCGACATCAAATTAGTGATTTTTCATTGGTGCCAATTCTGCCATAAAGTGTACCTTCTATACAAATTTTACCTACGAAAAGTGCAAAGTGTCAAATCTTGTATGGATTGCACACGGTATCACAAAGTGACAAATAGTGTATTCGTCGGTATGCAAGATTCGAATATCACAGTCTTGAGGGGATTCAGGGGGTCCAGATATCTAAAAGGGTGATCAATTCAGAGATTGTAACCACTAGAAATGAAAGAACACCCTATAAAACCCCTAAACCGCGAAAAACCTAAAAGGAAAAATTGTTTATTCACCAGTACATGTAGTCAGCTTTGTGATGAAGTGCTAGAACATCACATTGTTACTGTTGGAAAAATTGAATTTTTATTATTTGATAAGATAAAAATGAAAATGTCCAAAAATTCTGACCCCTTGAACATTCCCCAAACTTTCCATGGGAAATTATCAAACATTTCAGAAAGTTTCCAGCCATTTGTAGCCCTATTTCCCTCTTGACATTATAAACTACATGGGCTTTATCGGTGTCTTCTACTCAGGTTATCTTATGAACATCAAGCCATGCTCCCGCACATACGTTTATGAACAGATGACATAATTACTTACAAATCAACAAACACATTTCCTTTTAAAAAATCCTGATTTCTTTGATGTAAGCTAAAAGCTCTCTGTGGGATTGTTTGGTCTTAGTAATCTGTAGTCAGTGTGTATGGGATTTTTGCCTACGTTCTTGACTTTACCAAGAACACATTCCAAATGTTGTCATTAACTGTTACCTTTTCTGTGTCGCTCCTTGCAATGGAATGATGTGTACGTGTTCAAATGGATTTGGGTGTATGGATGGTAGTGATCTGTTTTTTTTCCTGCACTATTCTACACAGGTCATGTTCATTAAGCACACCAAGTGAATGAAAAGCAAAGCACTCTCATAATTTTAGATCCCAAGGATCCTACTTGCAAGAATCATTGGCCATGTTTTATGCATTCATGTTTTGTACTCCAGTGGTTAGTGATGACTTTGTACAAAGGGTGGCTGGAATGCAAGCTTGAAATATGTCGATCACACCATATACGAATTTCAGAAAGCCCTATCTGTGCACCTCTGTGTTGAAAGTGAGGCTCTCAGTACCAAAAACACACAGTGCGATGCAACAAGTCCATTCATGCATGCACAAAATCACAGCAAATGGCAGCATGCGTAGTGCAAGGTCAGCATGGTCAAGCGGTATAGGTTCATCACGACAAAAGTCCAACTTCATTCTTAATCAACATGATGTTCGACTTTGATCAGCGACATTTTTACAAAATTCAAAAGATTTTACCTGGTATAAATTGTACACAAATGAATGCGACATAAGGTTGTTAATGTTTACTTATCACTGAGCCTCACTTTCAAACCCAGAAGTGTGCAGATCGGTGCTATTTGTGTCAGTTCAGGTTCGTCTGATCTATTGGGTTGAAACTTCCTGTTTCCTGACCAGGTTGTGAACATCATATTTGAGCGTGTCATTCCAGGTACCTTGTCTCTTGTACAATTCTTTACCCCAAAGAACAAGTACATAATTTGTTTAACAACTCCAGAAAGCTGTTGAAGGCAATTGCTATGACGGCGTGCGACCTGTGTGCAGTATGTAAACCATTTGATATTCAACGGCAAGTGGCTAATGAGTGCTTCGAGGAATTTTATAGCCAGGTAGAGATGATGATATGACATTCCAAACAAACAGAATAAGACTGACTAAGTCTAAGATTTCAAACGTTTTTTTTTATGCATACAAGCATTGCTGCATTGCAGATTGTTTGAAATTCGCAATGATCTTGTTTGATTTTGAAAGAATGGGCTATGATAAAAGCCTGTTCTTGACATAGTCAAATAGTTTGTGAGACTCTAGTTTTTTTGCACAATCTTTGAATGAGGGGGGAGGTGAGTTGGACTCACCAACAGTGGAAGATACCCCACTTGGGTCTATAGGTCTGAAAATTGGGATAAATTATCTGGAAATTGTTGGGGAATTATTCTGTATTGAGATCTGTGCCCAGGAAAACTGTAAGCGTGGTAGGGTTGGCAATTCAAAATGTCACCAACCCTACCACTTCTGATTGTAACCCTTTACCTAGAGTGGCTTTTTAGCCTTGTATTGGGTGATTTCAATTTAAAAAAAGAACCTTGGAACACCATTGATCACAAACAAGCCCACTTGAGACTTATGCCTTTTGGAGAAACTACTGGCTCCAACAGTCCAACTTGATGAAATTTACTAGAATGGAGCAGAACAAACATGGGTAAATGAGTGACATGAAATAAACACCTGTGACTAATTATGACGCACAGATGGAGCAGCGCACTGTTGTATCACTGCATGGATTTCATTGCATACAAGTTTGAATTATGTCAGTTTCTGCCAGTTTTTGCACCAGTCACCAAGACTGTGTTTTTTCAAACTCATGAGGCAACAATAGTGGTTTCCCTCACTATAAATATGAAGTAAGAATAATCCTCAAAACAAGGATCTACATACAAAGTACATTTCGTCAGAGAAGCCGTAGTGTGGTAATCTTTTCACATGGCCCCCACTTGCCATATGCGGTATGTGACGTCATTTGTACTGATGCTATTTTATGTCCCTTGCTTGCTTGAAATGAGTGGAGTACAAATCAAAGTAGTCTGCATATCTAGAAATTCACCTGATAAAAGTGTGAGGACTTGATCTTTACTAGGAGGAGCATGACTGCATTGATCGGATCTAGCCCATGGTGAAGTCTGTTAACAGCAACCGTGGCTCTCTGAGGTCGTTATTGCCTGGTATATAAAGATGAGGTCGTCCCATTTTTATCCCCATTGTAAATGCCTTTGCATAACAGCCAAACCTCTGTTAAAAGGGATAATTATGTAAACTTTGCCACCCTAATTTGTTTTCAGTTTGTACAGTGCAAGAGGTTTGTGTATAGGAGCGCACATCTGTGTTCTTACATTAGTCTCCTTGCAGGGTGCTGGGAAGAAAGGGTAACAATGGGGACAATGGTACCCTACGAGGGAGTCTAGAAATCGAGGTACCCCACAAAGTTAACGTTATGGCTTTTGAGATTTCAATGGGGACAAAGGAGAATAATAGAAGGAAAGTAAAGTCACAATAGAGGTACTCCGTATCTACCCATATGTGAGGATGGGTGTGTGCATGGGGGCACACTCATTCTTGTTCCGTAGTTGGGACCAAAACACTGCAGGGACACAGAAATGTCCCCACAACATGGTTCTAATTTGCCTAACAGTAAAAAAACAAAAAACGGCTCAGTATCACACACAAGATACAGTATTTTATAAGCACACATGAGCACACCCACTGTTTGAATGTCACTGCATTCTGTGTGTGCACTTAAACTGCCCTCCCTATTATGTATGGGCTAAGAACAACCAGTTCTGATGGGCGCGTTGGCGTATTCAAACCGCGGACGTAAAATGCCAGAGAACAAAAGAGAACAATATCGTCCGCGATTCCCAGCATACGTCCGCGATTGGAAGTGTGTACAAAGTCTATGGAGGCCTTCCGAAAAAGTTAGAGTATAAACAAAAGAGGAACAATGGGGCGTCCGCGTTTGGAGGTCGGTACACGACTGTGTGCACATGTTTGAGTAATCTTAAGCCCTTGTCACACAGGGCAATTTTTTGGCAATTTTGGGGAAATAAAAATTGCTAGCAATCAGGTTGCTCACAGATTTCCTTGTGTGTCATGTCGCGCAACATCAAAGAAATGCACTGGCAACACGAAGGCAACGTAAATTTGGAGTAGAATGGGTTTCTACTTTGAGGCAACTTTTGGAGGCAACCACAAATCAGATTACGCATAGCGGATGACGTCATATTTTTCACTGTTGAGAGTTTTCTAGTGGTAGCCATTTTTTCGTCGCACTGCAAGCTTTTCTCGACACAAAATTACGGATTTGAGCAACATCGTGTGGTCTTTTGACAAGGAGGCAGAAAGTTCGGTGATGAGTAGTGTTCCAGGAAAGTTCCATTAAACGTTCTAAGTTTTTTTGCAACACAAGCTCACTCTGTGCAAGAAACATGGGAATTGAACTCCAGATATATATAACATATTAATCAAAATAATGTCACAAAATTAGTATCATTAAGTAGCCTAAAAGATCTTCTCTTTAAAATATGTCACTCACCCAGATCAGGTCATGGGTCAGCATGAGGTGTTTACACAAAACCAGTAAAAAATGTCTGTGTTCAAATTAGTGTAGGTTCAAGTGATGTTCCTAATAGAGTACCGAAGTCTGACGTCAGTTGCCGCGGCAACAGGTTCCAAACACATGCAGTTTAGAATGTATTCTGGTTCCAAACATTGCATTGATTGACCTCATCACTTCGGTACTCTATAATTCCTAAATTGTCACTTCAAGAAAACAAAATATGGGGCAAACCCTATATTTAAGTGCACAATGAATGTATTCTTCACAGTGCAATTACATTCAGTCACATCCGTCACTGATGGGCGTGTAGGTGTAACACCCCAGCCCAGTATATGTAGCGATGTTACAAAACAAAATGCAGCATATATTACAAAACTTTACTTTATAATACAGTATTTGTTTAAAGTTGGCACAGAGCCCAAGAAATGATTAAGAAAGTTTAAGAATAGAACAAAACAAGTAGAGTGGAAACTGAGATTGTTACGGTAATGCGTATTACTAAATTTCACCAAAGTTCAAAATATATAATTAATGGTGCAAATAGCGTGTATCATGCACTTACCAATTTAGTAAAAGTTCACTGACAATTTCCTTCTGTAAAGTGATATTTGACAAGGAATGAATGGTTTAGTGTAAATTCCCTTTCATCTAAAATTTATCTGATGAGACAGCTCATTGTACAAAAGACGTTTCTGGTGTGACTCAAGTAGGAATTAGGTAGTTCATTCAGGTAGCCTGTTACCTCACTATCCCTAGACTCACTAAGTACACATAGTTTCCATCACTTTAACACTGACTTGTAGCCCAACCAATGTAGCAACAGCACTGACTCTTCAATCAAAAGATATTGGCACTTATTCTTCAAATTACAGAGTTCCATTAATAATATCTATAAAATTGCAGCAATCAAAACCATACTGCAATTCCAACCTATTATTTATTTTTGAACAACAGTGGATTCTTTGATTCATAAAAGGGGTAAATTGTACTCGGTATTTCTGAGAAATGAAGATAAAATTTGCAACATCATAATGGCTCAGTAGACTAAAGAAGGGGTTTAGTCTCCTCTTGAAATAGCAATACCTTGAAGGTTTGGCAAGTTGATTTGTTCATATTGTGAAAGTACATTGGGGCTTAGAGTAGAAAGGACTTATAGAATATGTGTTGAATATGACTTTATATAAGGCCTCTCTCTCTTTTAAGCCTTCATAATCAATACCTTAAGGAGCTTTTGAATTATATACTGAATATGGATTATGTACTAAATTAAAGGGTTTTTAAAAAAGCTCCTTGTTGGCTAAAGTGGGCAATCTACTTCGCTCACTTACCCAAATAGCCACTACTTGTGCATATTCATATGCCGACAGGCTCCCTCTCGGGGCCTACCCACCAACATGCTATGCGATGACTACGCCATCTTAAGTCCTCTTTTTTTTTTCTAGCGACGGTTCCGTGCAGACATATTTTGTATACTCTCTCATTCTTTGAACGTGTCTGTACGATTTTCGCTGTTTCTAAAGGTATTATAGTTCTAATCAACCTTTCATTTCAAGTTTGGAGTTTCTATTCTTCGTTTGGAGTATTTTTTAGGCTTTTCAGGCCTTTGTCACCGATGCCAGGTTAGCCCCACTAGTGTGGCTGGCGGATTTTGACATCGGGCAGATCCTTAGCCGCACGTCCTGCCCATATGTTTGTGTGGTGATCATTTCAAAAATTCGTGCGGTGGGGTAGCGCTATCTGGACAGCGTTTTTAACGGTCTGGGTGTGTTCTCTGTCGTCTTAGCTATCAAAAACTGCTAACGGCTAGTCACCTTACTCACGATTTTCTGAAATATTGGACATTAAATTTGGACTCCATAGTCTTGCGTGCAAACGATTTCACCTGGTGTCAGCCATTTTTAAATGTCACTGGGTTCTAAACAGGTTGCCGACGGAGGTTTGATGAGAGCGCAGCTAGCTTATCATGATTTCGCGCAAGATGTTCCACTAAAATCGTGATAAGCTAGCTGTGCTTCATCAAACAGCTGTCAGCTAGCTGTTTGGAACCCAGTGACGTCATTTAAAAATGGCATCGGTGACAAAGGCCAGAAAAGCCTAAAAAAAAATACTCCAAACGAAGAATAAAAACTCCAAACTTGAAATGAAAGGTTGATTAGAACTATAACACCTTTAGAAACAGCTTCCACCTAGCTTCCACCTATCCTGATCCTGACCCCGACCTGGTTCTTCCGGAACTAAGCGGGATTGTGCCGATTGTCGTCGGCCCCCCGGTTCCTCTGGACGCTACAGACGCCGGCTCCGATGTACCTCCTACTCCGGGCCATGGTCGACCACCTCCGGGGTCACCAACGGGCATATCTCTCCATGGCTCGATGAATCTCGGGGCCTCTGTCCATGAGGATCCCGATGCAGATGGGATCAGTACTCACGATTCTCCTACTCCTTTGCATGATACATTCTCCAGAGACAAGGAGATCATGGATCCAGCAGACTGTCCTCATTTGAAACCCAACTGAGATTGGTTCAATGGGATATGGTTCGCGTACTGAAGTTACCAGAGAGTAGCAAGCCGGACGAAGCAGCTGGCCACTGTTCATTCAAACGACGCAAGGGCATGGAGGAATCGTAACATTAAGCCTTCCCAACTATGTCGTTGGACCGTCTGTGCGTAGATCGCATCCAATGCGTAGCCTCCCTAAAGAAATGAGTCCTGTACCCTTCGAGGGCATCGGCCTACTTCCGGTTTCCGGTTAAGGACTGTAAAGGATAAATTGACCAGCGATAGCAGCAAGGCTGAAGGCTGTCTTTGTGGACAAAGTGAAAGCCAAGTTTGAGTACAGCATAAAGAAAATCAAAAATGCGGCCAGGTTCGGCTCTCGGACGAGTGCCTTCCTCCTGCTGCTGTGTGAATACATCGTCTGTGCCTGTGAAGAGAGTTCTTCCGTCCAAGCTGATTAGGACTAATGTTCTGGAGGTGCTTTACATTCCTGATGAGTGGACGAAGAAGTTGGAAGTTCTTTCCCTTCTTGGGAAAGATCTGTTCGACGCAAGTTCCAGGAGATCCTAGAGACTTAAGCCAAATGCATCGACACTGCAGACAAACTGAGCTTGAGGAAGCCAACAGCTTCAACCAAGATGAAGCCTGCAGGGAAGAAAGCGTCCAGGGGTGCACCCTCTTTCCGTCCCGCTCTTTGGAAACCCTTCAATCCCTTTCGTCAGCAGACAGCCAGGGCTTCTTCCAGGATGGTGGGACAGCTCCAAGCCCCTATCCCCAAACTCAGTGTCAGAACTTTCAGACCAGTGGTCGGGGTCATGGCAGTGGGCTTCCATCTCCCCGGTACTCCGGGGGTGGCGGTGGTGACACTCCCCCCTCAGTGTCGACCCCTGCCATGTGACCCGTCGGGGGCCGCCTCAAAAATTGTGCTGGGTCCTGGGAAGAGATCACCTCTGACACATGGGTGCTTTCTACGGTCAACCACGGTTAACAGAGTTCACAAGCACCTGCGCTTCAGGTATCGGGGGCGCACTTTTGAGTTTACCATATAATTCTATCCCAAACACCAACTTTTCTGGGAGCGGATATCGATCTTTACAGGGGCGTAGCTATTCCCACAGGGAAACGCATCACCTCTTTCTGTCAGTTCAAGCCGCCCTAGCGCAAGCTTGGCTGCAGCTTCTGGCCAGTCTAGTAGACCTCGTCCCTTGGTGCCGTCTAAGGATGCATCCCCTACAGATGCACCTTTTAGGCGCCCTGCAGGCCAAAAAAAGATTCAATTTGTTTGGCTGTTCCGATCAATGATCGTATTCGCCCACATTTTCAGTGGTGGCTTCTAGACCCTTGGTTTCCCCGCCTGAGGTTTCCCTGCCAGGACCCTTAGATCACTGTCTCCACCGATGCTTCCAACGAAGGCTGGGGAGCCTCCCTGACACCGCGACAGGCGGCGGGAAGGTGGGACGATCACTTGTGGTCTCAGCACATCAACATCCTGGAACTCCAGGCTGTAGTCAATGCCTTACACCACTTCCAAGCAGATGTAGTGGGTCAGTCTGTCCTAATCAAAACCGGCAATACGACTGTGGTGGCCTACATCAACAGACAGGGCAGCACCAGGTCGTCTCAGCTATGTTGGACCCGTTTCAATGCTCAACCTACGTGTAAGTCATGTGCCGGGAACATCATAGTCGATACCCTACACAAGGGGATCGCTCTTCAGATTATCTCAATCCTGGGTCGCGCCCACATCGATCTGTTCGCATCAGCAATCAACTCTTAGCTTCCGGTATTCTGCGCAATGTTCCACCATCCCAGGCCTGGGCCACAGATGCTCTCTCAATAGAGTGGGCAAACATGTTCATCTATGCCTTTCCCCCAATCTCCCTTCTCTCAGGAGTCATCGGGAAAATAGAGAGGGAACGTTGCAAGATCCTTCTGATTGCCCCTTTTGGCCGCGTCAGCCTTGGTTCCCGAGATTAGTGAGACTCCAAGTGGAAACTCCTCTAATCCTTCCAGCTGGTCCCGACCTATTGTCTCAGCCATGGTCCCAATTTTCCCAATGGGGGCCAGGAGATCTCCACCTGACATGTTGGCCACTGTCAAGCGTGCCTTCCACTCAGCGGGCCTTTCTGAATATGCTGCAGCATTGGCCACAAAGGGACGTCACCTATCAACAAGACAACTCTACAACAGTAGGTTACGACATTATAGTAGGTGGTGCGGCGAACAGGCATTGGATCCGCTTTCTGCATCTCTTACAGTTGTTTCGGGCTTCCTGTTATCCCTGTTCAACACTAATCTGGCGGTAGGAACAGTGAAAAATTACAGGTCGGCCATTACAGCGGTCCATGAAGGCTTCTCCGACGGGACCTCCATCTCGTCGAGGGATGTTCAATGAAAGGTCGCCGGTCCGTAAACTAGTCACATCCTGGAATCTGGGTCAAGTTCTCTGACGTCCTGGCCGGAGTGCCACATGAGCTGTCGAGTCGGGTATCTCTCCTTCATCTGTCTGTTAAGCTAGCCTTTCTACTCGTGGCAGCCAAGGCCAGATAAAGTAGCGAGATTCATACGCTCACATTAGGAGCGGGTCACATACGCTGGGAATCAAGCGGGGTCTGTCTGATTCCTAAGACTACCTTCTTGACGAAAAATCAGACTTTGGGCTTCACCCCCCTAATATTTTCGTTCCAGAAATTGGATCGATCTCCTCAGTTCTCTCGGACAGACTATGGTGCCCGGTGTGATCCCTTAAGTGGTATTTGGCACGCACTAAACCACTGAGGGGGACATGCACCTCGGTTATTCATTACTGCGGCACCCCCACATCATCCGGCCTCGAGGGACACCATTGCGTGCTGGATAGTTTCGGCTATCAAATTGCAAATCCGGACTGGCCATCCAAAGGGGATGCTTCCATTTGCAATGTCATGGGCATCTTTTAGGAGAGTCCCTATCTCAGAGATCTCACAGGCAGCATGTTGGAAGTCACCCTCGACTTTCACCTCTTGCTACCTACGTGACGTACTCAAGAGTAGAGGCAGAATGGGGAAGGCAGTTCTAACACCTACCCAGTCTTCCTCCAGAAGCCCTACCCAGCAGAGTGGTTCTTCCTGGCATCGCCAGGAGCCCAGTAGAAAAATGTTTCTGTTCAGTTAGCAGAGTTGAAGTCGAGTCCCTGCAAGTCCTTTCACAAGTACTTTCGCAAGCCCAGTCAGAAGTCCTTTCATAAAGCCGGTCACAAGTAACTGGATTAACAATGACAAAGGAATGTCTTTGTCAAAGCTCATTTGAATAGCTTGTGATTGGGATTAGGACTAGAGGGCTTGTGATGGACTTGCAGGGACTTGTGATGGACTCGACTACATCTCTGTCCGTTAGGCATCTCGCCTCCCCAGCCACCAATTTATGGTGCTATTCTATACATATGTAGTGGCTATTTGGGTAAGTAAGCGAAGTAAAATCCCCCCCCTCCCCCCCACACACACACAGTAGTGTGGGACAACTCTACAAGCGATACTTACCCAAATAGCATCCTGCTCTCCTCCCCACTCTCGGCTCACATTATCGGTTCTAACCTCTGACAGTTGATTAAACCTTTAGCGAATTGAACCTGTCGGCTACATGAATATGCATAAGTAGTGCCTATTTGGGTAAGTATCGCTCGTAGACTCATCCCACACTACTGTGGGGGGATTTTATGAAAGCAAAATTGATTAGTTTTTATAAAATGAAAGTGTATGAAGTAAGGATTGTCAGAGGGCCAATTTAATGGAGCTACTAAGCACAAAAATTAGCTGAGCAAGGAAAATCATTCTTAGTATTGGTAAAAGGAGGATTTATATACCAGCCATACTTTCATGTAATGCATATATGTTGCCTGCGACTGGCATTCAGCTGTTGTTTGCTTAGCATGGAAATCACAGACAAACTCACAGACAAACTAAATGTGATAGCCAATTTATGAATTAAGCTTAGAGTTCGCTTTTTAGTTGATGGTTTCCCCATACCTACTCAAAACAAGAAAACGTCTCTATGGCTGTGTGGTGATCAATTCATTGATTAACTTGTCAACTTGTACCTTCCCCATCCAAATAATATGAAGTAGCATTGTTTCAGAAATGAGAAATTTGTCTGAACCCCCTTAGGAAAAAAAATCAATATCTTAAAGAGTTGTGTGATCCAAGTTACTCCAAACAAGTGTTTTAAGAACAGAATGGTTCTCAGTTTTTTCCTATTTCTTTATCTTAAGGGTGATGAAGAAAAGGCCCAGGGGAGGAACCCTATTCCGATGATGGATCGTTCCAAGTCACATGAACTGCCAGCCAATCAGGTAACTCCATATGCATCATAAGTAGCTAAGAATGTATATCATTTCTGCAACTTGTGACATTTGGTTTGAATTTAATGATACTTTTTCAAATGTTTATAGATTTTGCCTACAAATCCTAATTTCTTCTTTCAAGTATACGAATTAGATTTTTTTCTTCCTCCGTTTACTTCGGAATCGTCTCTCAGCTGGCAGAAGGATCCCTCAGATTTTCAAAAGAAAACCTTTAAACAGCACAGCATCTCATAAAATATTTCTTTACACGTGAGAAACAATTGGCAGTTTACATTAAAGTATGCATCACATATGCCAGATGAAAATTGCTTTTACGGTTATCGTAGTGAGGCGCCGGGGCGGCCTGTGCAGCCAAGTGAAACGGACACAAGATGCTGGTGCAGCCAAGCGTATCCAACAATGGATTGAAAATGGTGTGTATCAACCTCGTTACCATGGGTACGATCTTGCGGCGCCATGTTTTCCCACCATGCCTTGCGCGATCTTAACCCCTGGAATTGTGTAATTACCATATCCCACATAGTGGGATATGGTAATTAGGACTGCAGTCGATGTGTTTAACGCGCGACGCAGTGTTTTTAGTAGGAAGGTTTTCATTTGTAGAATCAATCTTTTGGAAGGATGAGATTAGCTCATAATAATGATGCCTAATGTTTTTCCCGCCTGACGTTAAATCTAACACTGCACTGAGTAGTAGTAACAGCCGGCCTGGTGGGATCGGGAGGAAGGCAAAGTATGACGACCGTCATGACCGTTTCCGCCCATTATCGCCGGATGTCAGTTGTGTAATTTTCCAAATGTTTTTCTCAGCTGTTTTCGCAAATTTGTCAAACCTTTCGATGCATCCTCTGCAGCGGCGGCGGCAAACACTGTCATTGAGAATGAGCTGCTTTCTTAAACTGGATAAATGAGTAAATTTACTATCGATTGGAACAATTTTGATTTCCGGCATCGACTCGAATTTATAATATGTGTGCCTTTTCTATCTCTGTTATTTAAACATAAAATACATGTATTTCCTGACCAGAAAAAATCCATATCGTTTATTGTAGCCACCAAGACTAGTGGCCTTGTCTTGATAATGGAAAAAAGTGCTCGGAGTCGTTTTGCTGATGTGACGTGACGAACAGGATGTTAACGCGGGCGCGAGCGCACACAGGGCGTTCAACATTCGGATTACGCGCGCGGTTCACTTTCAGTACATAAATATTCATTTCGAATAGCCAGTCAGCGTCGTTTACTTATTTCTCACGGCCAGGGGTTAGTGAAGGAACGCACACGCGCCCATGGAGTCGAGGATGGGCGTGTATAGACGTCATCCGGCCTGGTGGCAATTTTTTTCGGCATTTGGTGTCATCCGTACGCAAGGAGTTAAAGAAAATATACTCGAGAAGACCTACCAAAATACTATGGCTTATTTTGATTTGACAAATTGAAATAATCTCATATGAATGGGCACAACATTTTTGTGAAAATGGTTGTTCACTATTTTCTCGTGACTTAGATGACAGATTGAGCTCAAACTTTCACAGGTTTGTTATTGAATGCATGAGTTGAATCACACAAAGTATGAACATTGCCTGCAACTGTTCTATCGCACCTTTAACCACTTTAATGAGTTATATTTAAATGTGTTGTTTATTTGTAGGTTTCATTCATTGTTGGGATCTGTCTTCCGTGCTATGACCTGCTAAGCCAACTTGTTCCGAATGCTAAGCCAATGTATGATGGAGCGGCGTAAGTCAAATGTAGTTTTACTTTCACAGTACATCAAATTATGGAGAAACACTAATGTGGTGTTTAGTGATTGACTGTTTTAATACAAAATCTTTGTGTATTCATATTGAAACATGAAGGTTTTTTTTGTTTTACAGTATCCAGAGTTGTAATCGAGCCAATCACAAGTCAATCACAAGTTACATGTACATGGGATAAACAATGGGCCTGTTTGTTTCACACGGATTGGGAGGTGTTCCAGAGCCGAACGAAAACAAACAGGATCGCGAATCCCTCTCGCTATATGTTGCATGCTGGGAGAATTTGTATTACACGACAATGTCGTCTGCTTCAGATTGTGTAGGGCTATTTTTATGATAAACTATCTAGTATTTCCAGAAAAGTAAATAAATCGTACATAGCTTTAATAACAAAAATACACTGTAAAAGAATTATGAGTAAATACTGTCACAATAGCTCGTTAAATGCTTCAAATCTACGAAAAGATACCGTCACTTTTCTTTGTCCGTCTCGCACGTCGCCATCTTGGATCTTGCAAACCTACCTCGCGAGCAGGATCACTAAAAACGTGATCCGGAGCAGCTTTCGACGCTCCGGATCACTGATCGCGCTCCGGATCTGCGTGAAACAAACACGCCCAATGACAAAGGAATGCTTTTGTTATAGTGTGTTACATGGCTTGTTTTAGGCTTGAGACTAGAATTGTGAAGTGACTTGTGATGATTCAGGTAACAACTCTGACAATATCCAGTAACCACTATCATGTGCTTATAATGTGTCACGGCATGTTGCAGTAAGTGGACTACTGCATTATGGGATATAAGCAAAAATACGTTTGTCAGTGGAAAGTCCATTTTGGGATTTTAACATTTTTACATCTGAAAAATCCCTTTCTATCATATCCCAAAGTTTTATAAATACATTCATTCTCGAAATATTATTTTTGGGAATATTTTTTTGGTTTTTGTTTTTCACTGAGAATATAATCCACTTGTACATGGTTCACTGACTTTGAGCTCCATTTTCTCAAAACAAGTGGTTATGTCGCTAACATTTTAAAAAGTTATAGTGTGTGCATCAAATTATAGCTTATTACTTGTAACTTTCAGGAAATACCATCATCTCAATTTAATTTTTGTATAATCTTCCACCCATATTGTGGTACCAGGTCACACATTTTTGTGTCACCTAAACAAATGTTTTGGGGGGCACTTACAAAATGTACCAGTTATGAATTATGTCCGTGTGTCTGTATGTTAACATTTTAGGTTAAGTTTTTGCTCTCATTTGGTCTCATTTGAAAAGTTGAAGTCCAATTGCAATCGAACTTGGGTCATAGGTGCATTGTGTTAACAGTTAACCGTCATACGATGGTGATGTGAAAGGTCGCATACTGAAGTCAAAGGTCATTTGAGGTCAAGTTATAAAAAAGGCCTAAAATGTAAAATTGCTCTCATTTAAAAAGTTGCAAATGCGATGCAGTGACCAAAAAATAGGCGACACGTGTGATCCACGGATTCCAATCCAATCCATAGAAAGCTGGAATTTTTTGAAAACCAGTGATTCCTAAAGTTCTGGGTTTTAGAAGCTTAACCACCCCACCCTGCTTTATGACTGAGTACAAACCAATCCATTGTGTTTGGGTTTTCCTATATTGTTGGTTTTAGGAGGAACCTGCAGAACTGGTCAGCCATTGTTGCCAAGCAGAAAGCCGAAGAGGAAGAAAAACTAGAGCAGGAAGAGACAGCCCAGCACAAAGACGAACAAGGAGATGGAGATCAGACAGAAGACAAAGACACAGCCAAGACAACAACTACAGAGCAATCCAAACAAACAGACAGCACTAAAGACAGCCAAGGTAGGGCACGGTCACACAGCGATGCAAGTCAGAAATCTACTGGGCATGATGGGAAGGAGAAACCTATCAAGCCAAGCAGTGCCAACCATAATAAACCTTAGGCAGCAAGGGTACCAAATCATGATACCACTCCCTATCAGTTGCTCCCCCATCCTTCCCCTTCCCCCGGGCTGCACCCACCCTGAATGTGGGGATTAGTATTGTTTTTTTGTGCCCAAGGGCAAGGATTTGCCCTTCTTTGAGTGTAAATAAAAATTGGCGCTGTAGTTTTGTACAAGAGAGTTGTGCCCCAGGGTGGGGGTTTTGATCACTTCAAAATGACAGTCCCCACACTTGGGAGTAGGACAGACTGGAAGGGGGAGACCTAATTATAGGAGCATAATATATGCAATAGATCAAGCACCAATCCAACAAAATCAATGGATGAGCAATAAACATTGACTTGGCATGTCACTGGGTTTTCTACATGTGTAATTTAATTTTAGGTGTCCTTCTATAGAACTGAATCTATCAAATGAAAATGACATTTAATTTGTTGCACATACCTTACAAACCTTAACTGAGTAATGTGACAAATTTAGCAAAGAACTAGGCAGCATGCTTTTTACAAATGGTAAGCTAACCATTTGACATTTCTCAAACATTATTAATATAGTGTTACCAAACTATTCTATGCTCGAGGGCTCAGGGTCTAAATTTATATGGAAAGAAAGCTGCCATACATGTATTTATGTCACAAAAAGTCTATTGCATGGTTTAGTTAAGAATAGATTAGGCCACATTTGTTCATTGTGTGTATCATGTAATGTTAAATCCATTCTAAACAGTTTGGGCAAAGGAATGGTTCTCAGTCTGTCAGATGGGTAGGACTTCATCAGATGTTCTAGTCATGTATAGCTTCCTGCTTTTAATTTCTAAATTTGAACCTTATTAAATAAATCTGTTACGTCTGATTGGAAAGCTCATATCTATAGTGCTAATTTGTTAGCAATTTTATTTTATCAAATTTTATCAAATTTTATCCAGTTGGGTAGCTAGCCATCCAGGCACTGAACCACCAGAGGTTTCCTTTCCATTCCATCTAAGGGTGTGGCTGGGAATTGAACTGGGCCCCGCCAGCTCAGGAGGGGATACGCCATTACCGCATCTACCATTTGGGTCTTCCTGTCCTAATTGTTCATTACTTACAATATAAATGAAAAAAGAATCCATTTCCTTTGCTCAAACCTGGGCCTTGGGATCTAAAGTTCCATGCATTTACACCAATCCACTGGCACTTGTAGAATCGCCACAAAAAAAGTAACTAAACCCTATCAGGGCTGGGCTTGTTTGGCTCTTTTGGCAGGACCAGGGAGGAGCACATTGTTCCCCACCCCTGTAATTTCCATATGCTCTGGCCAATTCACCTGAAATTTGGTACAGACGTGTTGGGCACTAATGTACCACATTGCATCATTTGAATGCACTGTGGTTAACACCAGGATGTTTGCCCATTTATTGTCAAAAACAATATTTTGGGCATATTTTCTACAACTTTCATTCAAATTCCTTCAAATTTGGCACATGTATTATTTGTATGATGATTTGTCATTAGAAACCATTTTTTTTTACATCCAAAGTCACCGCTAGGGGCACTATAACTCATTCTTGTATCAGTATTTGGGGAAAAAAACATGATTTTTGGATATTTTACCCAAACATAGGACGTATTGACTGAAATGTTGTAATGACGGCAATCGTATGGCTAGCTATTAATTAAAAACAAAAATAAGGTGGTTTGGTAACTTATCGACTGTGTAAATGGCCTATGTGTTTCAACCGCTAGCAGTGGCGCGCTGTGTTGTGAATTTTCCCCACTGCAGTCGCCACATTTTTGTTGTGAAACTTGAGCTTTTGTGCATCTTCCTCATACATGTATGTACAAGCTGCATGCACCAACTGGGAAATATTTCATATGCATAAAAAATATTCACCCTAAAATAAACAACCTTAAAACAAGCTTTTTCAAGAATGTATTGATTATGTTTGTTTGATTTTATTAGTCTTTGTCTTTGTTTAGCAAGGTCTACCTTCCTTCTCCAGACTACATGTGGGGTGGGGAAGGCGGCGGGGGTGTTACTGCATGCTCTTTATTAGGAACAATCAATTGTTTATGGACCATAATTATAAATGTGCATGAGACGCTACATCTGCTTTTCTTTGATGAGCCTATATTGTGGGCCGTTTTCTGGCTTTAGGCTTAACTGACTGGGCAATAAGATATACCTAACACATTAAGCAATCATTTTGCTTCCACTGTGCTTACATAATTCTGATTCAAAGACACATGTGCAATAATGAAAACTTAGAGGATACAGTGCTGACCTATTGGTGCACACATCCAAGATATGTTTCCCCTCAGGATAGCTAGAGAATATGCAAACTCCACCCATAGAAATCTGTTCTGTTGCTTTGACATGCATGTAGCAGATATATTTACCAGGTATCTGCACAGAAGCACTCGGAGAGCAATACATTTACTAATCCTTGTGTTAGTTATATAGTCTGAGTATTCATTAAAATCTCTTGCAAATATAATTAAATGGGGATCGTTTATTAAATGTAAATTTTCATTATCTTGTAATAAATCATGTCATTGGTTAAAACGTTTAGCATGTAGTAATGCATGCTTGCATTTAAAGTTGTAGTACCATGCCCTTACTGGCTATTGTTGCCTTGTATGAAAGGTAATAGCACTGTTCGCTAATGACGTCAAAATGTTAGTATGAATATTCATGCATATAGCATGCACACCTAGAACGCTCGTCCGGGGGCTGTACGATGACCTGACTTGACCTGGGAATCATACTGTAGCGTCGACCGTGCGCGGGACTCTCGTACACCCTGAAAGAACACTCCGGCACACTTTGCTCAAGTTCTGAAGGGCTCTAGGCCGTTTATTCGGGTAGCAAAATACACCAGGCCTCACACAAAATGGTGGAGGATCGCACAATGCTTGTTACTAGGGAAACGGGTCACTGCGCGTGCGCCGCACGCAACGGGCCTCCCCAGCCGACCAGCAGGGGCTCCGTTGCAACAGCTCCGCTGTGGGACCGTGCTGGTGCCCTCTACCGGCCGGTCAGCTGGGGCTCCACCGCAACGGTTCCGCTAGTGGTGCCGTGCTAGCGCCCTCCGCCAACCGACCGGCACCGGCGCTACATTGCCCCCCGCGAAGACCTTTGTTCGTCCCCGAACAAGACAACCAGCACCGATGACCGGACGCCCAGGAAGGCCCGAGCCGGACGGCGCCCGCAGTGACCACCAAAACACAAAAAAAAAGAAAAAAAGGGGGGTTACACAAAAGTCCAGGGGGGGAAGGGAAAACAACATCCAGTTCAGCTGGTAGGTGGAGGCTGCCGTTGGACTTCCGTCTGCCGGAACAGTTCCTCCCAGAAGCGACGTGGTACGTTGTTGGGGTAGCGCGGAGGTGGAGGCGCTCCAGGTGGCGTAGAGGATCTCGTTCGCACCTCTCCCTCCGTCTGGGTCGGTCGGCCTCTCCAGCCCTGGCGCCGGTTCCAATGGTGTCGTGAGGGGGGCGCCGGGGAGCGTTCTGGGCGGACGCAGCTCCCCGGCCTAGATGGTCGCCCCTCCGAGGGACGTTCCGAGTGGGACGGTCTTGGGGGGCGTTCCGGGTGGACACGGTCCCCCGACCTGCTGGGAGACTCGGGGGCTTGGTGACTCCTCTGACGAGTAAGGTGCGGCGGCGAGGGCGACTGCCCTGCGCTCGGAGCGGCTGAGTGGGGGGCTGTTCCGGGTGGTCGCGGCCCTCCCGGTGGGACGTCGGAGGCGGAGGGGATGGAGCGGCGTCCATCTCTCCATCGCTGGCGTGGACGTCAAGCTCATCGACCTCCGCACTCACCGATCCCACGAAGACCCCAGCACAGTAGGGGTAGTGTCGTTCTCGGACGTCCTTCCTGTAGAAGGTTCTCCCGCACCCCCGGGCGCAGGCGTAGGGACATTCCGGGTGGAGTACCCTGCACGCCGTCCGAAGGTGCCTCCGGAGGTTATGGTTATGGTTGAACGCCCTCTCGCAGTGGGGGCACTTCGTCGGATCCGTCCTCTTAATCACCTGCACCCCTGCGACCATCGGTCTGGCCTGAGCAGCCTGCTCTCTGCTTGGGTCCTGGCGTCTCGGCATTGCTCCCGTCATTCCCTGTTGCCGGTCGGGAGCCGACCTCCGCCTAGGGCAGTACCGCCAGATGTGGCCGAATTCGTGACACCGGTAGCACGCCACTGGGGGGCGGGCGGTCTGCACGTACCCGATCCCGGCAGCCGGTTTGTGTTCCTCGGTTGGAGGTTGGACTACCAGCCGAACGTCTTTGGTCCCTGGCCTCCCTTTCCTGTGCGCCTGTGACTCGAGAAAGGCCTCCATCTCGGCCGCAAGGGTGACTGCCTCGGTCAATGTCGCCGCTTTTCTGGAGAAGATGTGGAATTGCAACTGCTCATTCCCTAGTGCGTTGCGAAAGGCCTCCACCGCCAGATCTTCACGGGCCTGTGTGGGTAGCTTCGGGTAGCTCTGGTTTACTAACCGCCGAATTGATTGTCCCAAGCTACCAAGTGACTCACCGCGGCCTCTCACGCGCGTAGACAACTGCGCCCGGTGCAATGGGATCTGGGCGGCCACCCCGAACCGTCGTTCGAAATTCTCGAGGAGGGAGGAATATTCCTCTCGCGCCTCCGGCTCCATATCCGCAAGTACCTCCCGGGCCGTGCCCCTCAAATGGGAAGCCAGGAACATTGCTTTCTCGGCCTCGCTCCAATGGTTGACCGCCGCAACACTCTCGAAATGGATCAAGTAGTCGGACCACGACGAACCCCCGTCGAACCTGTCGGGAAGCATCACTGGCCTCTGACTTCCTAGGTCGGGATGTCCCGGTCCCGCTGTCTCCTTGCTCATCCCGGGTGGTGGTGTTGGTATGTCTCCCGATCGCCCGGCGGCACCGTGGGTACCAGGGGTAGTCTGCACCCCCTTTGTGGTGGAGGGTGCCTCGGTCCTGCATGGGGGCTCCGTGTGGTGCCACCCCGCGATCCCGGGTCCCCCCTCCCGATTGGCCTGTCTCACTCCGTGGACTCCCGTGCGAATTGCCTCCGCGCCATTGACTCCCACGCGGAGTGGCTCTCCTCCATAGACTCCCACGCGGAGTGGCTCCGCGCCATTGACTCCCACGTGGAGTGGCTCTCCATTGACTCCCACGCGGAGTGGTTCTGCGCCATTGACTCCCACGCGGAGTGGCTCTCCATTGACTCCCACGCAGAGTGGTTCCCCATTGACTCCCACGCGGAGTGGCTCTCCATTGACTCCCACGCGGAGTGGCTCTCCCCCATAGACTCCCACGCGGAGTGGCTCCACGCCATTGACTCCCACGCGGAGTGGCTCTCCTCCATAGACTCCCACGCGGAGTGGCTCTCCATTGACTCCCACGCGGAGTGGCTCTCCATTGACTCCCACGCGGAGTGGCTCTCCATTGACTCCCACGCGGAGTGGTTCTACGCCATTGACTCCCACGCGGAGTGGCTCTCCTCCATAGACTCCCACGCGGAGTGGCTCTCCCCCATAGACTCCCACGCGGAGTGGCTCTCCATTGACTCCCACGCGGAGTGGCTCTCCATTGACTCCCACGCGGAGTGGTTCTCCATTGACTCCCACGCGGAGTGGCTCTCCCCCATAGACTCCCACGCGGAGTGGCTCTCCATTGACTCCCACGCGGAGTGGCTCTCCCCCATAGACTCCCACGCGGAGTGGCTCCACGCCATTGACTCCCACGCGGAGTGGCTCTCCTCCATAGACTCCCACGCGGAGTGGCTCTCCATTGACTCCCACGCGGAGTGGCTCTCCATTGACTCCCACGCGGAGTGGCTCTCCCCCATAGACTCCCACGCGGAGTGGCTCTCCATTGACTCCCACGCGGAGTGGCTCTCCATTGACTCCCACGCGGAGTGGCTCTCCATTGACTCCCACGCGGAGTGGCTGGCCACACCGGCACCGTTGAGGGGGCTCTACTGTTACCGTCATGGGGCGTGTAGGCTGGGGAATCCCCGTTGCGCCAGGGCCTGCCCTGGTGGTCAGTTCCTCGTGGCTCCCGGTGCTCACGCCGGTGTAGAAAATGTGGGGTGTCTCTGGACGACCCCCCCGCTGCGTCGGCAGACGCGGCGTGACCGCGCTCCGTGTGGAGCGGCGTATCCGCCCCGCCGCCATACCCAGCACGGCGTGGTCCCTCCCGGTGTCCCCCGCTGGGCATACTGGTGCAAAACCCAAAGGCCCCCTCCATGCAAGGCTCCGCCCCCGCGAACGCGGCCCGACAGCGTTCCGAGTGGAACGCAGCGTTTGCCTCGCCGCCGTGTACGGCGCAGGGCGGCCCCCCGCGAGGCCCCCCATCGGGCGCACCGGTGTGAAACTCACAGGCCGTTCCCAAACGAGGCTCCGCCCCCGCCGCCCCGGCGAACGCGGCTCGGCGGCGTTCCGTGTGGAACGCGGCGTTTGCCCCGCCGCCGTGCACAGCGCAGGGCGGCCCCCCGCGAGACCCCCCGCCGGGCGCACCGGCGTGAAACTCACAGGCCGTCTCCACACGAGGCTCCGCCCCCGCTGCCCCAGCGGCGTTCCGTGTGGAACGCAGCGTCTGCGCCGTCGCCGTGCGCAGCACCGGGCGGCCCCTCGCGGGGTCCGGCGTTCGACACGCCGGAATAAGGGTCATGGGTTGTCCCACAGTGAAGCACCGTCCCCGCCACACCGGCCAGTGCGACTCGGCAACGTTCCGGGTGGAACGGAGCGTCTGTCACCCCGACGCCAGCGGCGTGGGACGGCCCACTGAGGGACTCATAACTAGTCTGGGGGGAATCGATGCAAATGCGACATGGAATGTAACAAATTCGCCCCCCCTGATCTATCATCTCAGGCTTCATTTTCTCCCCGTCCTCCCACATGAGAGATTCCGATCCCGATGACCCCCCAGTCTCCCTCTTATCCCGAGGAAGACTCCCTTGATTATCCCTCAAAAAGGATTCTAATTCGCTCAAGGTAACGAACGGTCCGCCATTCCTATCTCCCGATTGGCCTGCGTCGTGTGGAGCTATATCCCCGTCTGTGTCCGCGCCGTGTGGCGAGTCGGACACCAGACTGTCCCTACCCGGTGGATTCATGCCGCAAGAACTTGAGGTTTTACCTGATTTGCTCTTTCCTGGTATGTCACCGCTGCCTCCAATGTAGCGTCGACCGTGCGCGGGACTCTCGTACACCCTGCTCAAGTTCTGAAGGGCTCTAGGCCGTTTATTCGGGTAGCAAAATACACCAGGCCTCACACAAAATGGTGGAGGATCGCACAATGCTTGTTACTAGGGAAACGGGTCACTGCGCGTGCGCCGCACGCAACGGGCCTCCCCAGCCGACCAGCAGGGGCTCCGTTGCAACAGCTCCGCTGTGGGACCGTGCTGGTGCCCTCTACCGGCCGGTCAGCTGGGGCTCCACCGCAACGGTTCCGCTAGTGGTGCCGTGCTAGCGCCCTCCGCCAACCGACCGGCACCGGCGCTACAATACGTTCAAAGATTCAAAGGTCAGCTATTGTCATCAGGTGATGGAACGGTGAACGCTCAGCACCCGGCCTGCTCACGTCTGCAGTTTAATTCTTCCTAACGTCAGAGAGTTGAAATATGTGAATAGTGCGTACCTCCGGGGTGTGAAACATTTAAACGATGATATGACCTGACCTGACCTGACCTGGGATATTCTGGATACATGCCAATTCAAGGAGACTTACATGCGATGCATGTCCAGGTCGGGTCAGGTTGTGTTATGTACGTATATCATACGTTAAGATAAAAGCTTTGCGACTGGTCCGTGCATATACTCTCATTAATTTTATAGGGATTTATTTTTAGGTCATTTGGCTAATAACGAACAGTGATATTGGTCAGTGATTTTAAACATTATTCATAAATGCCTCAGCGAGTTTCACTATCCCTATTGGTCGAGAGCCTTTCACGTGGGTGTGTTTAAACGGTTGTTTAAACCATGGAGGTCTTTTCCTACCTCCATGTTTAAACACAGCTGGAAGTTGTTTAAACACGGCGCGGTTTAAAAAATAAATTCCGGTGTCACACAAAATGTAGAGTCCTACAAAATCTGGTCCATTTTATTGGTTGAACACTCGAGCGACCAGTCACTCTCCTAATAACGCAAGCGCAATACTACCGATGCGTCCGTATTTAGAGTCCATAATTTCACGCTACACCAGCACTGCTGCGTTCTGCACCACCTGGCGAGCGCGTCGTGCGCGCGTCAATTTCCATGGACATGTTAACCACTACTCGCGCGTGGCACGAACCATTAAATAGCTGAAGGGGTGTTTTACAAACCAAGGTAAAACAAATTAAACAAAATCATTGGAAATTTATAATTTTCGGTGGTTTTTGCTTAATTATACAAAAAGGCATTTTATGAATGGGAATAAATATGTGCTGGGCCGGTTTTAAACGTACGTTTAAAACCGCCTTGGGGCCTGGACGCTGATAATGACCCTCGCCTTCGGCTCGGGTCATTATCAAGCGCCCAGGCCCCAAGGCGGTTTTAAACGTACGTTTAAAACCGGCCCAGCACATATTTATTCCCTTAATTGTAGTGCCAAATTAGAATATTTTGTGCTGCTATTGAAATTGTTATACATACTCTGTGCAATAGTTTAATGAATATATTAAATTGTTTAGTTTATTAAATATAATGTAAATCAAGTTTGTATCTTTATTAACAACAGAGAAGGAATAATTTATTATAAATGAAATGTATAGTTTTTATGACATCTGTAACCAGACTAGAAGGTACTTAAAATTAAAGCTGAATGGTCCTGATTGACAATGGCATTGAATGAGTGAAAAACCATTGGACCAGTGATAGTACATGTAGTAGAATGCAGTGATAGAAAACAAGTCGATTAAAAAAGAAATTCAAAATCTTGCCCAGGTGTTCACACGAAGTTCTTTCACTTGCTGCCTAGACCATATAGGCAGACTGATGTTTTAGAATGTACATGTACAATCATATAAAATTTATCATGCATGTCTTAATTGTAAATTAAAATAAACACTTCAGATATGACATAAAGTTGCTTCAATGAATGTTCTTACACCTGTTATGGATTCTATATTCTATAGAGAGGCAGGCCCACAACTGTTGATCAAGATAACCTTTTAATGTACAAGTCCAAAGTTACAAGTCACATGTAGCATGTAAATTAAACTTGACCCTCATGTCCATGTACCCATAGATGTCCTTCTTGACATTTCTACACAGGCAGATCCAGAGCAATTTTTCTTGGGACCAGCAACACGGACCCCAGCCAAACTGTTTGTATTGGGGGATGGGGAGCTAGCTTGTGGCCAACTTCTTTTGCCTACATGTACAGGGTGAACCTAACAAAAAGAACCCAAGACATAAATTAGTATTCCCGACTTGTTGGGATTGATCATAAAACTAATATGTACCGGAGAGGTTTAAAGGTAGTATACATAATTTGCTTTTGCTGGAATTTTCAAAAAATATATGGATTTGGGGGTTAGTATTATATAGCGTGCTAGCAAATACCGTAACACTGACCCGTTTCAAGTTATGTGTGCATAGATGCTAGAAAAACAGAGAAACAAGTTCCAGTAGTCTGGTTCTCTGACCATACTTTAGACAAAATGTAACAATTGATAGTCTAGTTCCCTGACCTGATAATTCCTCAACTATTTCCAAAGATTGTCGGCCGACAATCGTTGGAAAACGATATGAATTTCCACTTTTCTTGAAAATGACAGCACACTAGGTGCCATGATTTCACGGGATGCTTCAGACTACCGGTACTATTTACAAAAAATGTACTTAGTCAAATATGGTATTTCGTAACAATTCAGTAGTTTTGTTTTTTATGTTTGCAAATGGTGTATACTACATTTAATTGTCAGCTTTCATATCGGAGATGTAGTCGAGTCCATCACAAGTCCCTGCAAGTCCATCACAAGCCCTCCAGTCCTAATCCCAATCACAAGCTATTCAAATGAGCTTTGACAAAGGCATTCCTTTGTCATTGTTCATCCAGTTACTTGTGACCGGCTTTAAGAAAGGACTTCTGACTGGGCTTGCGAAAGTACTTGTGAAAGGACTTGCAGGGACTCGTCTCCAACTCTGTTTCATATGACACCTTATGTGATGTAATCCAATTAGGCATTATGACATAATGAAGCAAATGCTGTTTTGGACACTTTCAGTTTTACGCCATTAAGGCATCACTGTGAAGAACGGGAAATGGACAACATTTTTTTTTACCATTGAAGGGCTGAAATTGACCATGTCACTGTACTAGATATAATGAAATCTCTTTTTCAATTTCTTCCAAAATTCCTGTGTCAGGTGGGGAGGCACTTCAGATGTAAAGATGGTGCAGTTAATAGCCTTTGGAACAGCAAACGGCAAAGGTTTTTCCAAAGTCACATGACTTACTGCAATGCATTATGAGAATCCAAGATCGCTGCCAACGATGTAAAAAGCTTTTAAAGTTGTTTTAGTCTTGTTTTGACAAAAATAAAACTTAAAGTTTGTGACCTGTGCACACCATCACCAAGGTTCTTTCAAACACCAAATCACCCCAAATATTTTTGATCGAATTCAGTTTTAAACATTGGGATATGACAATATTTTTACATTTTAGGCGAGCTGCGAAGCAGATGCGAGCCTATGTAATACCAATTTCTGTCCGTCCGGCCATCCACATTCAGATTAAAATGTCAAAGTTTTTGCTTCCAGCTAGGTTAGTTCAAACATTTAGTTTATCAGGTCTACAGCTATTAGACTCATTGCATTACAGTGAATTTTATAATTTTATCCGAGGAATTTTAACGAAAATATATATGCTATGTGTCAAAAAAAAGTCCTACTTTTGATGCTAAATAACTGTGTTGTTTACCAATGGAATTAAACCCAAATTTCAGATCATGTAAACAGGGCATGACAAATTGTATGGAGCGAATTTCATCAGCTTTGTGCAAGAGGTTGAGATTTAAACGCCATACGAAAAAAATACTCACTTTCCGAATCTGCCACTTTCGACTTGGCGTCCTCCAATGTCGATATAGCGCTGGAGACGGTGGCGAAAGGCGTGTGCTGTGGCCGAAAGCTTCTGAAGGAATGCAGGATCACCCCTGATGTCATTGCACACCTCCTCGATCGTTTGGCGCGTCTGACAGACTAATTCCTTGAGATAGCCTAATAAGACAAAGTCACACCATCTCCAGCGCATGTATCGACACTGAATATGAGTATTTATTTTTCGTATGGCGTTTAAATCTCACCCTCTTGCCTAAAGCTTATGAAATTTGATCTATACAATTTGTCATGCCTTGTTTACATGATCTGAAATTTTGGTTTAATTAATTCCATTGGTAAACAACAGTTATTCAGGATCAAAAGTAGTTTTTTACACGTAGTACATGTATGTACATGATTGTAATTTGGGGAAAGCACATGCATTTGGTTTGAACTTTTTAGTTAGTGGGGTGGGTGATGGCCCAGTAGGGGGTTGGGGGTGGGATGATGGCTGGGGTTGGGTGGTATGGGGTGATGGCTGGTGTGGGGGTTGGGGTTGCGACGGGATGGGATAAATATTGGTTGTAATGAGGGCGGTGTGGGGGGGGGTCTCCCCTCCTGCCTTTAGCAGCAAGCCATGGCGGCTTTGCCATTCTAGTTCAGATGTAAAAATGTTAAAATCCCAAATTGACTTTTCAATTAAGAAATGTTTCTGCTTGTATTAACCCAGAAAGCCATAGTGCGACTTACCGCTCATTCCATTCTGCCAGGTCACATTTTATACACACTGAATGATTTTTTTTTCCAAATTAAATTCCATTTTCGCAGTGATTGGGGTCCATTCATGAAACATTCCGACTGCAATAAGATATAAGAACAAAGTACACATCCATATCCCATTTACCGTTATATTTTTTACTCTTCAGATATCCAATTAAATATTTACCACTGAATTACCTGTACATTTTAAATGCAATGTGAGGCTCTGCATGATGGAAAGTAAACAATCTATAAAGAAGTTGCAGTGACACATGTACAGAGTAGGAAAAATGTGTAGTATGGTTCTGTGAACTTTTATGCACAGCCCAAACAAGGCTAAAAAGTCACTCTACAACCCTTAGTTTTCCTGGGGGAAAAATAGAGGATATAGATTCTTTACAAGTCACCAGAGATATTATCCCAAACAAATTATATTTTGCCCAAAACGTAGAAACAAACAAAATCAATTAGCTAGTTTTTTATTTTCTTTCAAACCGTTTGAACCAAGAATTCCTATTTATGAACCGTCGCCACGAAACGGGTGAAATCACCAATTTTGGAAATTCAGGTTATGGTATTTTGCAAAAACAAATGCAATAGACTTTAACTTGATGTAATATGTGTTCCTGTAGCTCATTCCTGGGCCGAACTACAACCTTTTTAAGTTATTAGTATCTTGACCTCCTTTTCTGAGAAAATGAAGCTCAAAGGTTTGTAACGTGTACACTGTAACCAGAGTTAAAAAAAAAATCACGCTCGAAAGTATTTGGAGACTGAATTCAGTTTCTAAAACTTTTGGATATGACAGAATAAGGCTTTTCAAATGTAACAATAGTAAAATCCCTAAACTGACTTTTCAGTGAAAATTTGATTCTGCGTGTAACTCAGAATGCCATACTGGGACTTATTTCGTGCTGCCAGGTCATATTTATATGAACCAATACTGGTTCACGGTAGTATACACCATTTGCAAACATAAAAAAAAAAAAAAATACTGAATTATTATGAAATACCGTACTTGACCAAGTACATGTCAATAGCAGTCTCAAGCATCCTGTGAAATCATGGCACCTGGTGTGCTGTTGTTTTCAAGAAAAATTGAAATTTATATCGTTTTCCAACAATTGTCGGCCGACAATCGTTGGAAATAGTCTACTTCCCCGACCAGATAATTCCCCGACATCTATAAATTGCCCTGTTTTGTCTACGGTATGGTCAGGGAACCATACTACATGTACTATGATATTTTTTTTTCTCAGCATCAATGCACACAAGACTTTAAACAGGTCAGTGTTACAGTATTTGCTAGCACGCTATAAAATACTGACCCCAAATCCATTGATTTCTTAAAATTACAGCAAAAGCAAATCGTGTATATACTACCTTTAATGATGAGGTTCATGTACATAGTCCAGCATACATTGCCATTCCAAAATACTTATGTGTACAAAACCTGCCTAGTAAACATAACCACCGTGAAGAATTTCACTCAACAAGAACAGCTTGCCAGCCAAACTGTCAAGTGATTTGTTTGGTGTTTGTGCTCTACCATTCTTAAAGAATAAGTTCCGTTTAGCCGTTACATAAAATTGCCTGTTCTGGATTTTAACTGATGACATGAGTCTACACAACAATGTACTCAACAAAATTAAAGAAATCTGAACCAATACAATAAACATTTTGATATAGGCCCTACTGTACATTTACATACAAAATACCATGGGCCACATTCATGCTACGAGTTTCAACTTCTTTTCTTAGAGATTAATCAATTGGTAAATTGCATCGAGCAAGAAAAATGGCCAATAATGGACAATCAGACTTTTCAAAAGGTCTGCTATCTTTATAATGTACATTTAATTATAAGTAATAAAAAGAATCTGCCCCAGACAGTTGGCTCAGTGGAAGAACAAGTGCCACTCTATGGAAGTAATAGCCAGTGCACTTGTTTGGGACATGACTGGCCCTTGTGTATATTTTATCTTTAAAAAAGGTCACATCCTTGGGATGGGACGTTAAGCTGGAGGTTCCATGTGCTGAGATCAGTGCACTTAAAAGAACAGAGCACCTGCCGTGAAGGAGTAGGGGGTTTGCCCTGGTGCCTCTCGTCCTTCAGCACAAAGATTACCCATTGAAAATCATCTGATAAATGAGATGCTACCATCAATAAATTAAAGCTATTATTATTTTTAATCTTTTAGTGGTCTCGCTTCACAATTTTAATTCATAAATATCAACCTTCATTTGCACCATTAACCCCTGTGCCAATCTCTGCACTTTCAACCATTATTTGGGTGTTATGCTTGGCTGCACAAGCCTCTTGTTTCCGTTTTGCTTGGCTGCACAACCGGACCTGGCGCCCCGCCGCCCCCATCTAAAACCTGAGGTCAAGGGGTTAAGGGTCCGATCTGGGATAAATAAGAATAAATATTCCAACTGAACCCATTATTAAATCAAAAAAGTAATGACACCATAAGCGTAATCAGATTTTTAAAGGTAATCCTAAAACATTTTTTAAAAAGTAAGTTACACTAGTTCATTCAAACTGAATAGAATTTTAAAACCACCCTCCCAACTGTTGTAGTATGTAAAGGGTTATATTAAAGGAACAATCAATAGAAAACACAAAGCATTGTCCTCGGAAGTATTGGGAAAGTACGACTGGGTGTACAAGTACATGTACATTCCACATGTATGTGAAATAAGTTACTGTACTCTGTCCAATCAAAGAGTTTCTAAGGCAATGACCCAATTGAATGAAATCAAACCATGACTTCTGAAGCCAAAATCCCATCCAGAAATGTTTAAGGATATTTTGTTTGGTGAAGTTACAAGAAAAATATAGCTATAAAACATAAAATGCCGAGATTACCATTTTGGTAAAAAGAAATGTAAAAAGACATGTATTTGTTGCAGACCTTTGAGTCATTGCAGGCTACCATCAAGTCGCCACAGGTTTTCAAATTGATTAACTAAAAATTGATATTTATTCCAATTTTTGAAGAGTGACTGTGCCCATTTTGTCTGGGGTAGTACAAGTTTTGTGGCTTTAAAGCGATAAATTTAGGTTTTCTGACCTTTTTTCACGACATATCAACTTTGCCAGGACTCTGCACCCAATTGTAAAGATAATGATAAGTGTCGAATAAAAGCTCTTCACGTCAAACATAATTCAAAAGCTCAAAGAAACACATCGTAAAGTTTTCTTTTTGCACCACCAGGGTTCCCACAGGAATCTTAAATTCCATGACTTTCATGACGTTACAGGGAAAAAATTGCATTTTCCATGACCAATTCTTAGGCTATTTTTTACACTTTAAGAGTCTATTTATAATACATTACCCAAGTGTATTGGTTCTGTGAAATTCCATAACATTTCAATGGCTTTTTCTTGAAATATTAATTTCCTATGACTCCTTATGAAACGAAATTCCATGACTTTCCATGATACATGTACTTTAAAGAGCAACTAAAACGCCACATTTTTGTTTGACTTTTTGGACTTTTCTCGAGTTTAAATACTCGTTCAACTGATGGAGATTAGTTTGCAGACGAGAGGAATTTTTTTAATAAAAAAAAAGGGGTTGTTATTCTGAACCATTTATCCTGTTTCAAGAAAGCTCATTATGTATGTACGTGACCCCGTGACGTACACGTGTAGAGTCGGTTGATGCTACAGCCAAACACTATGCATATATGTACGTGGAGTTGATGCTGCTGGAAGAGTTTTGGTCGACATAACTCCTCCGTTTTTTATCTATTTTGTCTAATTTTGATATTATTTCAGTATGAGCATGGTTCTGAGATAATCATTATGCCTCGATCGTGTGTAGTTGGGGGTTGCACGAGGAACAGCGACAAAAACCCTGACCTAACCTTCCTGCGATTCCCAGTGCTGAATGGAGTTCAAAGGCGACAGTGGGTCCGCTATGTAGACAATACAAGATCTGATTTTCGGCCGTCGAAATGGTCAAAAATATGTGCACCTTTTTGTGCAGAACATTTTGCCAAACAAAAGAGGGACAATAGGACGTCCACACAGGTTCTGTATACGTCCGAGGACAAGAGGAGAAAGAAAATACAAAAGAACCTTTCAGTCCTCGCAAGTCAGTCTTTGGTTGAAATCGGTCTTCTGAGGTAAAAATACGTGCTTAGTCTATGGGGGATGGGTTATATTAAAGGAACAATCAATAGAAAACACAAAGCATTGTCCTCGGAAGTATTGGGAAAGTACGACTGGGTGTACAAGTACATGTACATTCCACATGTATGTGAAATAAGTTACTGTACTCTGTCCAATCAAAGAGTTTCTAAGGCAATGACCCAATTGAATGAAATCAAACCATGACTTCTGAAGCCAAAATCCCATCCAGAAATGTTTAAGGATATTTTGTTTGGTGAAGTTACAAGAAAAATATAGCTATAAAACATAAAATGCCGAGATTACCATTTTGGTAAAAAGAAATGTAAAAAGACATGTATTTGTTGCAGACCTTTGAGTCATTGCAGGCTACCATCAAGTCGCCACAGGTTTTCAAATTGATTACCTAAAAATTGATATTTATTCCAATTTGTGAAGAGTGACTGTGCCCATTTTGTCTGGGGTAGTACAAGTTTTGTAGCTTCAAAGCGATAAATTTAGGTTTTCTGACCTTTTACACGACATATCAACTTTGCCAGAACTCTGCACCCAATTGTAAAGATAATGATAAGTGTCAAATAAAAGCTCTTCACGTCAAACATAATTCAAAAGCTGAAAGAAACACATCGTAAAGTTTTCTTTTTGCACCACCAGGGTGCATTTTCCATGACCAATTCTAAGGCTATTTTTTACATCTTAAGAGTCTATTTACAATACATTAACCATGTGTATTGGTTCTGTGAGATTCCATAACATTTCAATGGCTTTTTCTTGAAATATTGGAGTTGATGCTGCTGGAAGAGTTTTGGTCAACATAACTCCTCCGTTTTCTGTCTATTTTGTCGAATTTTGATATTATTTCAGTATGAGCATGGTTCTAAATTAATCATTATGCCTCGATCGTGTGTAGTTGGGGGTTGCACGAGGAACAGCGACAAAAACCCTGACCTAACCTTCCTGCGATTCCCAGTGCTGAAAGGAGTTTAAAGGCGACAGTGGGTCCGCTTTGTAGACCATACAAGATCTGATTTTCGGCTGTCGAAATGGTCGAAAATATGTGCACCTTTTTGTGCAGAACATTTTGCCAAAGACTGTATTGATAATAGTGTTAGTATGAAAACTCAGCTGGGTTTGAAGGCACAATTCCGTTTGAAGGCTGGAGCCAAAGACTGTATTGATAATAGTGTTAGTATGAAAACTCAGCTGGGTTTGAAGGCACAATTCCGTTTGAAGGCTGGAGCCATTCCAACTCTAAAGGCACCAAGCATTCCAATCCTGTCCCGGACTCATCAGGCACACCAAACCACGACGACGTTCCCTGCGGTTGCCGGCTCGAGCAGCCAGAGCCCCGGCCGTCTCCCTGTCCACGCTCGCTTGACTCAACATGCATTGTACACGTATAGTACCGTAAATAGGCTGCGTGCTATTGAGTCTGGTACCTTATAACAGAAATTGTGTGTATAGTTCTGAGAAGGTTCGGGTCCTTATGAGGGCTGCATAAGCAAAGTCGCCAGACTAGAGTATAGCATCAGCTCACACACAACTCACCGCGCAGGTCTCAATAAAAGCCGACTGCAAACAAAGGAAAGTATGACTCATAACTAGCTTTTTAGCAAGAACAAGCCTACAACCCCAATTCTAAATGTGTCTCACAAAGATGTCAACCCTTTAAAATATGTTTACCGTAGTGTTACACCTGAATCATGTGCAAAAAGCACAGCAAGTAATACTAGCCTTAGACAAAAAGATATGTACAGACTCTACGTAAAACATTGTCGTATAATACAGTGATGTCATATGTTTCTACACGTATACGTCATCCCTCGCGCGATAAGGCACGCAGTTGACCTCGGCCTTTTCTGAATCGAGTCAAAGTGGCTCAGAAGGAAAAGGCTCAAAAACATTGGTTTTGTTTTTTCAGAATCATGAAACTTGTTACATTAGTTTTTGGGAGGCATAAATTATCAGATAAGTCCAAAAAGTCAACAACAAAAATTGGCGTTTTAGTTGGTCTTTAAATTCTATGGTTTTCCATTACATTTGGAACCCTGACCACACTGGGAGACTGTGGTATACAGCTGGAGTACATTATTTAATACATAAGAGTCTCGGTCTATGCCTGCACATGCTCCCATAACATACTAGCGGCTTTTGTCAGAACCACAAGACAGTGGCAGTAGATTTTATGCAAACGAACCCTGCCAGTTGCTTTAACTTGTTGCACCACCTTTCCTCCAAGAAGAAGACACAGAGTGTTTTGGTGTTCACACTAAATTATGACCAGGCTAGGTACATGTACATGACAAGCCCATTGGTTTATACTGCTTTCATGTCACTGATCCACACAACATCAGCACAGAATGTGAAATATTTACCAATCAGGAAAAGGGGCACTGATTTCATTTGGGTGGTGGTGTTCACAATGCAAACCAGAGTATCAGAATCTGTTACTGCAAATCTTCATTATTTTAATGAGTTATATACATCAGGGGCAAATTTCATATAGCTGCTTAACCCCTTACATACGGATGATGCCAAATGGCGCAAAAAAACAGTGGCACCAGGTCAGATGACGCCATTTGCCGCACAAATTTGGTTAGCACAAAATTGCAGGCAGTTAGCACAGAATCCAGCCTTATGGATTACATTAAAGATATACTGTTTGTGCTCTTTTCGTGTTTCACCACTAAAAGTAATTCAATTTTTTAATGGCTACTTTTCTAGCTTTTTTGGAGGGTTGCAGATGCCCAAAATAGCAAAAAGTAGGATTTTTGTTGAAATAAAATGTTTGAAGAAAGTAGTGAGAAGAAAAAAAAAATCAATTATGTTGAAGTATATCTTTAAAGGTAGTATACATTATTTGCTTTTGCTGCAATTTTCAGAAATACATGGATTCGGGGGTTAGTATTTTATATCGTGCTAGCAAATACTGTAACACTGACCCGTTTAAAGTTTTGATGTTTGCAAATGTTGTATACTGTCTTTAAAGTAGTCCCCGGTCATGTTTCATTATTAGTGACATTACATCCCTGCGGCATGCTTAGAAACATGAAAAATGGACAGGGACCAGCATGTTGCTAACCATCATTATGATGGATCTATTCCCAGCTCTCCCAATCATCCAGATCATCATCATCATCATCACCACCCGCTGCAGCTTGTGGTGTTGTTTGAATGGCTGCTGCTGCAGGATCCTCATCATCAGTTACATCGATGTCATCAAAGTCTTTCTCCCAATCATCACTCAGACTGGATTCTACAAGCAAAGACAGCATGGGAGTAAAGATTACACATTTTCATGTACATGTAGGGCAACATAACGATACATGATAAGACCATTTCACACTACAGCACAACAGGAGAGTCTCATGCAAAGGAGGAACACTCATGTGTAAAAAAAATTACAAATCTATGCTGTGTGAAAGGTATCCATGCTCACAATTACCAAGAACCCAAGTTAACCAGTTCACGCCGAGATTATTTTGACATTCACCGGACCCAGGCGCGGGATTATTTTTTCACGAACCTCGATGCCAGCCGGGTTGAGGCGGAATAAGGCCATAATCTGCGGGAAGCACAACCTGAGCGGGTCACTGACATATTTCCAGCCTTGCTCGAGTGCGTGTTTATCAGTCATCTGTTCTGAATACCACAAAACCTTTGCCTGTATAAACGTTATCCAACGCAAACTGGTTATTAATTTACAAGATTAACCTTCAGTAACCCTAACCTCGAGTCCCAAATCCTCCAAAATCCTCTTTGCCAAAAGGAGGAATTTGGAGGATTGAGGGTCTTTGGAAGTTAAAGCATTGGAGGATTTTGCAGGATTAAGGGCATAAGATGATTTTGCCTCTGGAGGAAAATGAAGGAGCCAGGTCATCAGGCCCAATCTGATGCTGGTTGATTTCGGAGGATTGAGGTTACTAGGGTGTTTCCAAAAAAACCTAGAGGATTTTAGAAGATTTATGCAATGGTCCCCATAAGAGGATTTTGGAAGATTCAGGTTACATGCAGCCCTAATACTTTGAAATCAGGGGACGTTGGAGGATTCAGGTTACATGGAGGAAAAATAATGAAGGGAGTTTGAGTTAAACAAACAAAAAATCACTGTTAATGCGACACCCATTTTGAAGAGCAGAGCTGAGCTTTTTGAAGAGCAAAATTAAAGATGATGTAGATTGCTGAGAGAAGTCTGCGTCATTTTGTAGTTTTACGGAGATTGCGTATTGTAAAATGAAACAGCCAATTTTTTTTTTCTGCCATTAAATAAATGAACAGTGACTTTTGAGAGCTATTTTTATCAAGTCCCCTCTAGTGCAGCATAGCCCGCTTGGGCCATTTGTCTAAAAGTCGTCGCTGCGGGCAGCAAACAAATCCGACGTTATAAGATATGACGTCCGCGTTGTGCAACCACCTTTTGCATTCACACATGCGCGTTAGGTCACACGGGTCATTCGGGATAAATGTCATTGTGCACATGCACAGTTGAAATACCGAACTGGCTTTATTGGGTCACACTACAATACATGTACGTATAACGATATGTATAAAGAGCAACAAAAAGACATCAATGTCTAATACAAATGTAGTTTTGGTGAATACTGTGAAAAAGAGAGAATAGACTTTGTACAACCCATGGTCAATCATGGACATGGCTATAACCCTCATTGCATGCATGTTCATGTTGGAATGCACAACATCCAGTCGTAGTACTTGGGTCTAATTTACGAGCCATGCAGTGCTTATATTGAACCATTCGCTATGATTACCACAGGAACCTGGTGTTTTTGACTTGCAGTTCTTTGTGTTTTGGACACCAGGCAACTCTGCTCAGCTGGTAGTAGTCAGATATTTAGTGTGTATGATATACATGTAGCAGCAAACAGTCGTATGAATCATGACTCCCAGCTGTAACGTCACAAATCCTTAGAACCGCCAGATGGAACCGACGACTGTTGATTTCATTTTTATGTTGGCCGGGCAAAAAAAATCCCGAAGAATATCCCCAATTATAAATATGAAGTGCTCAAAATGTAAAAATGGGACTGTGCCTTTGTGTTATATATTAGTAGACTCTACACTTTCAAATATATTCCATAAAAATGCCGCTCACCACTGAACTTCCTCTTTAAGAAGATTTCCTATCACATAGTATGAAAGTATTATGGATTACCCGGAAATATGGTTGTGCACTTTTTGGGGACACCCTGTATATCTTTGTGTCTTCTTGCCTATTTCTCACTAAGACACTCTGCAACCTTACCTTTGTTACTTGTATCTGATCCAGATGGTGAAATCTTTTCAGCAGGTACATGTACCATCAATGTGTCAGTGTCTAGTCCTCTGCTCTCTGTGTCATGTGTTGGTATAGGGTCTTCAGATTTGTTACAATCTGCATCCTCTTTGCATTCATCTGAAGATGTATTGTGTGTTTCCTCGCCTCCTGGTCGACTTAACTTGGTATCATTTTCCTCTTGTTTAACACACACCAGTCCTCCATGTTCTTGCAGAACGTTCCTGGTATTTACCTCTTCTTCAGTTGTAATCATTGTTTGAAGTGCTGTCATCTTGTCCCCTTGATCTGTTAGTTCAGTCTGAGGTTCCTCTGGTGGTTGGTGCAGTTCCCTCGTGTCACAAGGCTTGGTAGGAGTTATTCTTGATGTAATTACGGCTGATTCGTCTTGATTGTCATTTCCCAGATTCTCAGCATCAACTACACTACTTGGGAGACTTGGTACTCGGTCTTCATGGACTGCTGGCTTCAAAGTAACGTTTTTGCCCTCATGTATGTGCAATGGTTCAGATGATTCCTCTGAATCAAAAATGAGCGAGATAAAAATGTGAAACTCTCTCCGAAAAACTTATGTTTAAAAAAACAAATTGGTCTTAGGTCATGTAAGTAAAAAACTGTTCGATGTCTCATTAAAAAGTGAGCAACTTTTGTGTCGCTAGAAAAATAGACATTTAAATCCCCAGAAGAGCACAGACAGTATATCTTTAAATATGGTTAACTCGAAGCTGCCCTCGACACTTATCCAACCGAAAGCATTGTAGATAAACACTGACATACAACACTTCTAGTTTTCATTCAGTAATTGTTAAATCACCATACAACAAACAGTAATTTTGTTTATTAATCTCATCGTATTTCCTAAGCTTTGATTTGATGTATTGTGTGCTGCTGTAGGTAATTCGTACTGCACACTACAGTGGATTTTGTCACCCAATACAAGGCTAAAAGCCACTCTAGGTAAAGGGCTACAACAGAGGTGGTGGGATTGGCTGCATTTTAGGTTGCCAGCCCCACGACCCATATGGGTTTCCTGGGTCCAGATCTAAATAGAGGATAAATATTCAAGATACCAAAGAAATTATCCCAATTTTTAGACCTATAGACCCAGGCGGAGTAACTTCTACCGTTGGTGAAAGCAACTCACCCACCCCACCCCCTTTATTATCGCTATAACGAACAGCATGTCCACAAGAGATGTTCAGTATCGCAGTCATTTCTTAAAGTTGTTTTCAGCCGCGGACATAGCAAACATTAAAAAATGGCATTCATGCTGGAAGTGTGCACTCTTTTGGTATTCAAGTGTTGTGTGCAAGATTAACTACATGGACTCCTCTTTGAGACCAAACCGAGTAATTTGTGGGACTAATGACTACCAAAACCTGTTGCAAGAGAACGGGTGGCTTTCCCTTCTGTTCAATGTCTCTCATTAAAGCCCATTGTAAATTTCAAAGGTTGGTGTTTGGGATAAAATAATGGCAGCTGTTAACTTGGCAAATCACATTTTGTACTTTCTCTTCTAAGATGTCAGAATTCCGCAATGTTCAGCTTAATTGTACACAACATTCGGAAGCTAAAGGGGATGTTTGTTACATCCTAATGTGCGGTATAGCAGTGCTCATTATAGCGGCATTCTGCAATATGACCTTTTAAAGATGTTAGAGTCAAGACCACTTGTTTTGAGAAGATAAAGCTCAAAGTCAGTGAGCTGAGCAAACTATACTCTCATCAGTGCAAAAATCAATTACCAAAAAATATATATATTGAGATTGGATTGAATTCAATTATATAACTTTGTGATTTCATACAAAAGTTTGTTTGTGTGTAAACATTTTTAAATCACCTAATCTATTTTCCACTCAAAAATTGTTATTTTTGCTTGTAACTTAGGAATGGCACAGTGCAACCCTCCACCCATCTCAACAGGCCGTGTCACATATAGTGCCAAGACGTCCTTGGCGATGTGGTCTTTGTCCTTATCACGCACTGCTTCACACTGCGTGATAAGGACGTCTTGGAACATATACATGTACATGTAGCTATCGGTGATTTGAGTTGACTTGCCTTCATCATCATCCCACTGCAACTCTTCTTCATCAAATGTCTGAGATGACGTCATGTCAGCTCTTTCTTTCAGGGCTGCTCTCCTCACCTCATCCTGTTTCAACTGATGCACTTTATAGAAGTAACGCCCCCAGAAGTCAGCATTAGATACAACAGCTGGCACCTGAACAAATAAACAACAAACCGCAGATTACATGAAATCAGTCATCAGGATCCTGACAACACACGGAAATACATAGTGTGCAATGAACAAGCACAGGACACCAAACTAATATAATTTTTTTATATTGTATTTTTAAGGTGAACAAAGTGGCAGCAGCGGGATTTGAAGCTCTAGAATACCATTCCGGTGCTCTACCAACTGAGCTATCTTGCCCTATGTTGACGGTTTCCCACATTGTCAGTTGCCTGAGACAACTTTTCTCATCATGTTTTATGCATGAACGTACAGGCAACACCATTATGTTCCTGTAGTTGAATTACATGTCAGGGGTGAGATTTGAGGAAAATGACAAATCCACGAAACAGTGAGAGGCATTTGATTTGTATGGCATTTTCTACCCAAAAAATGTTCTCTTGCAAAAAAATAGGGTCATTACAATTAAAAGAAGACCGTTTTAGGTTGAAGAGGTCATTTTGTGATGATAAAAACAATTCAAGGACCAAAAAACTTCTAGACATCGGGAAGACGTCTCACCAAATACCTGAAAGCAGGAAAAGTCTGGAGAAATCTCATCCCCGAGATGTGCATTTGACTTGCATTCATACATAACCACGATCACACTGCGTTTCAACGCACACATGCAGCCACTTGCACATGTTTAAAGATTTAGAGTGCGTGATATTCAACAGATGGTGTGATTAGTTAATGCTTATGAATGGAAACAGGCCAACACACATCATCAGTGTTTCCCCTGCACATTCAAAACAATACATTTCTGAATTATGACAAATGCCTAGAAAACACAGATTATTCTGAAAATAAATATATAGCAGAAAAGCCATGGATTCTGTGCACAAACCAACACAGGCATATTCAAAAGTGAAGAAAACAAAATTAAAGAATCTTTTATTGAGATGTTTGACTATTCTTACCAATTTTGTGTAGATAGCCCTAACATCTGTGTTGGCTACCAGCAAATCTGAAATGTCTCCTTTATACTCGTCAGTATCAAATGATTGCAGCCATTCTTCATAGGCATCAGGTGGACCTTCGGGGTCTGTACAGTAGGTACCTGCATCAATCTGCATTGAGTGTAGACGGGCCTGTGCTCAACACAATCAAAACATATATGGCATTATATTATCAAGATATTTGGCAAATATCAATGCTTCTGAACTGTGTAAAGCACAGCATAAATTAATACCCTTTTGTGGACTTTAAATAGTAAAGGATTAAATGTTCTTTTTCACTATACAGACGGATTACAGAATACTCGAGCTTATCTTGTCATTTACATGTATCAAGTCATTTGACATACTTTCTCACAGACCCTTTTAGGGACATTTTGCAAAATGGTCCATAATTTCATTTAAAGTTAAACCAGACCCTCAAGCAGAATGGCTCTCACATCAATGAGATTTTCCCTTGGTGAACCATGAGAACTAATTGCTGTGCTTTGAGACAGACAATATAATCAAACGGAAGGACTAAAATTTAATTGGCAGACATTGACAGCCTCACTCAAGAAAATCAAAATCATCTGCCACTTTCAGGACATGACTTATAGTCACAGAAACAACATCATCCTGCATGATTTGAAATCTCAAACTCCATAGCGTTTTCCTTGTGGGGCACCTAAATTTCTAAAGACCTCCTCGTCGGGCACCATTGTCCCCATTGTTAGCTATTGTGCGAGGTACCTCCTCGGGCAGTATATGTGGGAACAATGCCCCTAACATTCAGCCATGTCCTATTCATTGTAAGCTACTATGCTTCTACACCTAATAAGGTGTCCTCAAACGAGCATCCATATCCTTGAGAAACAACCCATACAACAATGAAAGCAACTTCATCTTTGACATCTCTAGTGGAATCAGGAATGCAAGGAAGCAGTAAAGGGAAGAACATCTGCTCAAGTTAGTGCAATCTTAATCTACATTTTAATGTAAAACCACCTAACTTTTAATTTGTTTTATTTTTTTTCCTATGTTTTGTTTACCCAAAAATTTCCCAAAATTTTCAAAATTCCCACTAATTATATATATTTTTAAAAAAAATCAAAATTACTGGAAAGTTTCCACACCTTTGCAACACTACCCATACATGTACATGTACCTCATACATTTGAGTTACCCATTTTACTCCTAGGTGAAGAGAAACAATTTACAACAAAGTGTCATGCTCAAGGACACAAGTACCACGGCCATGGGCAGCGATCCCGGGGGGACGGGGAGACATGTCCCCACCAACATTTTGAGGGGAGAGGTTGGCTATAGAAGTGTCCCCCCCTCCCAATAATTTCCACTCTTGATTCCAATGCACAAGGCCACATCACTCTTGTGTGATCTTGGTTTAATGCTTTGATCCTGTGAACTACTTATCAGACATTAGGGCTGTTGTCGACATGCCTTTTGTCGACAATGTTGGCGAAAATGGCAGTTTTCCGACATGTCGATACAGATGACTCATTGTCGACAAAAGAATAGGTAAAATAAAAAAACATTGCACGCAATCTGTGTGCCATAAAATGCCGATTTGTGTCAAAAGTTACACAAAATAAACTAATGTGAGACCTAGCTTACTATAATGTTCCAGTATGCATTAACAACCCATGATTTTTTATGTGTTTTCTTGTCCAAAACGCCGACTTACGCCGGTATATTCAGCCCGTGAGTTTCCCTAGACACCACCATTTTCTTTACGTATATCTTTCACTATGGTGGCACGCACACGAAACATAAATTGAGTTCAACGCACGGAGGAGATGGGCCAAACAACGTGTGCGTGAACTTAGTTGCAACATGATCCCCGTCGCGTCTGCTTGGCTCGCTATCAAGTTGCAAAACAACCAGGTTGCGACCATCGTTTGCAGGGTTCGGTTTATTTTGTTCTCAATTACAATGATTGCTAAATGTAGTTATTACATTGTAGTTGTAAAAGTCTGAATAAAAACCTACATTAATTAGGGGTGCAAAGATACCACAAAACGTTTCGCGATACGTTATGTAAAAACCAAAAAATAACCGCCATAAAAAAAAAAAAAATTAAAAAGACCACCCCAGCAAATGTTTTATTTCCACACGATATAAAAAGTGAATGCATATCATATCCTATCCTAGTAATGAAGTTGCATGTACATGTATGCTCCATTTCAACATAATATAGTATGAATTTTGTAAGATCAAAATAAAAACAATATTTACGTGCAAACAAACAAAGAGGATTTTTAAGCTTGCGCTGCAAAAATATTACCGATTCAGAGACATGTATGAGCACAACTCATGGGAAGAATACAGCGTTAGTGGGGTGATTGTGCCAAATTCTCACTACATTCGTGGTTGCTGTATACATATGCGCGCCATCCAGTAACCACGCCCTTAAGTTCAATATAAGGTCAATGATGTAACCATCGTACCATGCATGCACTGCACCTACTACATTTTTATTGGCTGATAACGAACATGCATGATGCATATCGCATACACGTGGGCACGCACACGCACATCAAGTCTTGACTGTCTCGTCTAGATCTAGTCTGGACGTACGTCGAGCTGAAGCTGCATGTACAATGTACTTGTACATGTACACTGATTGTGGATCGCGGGTTTTGGCAGCTAAAATAGACATTTTTGGGACAGCAAATGACTTTACAATCAGTATCGGTCGGACAAAAACGATACGTGGTCACAAAATGCCCGATCGTAATGTCATCGCTACGATCTGTAGCGTCCGTGAATTTAATGTCATTTTGGTGTTTTGGATCAGTCCAAACTAATTTTTTCGCGGGAGCTGTTCTAATACTAGTCTGGGGATTTTTCTGGTCATTACTGCGCATGGCCCAGGCTTAATACATGACACATGATAATTCCAAATTTAAACATTGCCAAGAACGGGTTCGGGGCTTGCAAAGGAACAATGTTTGTTGTTTTAAATGATACATTTACTTCAACTTAAACTATGAACGTCAAAATTACCAGGAATTTAGTTCTATATTCAACAATTATTACAGTAAAGAAGAAAGGTAAGAAATCGGACTTCACGTCCGCGTTTCAGTAAAATGTAATAAAAACAGAAAGTTGGTAGTCAATGCGTGATTTATTTACCCAACTCGTAACTTGCTTTTGTTAACAATTGTCCACGTCAGAGTTTTATTTTGCCGACATGTCGACAAGAAAAATCGCCATCGACAACAGCCCTATCAGGCATGCAACTCTTCAATTTCCAAAAACGCGGAAAATAAAATGCGAGCGCGTAGCGCTTGCGTGAAGCTCTTACGACGTCGTGCAAACATGTACATGTATGTACATGTATAGTGTCCGTATCCCGATGTATTGTATTGTATTCATTGACGCGAGAAAAAAATGCGGAACCAGACTATCAGTCTATAGTCGATTGAGGTCGCTATAGCGACTAGTTCATACAACAGCAAGACTATACATGTACGCGACAGAATGTGTACGGAGTCTGTGTCCTGCACCTTTCTATGTAATGTATGTATACAAAATACGGAGCTAGACGATGTGCGTTCGCAATATTGGTCATGTTGGTGGACGATTCCGCGGTCGGCACGGTGGGCAATGAGCTGAAGCGAGGATTTTTTTCACGGTCGGATTTTTAAAAAACGCGGAAATCCGCGGATCCGCGGAAAAGTTGCATGCCTGACTTATTCCTGCGAATTTTCCTCACCGACTCCATGTTTGACTGTGATTCTATACATTCAACTGCCTTACTGTCTTTCACGTTATTTTGAGAGTCCTTTGCACCGTTCTTGCAAACCTATCTAGGTCGAGACAGAACAATCTATTTCAAAAACTCTACTCCGTTGAGAACTACGTGTACCCTCAAAATTGTTCCGGATTATTATCTACAGATCATTACATACTGGGTTACCTTTGCTCTGTCAAAGATGTGATGGGAGGTCTTCGAGGACACAGTATGAGGCTCCTCCTCCTTCCCAGGGTCCTTAGGGGCAAGACTCTCTGACAACCCACTCAGTAGATTGGAAAATCCTTGCCTGACTCGACTACTTGTTGAAGATTCATTATGCTCAGTCTGGTGGGAAATATGAGGAAATACAAACAAGAAAAATAAGCGAAGGGTTATGCTTAATAAAAAATCATAAACAATCTAATAAATGACACAAATATAAAAAAACAGATGGTGAATTTGCAATATCCACTTTGATGTTTTGTTGAAGAAACTAGTCCAAGCCAATACCTGCATTTTTATCGTACTTACTCCATTGACTCTTTCAGTCTTGTACCAGTTATTATCCTAAAATGCATTACTGTAAATAAATACAATAGACCAAACCACTGTGCAGCACCTTATGTATTGTCTACTCACAGCCTCAACCAGTTCTTCTAGCATTTTGTGATAGTCACGTCAATGCTCTATACAAGCTTATGTACCTGTAAGCCGTCTCTGATGACTCCAGCTGATGAAGCAACCACACTTGAGGTATCTCTCTGTAAGGTACTCCCAAACTCACCCAGATCTTTTTTCATCTGATCCAGTGCAGCAGTAGACTGTAACAACCAAAAATCGCAGTCATCATACAATGTACATGTACCTATCCGTAATACATACATGTATGTATGGGGGAAGTGAGTTGGTCTCACTGATGGTGGAAGTTACTCCGCCTGGGTTTATACCTGTCTGAAAATTTGGATAATTTCTCTGGAATTTGTTGAAGAATTATCCTCTTTTTAGATCTGGGTCCAGGAAAACCGTAAGGTTGGTACAGTTGGTAATTCAAAAAGTCGCCAACCCTACATGTACCACCTCTGATCATAACCCTTTACCTAAAGTGGCTTTTACCCTTGTATTGGGTGATTTCAATAAAAAAAAAAGTAATAAATATATACATCATAAGTTTCATCATATTTACTGCACAAAAATCTATGTGCAGAATGCAAAGGGAGTCAGGTTGGCCTTGTGGTACTTTACTCACCTTCCACCGCTGTGACCTGGGTTCAAATTCCACCAGGGACGACATGTGGATTGGGTTTTCAGTCCCTGTCTGATTCTGTGGGTTTTCCCCAGAAAACCCTACAGGTTTCTTCAGGCTTTTGAGCTACATGTACATGTATGACTCCAAGCCGGAGAAAACTATTATATAGCACCCCCACTCGCCGGGTTTTTTGAAAAGAATCCGTATTCACTCAGGCGTCAGTTTTTTGTGGGTAATTTTAGATGAGTTCCACTTTATTTATAATTATACTCAACAAATAAAAAAACATAAGGTGTTTGGTCAAAATGTGCACCCCCTTTCATTTTGAGATTGCAGTTGTTGCAGAAAAGAGTTCAGCCAATGAATTTGCTGTGAATTTCCATTGGCACTTTGCAGAGTGTCTTAGGAATTAGACCCTAGTACTACAATAAAATAATTTAAGAAGAGTATTTATAACCTTTTGCTTCATGCCCTCCCTTCAGAGGAAAATGAGCCATTACCGAGTTGGAAATGACACATTGATATCTGTAACCTCCCCGAAGGACTGAAGAAAATGTGCACACATTCTAGCTAATTAAAAATTACTATAGAATTTGAAGAACAAGCTGGGTAAAAAGTGGTCTTTGCTAGGGAGTGTGTTAATGTACACATATTTTTATGAACCATACAAAATTGACAAGTTTTGTTTGGATATGATGCACTTTTTAATAACTTTTATTTCACCACTGACTTGAACAACATTTCTAAAGAGTTCAGAGTGATTTTTAACAAAATGATCAAAGACATTCGCAATATGAAAACTGATCTTAGCATTTCTTACTGTGGAAAATCACTTTATACATACACTTGGTTTTGATATATTACATTATATGCATTTTGTTGAGATGATAAAATCAAGTTTCCAAAGACTCGGTTAAAAATATACAATATACAAAGAATGTTCATGATATAAAAAAAAAAAAATGAAGATAGAACAGATACTGTCTTTAATGAGTAAACAAAGGCAATAAAAAGAAATCAATTTAGAAATCATTATAAGTTATTATCCTTTACATAACGAGAACATTCAAACTGTTCCCTTGTCTAAATAGGACACTAATAAAAAGTAATATCATTCTTGTTAAATACAATGTAAGTCATTTAAATTGTCATTCTTAAGCACACAATATCCACTTTTCATTGAATTAGTTCTTTGTTCAACTGAACATTTCAAACTTCAAAAGTCAAACTTTTCACTGAACTCGATCTTAATTAAAGAAACGATTCTTTATTAACCAGTTCACGACGGGATTATTTTTCACTAGTCTGGGTGCCAGACGGGTTCATCAGGCTGTCATCTGCGGGTAGCACATATACACACCCTGATATTTCCGGCCTCGCTCACTGCGAGCCGGTCGCTGAATCACATTTTCCGCTGGGTCCCCTTTCTCGCTCGAGTGCGTGTATACAAGTCTTCCGACGCGAACTGGTTAAGTATTTTATAGTAATTTTAAAGTTTTTGGACCTTAAAGTTTCTTAAAGACATATATCTCATCAACAGAACATGCTAAATTCAAAATTCTTTTTTAATAGCTTTGTTAGCTCCTATATATATCAATGTGACAAATGTGTGACATCATCATGACATCATCAAAAATGTGCTTTTTTGAAATGCATATAAGGGTAGCAGGGTTCTCCCCAGGATTTTTCAAAACTGTGGGGGATTTATTTTGTGGTTGACTGACAATTTGCGAAGCCATGGCGTGGGGTTTTCTAAAATTTTGGACTTTAGATGCTCTCTGGTGCATTTTTGAGCATTTCCTGGGCTTTTCAAGTACTTTTTCTCAGGAAAAAACATGAGAGATTTAATAGGCTTTTTTTAATTTAGGATATCAACATTTCATCAAATGACCACTTTTCCTTTCTGGACTAGTAATTCTAGTCACAAAATGGGCCATTCCAAGTTTCAGATATGCAACATAAGTCCCCTGCCTTTCGGCACAATGAGCACAGCATTCCTGAAACGTGAATGCAAGTCATTAAAAATAAAGTAGAAAAAAATTGCCAGAGCTTACCCTTTTGGGAGTGCCATAAAGAAAATGTTTCATTTTCAAGCTACAATAAAAAAAAAAATGTTTTGTAATAGGTGTACTGTTTTATGCATGCTATAGCTTAAAAACCCTGAAAATTACAAGAAAAGTACCCCAAAAATTGGCCAGGGGTTCCCCCATGGGCGGTTAGCCTGTTTTTTTATGCCAAAATCATTTTTTTAAATTCATGTGAAAAAGAAAATTGGCCAGGGGTTCCCCGATGGGCGGTTAGCCCGTTTTTTTAGAATGCTGTAAATAAATCATTGTGTTGTTTTTAAAAATTAAAATATTGAAACTAACGTTAATATTATTAATTTTACAAAATTAGGCCTTTCGTTAAAACATGGAGGAAGGAACCTTCCTCCATGGTTAAAATAGTTTCCATTAAAATCAGTTGCAAGTAATATGGGTTTCCATGCGCGGCGCGCACGGACCGCTGATGTTATGTATTGTTTAAAAAAGGACCCTATTTTTGATTGCTTTTCCGCCACGCGCGAGACAAAAACGTGGTGACTTGGCAACGTCCAACAATCTCGTCCCCATCGTAAATGCCTTTAATACAAAGAACTACTGCCATGAAAAAAAACCTGACGTGCGTGGGGTCGATCTTGTAAGCACTGCAAATGGTGTAGTGCAAAATTGTAACCCTCATAAAAGTTGCCCCTGCTTAGCGTATTGAGCACACGACCAGCACCAAGAGAACACACGCGCGCACGCGCACAGGAAGGTGCGTGCACGAAGAATTGTCCTACAACGGAGGTTAAGATTTGGGGCGACACCGACCACAAGGAACTCGTGTGTGGTGCCGATACATGTACTGTGTGGCCACGCGTTGTGCATGGCGGTGCGATGTGTACGTATCTGCACGGTGTACGTCGTGTACGACACAGAAAATGTAGATAGATTTACTGCTTTTTTGTCTAGATTTCGCCGCTAGTATGTAAAATTGGAAGTGACGTCATGATGACGTCATTGGCTGATTTTCTACGAAGTTTTAAATGTTTCAAATTTCATTGTACATGTACTCTCCAAATTTTACACTGTCATTGATCAGATTGCTTCCAATCTTGCCAAGACCACGTTTAAATAATTGTTTTGACAAGTAACAACGTGATGACGTCATCACGGGTCACGTGACATCATCTTAAAGGTGCATTTTTGAAGGGCCTACATGTAGAGAACCGTAGGTCTGATTGAGTTCCAACTTGATATCCAGGTAGGCCAAGCAGGTGTTGAAGATAAAAATTGAAGTGACGTCATGATGACGTCATCCTACGATTTTGTATCATTTTCTTAGTATTTTAAACCTTGAAGCCATATCTCATTAACAGAACATGCTAAATTCAAAATTATTTTGGTTTAGGTTTGTAATAGCTCATATATTCTTTTATATTAATGTGAAAAATGTGTGGAGTTGGTGCCCTACCTACTGGCCTTGGTGCCCTCCATAATTTTGCTTCATTCAAGGCCAAAGTGGCCTTGCCCTAAAAATTACCAAATTCAATGCCTGGAATACTACTTAGTATTCTGTAGCTAGCAATGAGTCTCTCTGTCCTTGATGATTGAGTGTACTATGTATCATGACAGCAGTCATCAAAATACTTGCAACTACAGAGTACTACTATGTAATACAGTTAAGTTACTGAGTAAATTATACTTGTCATGTTTGTGTCAATGAATTGGATGGCTAAGATAAAAATTGTATCATCTGTAAAAATCTGTAGTTTATGCTTTGTCTCCAACCCCAGCAACAAACAGTAGTACTACATATTACTACATACATGTACACTATTTGGGGTGAAGTACCAAATTGCTACAGGCATTGCACACAAGTAATAAAAATAAATGTTTATGGAATTTGGAAGTAGGTGAGAATACTGCACACTACATTTTACTACTAGTAGTATTTTGTAGCTTTAGGTGATGTTAGGGTTAATGGGTGCTAGTATGACAATACAGGCTTGTGCAGTCAAGTGTAATGTATACAACAGCTAGTGGATTGAATATGTGCAGTGGATTGAATATGTGCAGTGGATTGAATATGTGCAGTGGATTGAATACGTGCAGACAACAACCAGCCAGGTGGTCTTTTTCAAACTACAGCTGTGGCTATATTTGTACTGCCATCACACATTTGTACTGCGCATTGGCGGGCCAAACATTGGCAGTTACAAAGTAAGCTTGAAAAGCAGCTGTTTAACATTCATGCCCATAACACATCAATGAATAGTGTCTTAACATTATAACCTTAAGCGGACGCAGGAAACATGTGAAGTGTAGTTTTTCTATATTATTATAGTACGAAGTAGAGTTTGGTATGCTATATTTGTCAGCAAAAAGAAACTAATGTTCAATCTAAATATCCTGCAAAACCAATAATCAGAAACGATAGCATTTTTTTCCTCCTTAAAACATTTTAATAATATTTATGATATTAATAAAACTAGTGAACTAAAATACTTATACAAACTGCTTGCCAACTCGAATGATCTGAAAAGTTAGGAAGGCTTGAAGTTCGATCCCAGCAAAATTTAGGCCTATTTTAAAAACTCTTTAAAAATCAATAGAACAAACTGTTCAAAAACAATCGAAACACTCTACCATCGATAAATACATAACATTCTAGTTTTACAAGATTGAACGCAATTGGACTTCTATACGGGCCCTTCAAAATGCATTTTCAATGTGGTCTTGGCCTGTGTCAAGATTCGAGTCACTCTGATCAATAAGTGTAAAATTTTGAGAAGAAAACGAAATTTCATTTAAAAATTCATAGAAAATCAGCCGATGACGTCATCATGACGTCACTTTGGATTTTACATGCTAGTGGCACTATCTACCTACAAATGTACCCACCAATTTTATGATAATCGGACATACCCTTATGTGTTTCAAAAAAGCACTTTTTGATGACGTCATGATGACGTCACACATTTTTAAAATTGATATGAAAGAATAATTATAAGAGCTAACAAAGCTATTAAAAAAAGAATTTTGAATTTAGCATGTTCTGTTGATGAGATAAAAGAACTAAAAGAAGAAAGCAAAAAAAATCCGAACAAAAACAAAGCCTTTTCCGACTGACTGTCGGAAAAGCCAAATTATGGGGGCAAGGCAAAACTGGCCTTGAAGACAGATTTTTTGTGGGGCACCTCAGCCAGTAAGAAGGCAACGACGGCACTGGCCGTCATAGCCGTCGTTCATTTCAAGCCCTGGTATTTCGTAGTACACAGGTTTTCTGGAATGTCTACAATTTGTAGGATGTTAGGGTTAATAACAGCCAGACAGCATGGGTTAACCCCTTGACCTCGGGTTTCATATCGGGAGCGTCGCGCTATGCCGGCTTGTGCAGCCAAGCGAAACGGAAACAAGAGGCTTGTGCAGCCAAGCATAACGTACACAATACCCCAATAATGGATTGAAACTGCAGAGATTGGCACAAATAGAAGTCAACCGGCCAGGTGGCAATTTTCAATCTGCACGTATTTGGGGCAACTGGTGGTAAGGGGTTTAACAAAGTTTTATTTTGTTTTATATGTTTTTTGCATGACTTTAATACTGCCACTGAACGCTAAATGTTTTATTAACCCTCCTACTACTCTTATAACTATCACAAGACAACCTATCAAAAAACCAAATCATCTCCTCTCCACAGCTTGTGTGTCTCAACCTGTCACTCGGTAGGTTTTGATAAGATAGGGTACATGTAGTTGGCTCCAATTTGGCACTGACAGAGGGAGGGTTTATGCAATTTTTTACTTTGTCTTTCACAAGAAACAGATTTTGTGGGGTATAACGACTAATTGCATCAATTAAAATAATAATATTAAAAATATAACTAATAGCGCATTAGTAATTTGGATCACCCTCCAGCCCAACTGGCTTTGGAAGTGAGGCCACAGGAGAGGGTCTATACAGGTGTGATCAAAAAGTTCAGAGACTGTGCCTATAACAAGCAAAAACCGTACAGGATTTAAATCTGGCCGCCATCCCCTTCAAAGTAGTCCCCTTGTGCAGCGATACACCACTCCCAGCGCTCCTGCCATGCTTGGAACGCTCTCTGGAAATCCCGTTCCGTAAGCGCGTCAAGCACCATCTGCGATTCTCGCTGGATCTCCTCCACAGTGTCAAAACAGCGACCCTTCTGCTTGAACTTAATTTTACGGAACAGAAAGAAGTCGCAGGGAGCCAAATCCGGCAAGTAGGGTGGTGGGGAGTAACGATCGTCTTGTTGCGGGGAAAGAAACTCGCGCGTTTTCAACGCATTGTGAGCGGGCGCGTTGTCCTGTTGGAGCACCCAATTGCGAGCACGCCACAGTTTAGGCCAATTTGTGCCGAATGTTCCCCCTTAGATGTCTCAGAACGGTGCAGTAGAACTCCGCATTGACAGTCTGACCCTGGGGGAGGAATTAACTTTGCACAACCCCGCAAATGTCAAAGAAAACGATGAGCATGCTCTTGGTTGCATTCCTGACCTGACGCGCCTTCTTCGGTCTTGGAGACTCCAGGCTCTTCCACTGTGAAGACTGCTGTTTGGTCTCTGGGTCGTAGCTGTAGACCCAACTCTCGTCACCGCTGATGATCCTCAATATGAAGTTTGGGTCATCCCGGGCCTGTTGACAAAGATCCTCACCGACTTTGACACGGTGCTATGCTGCTTCTGCTCAAGTTTCAGGTCCATGGAGAAATCGCAAATGCGCACGTACCAGTGGTCACAAAGATGCGTGTAACACAGGTGCTGATGTAGTCTTGGTTCCAAGACGTCCTTAGCGCGGTGCGACGTACAGCGCGCACGGCAGCGCCCTCTAGCTACACACATACACACGCCAAGGCCAAATCGCTAAGAACGTCTTGGGAATTTCGCAAGGGAGCGCGCGCGACCTGCTTATGCATAATTTAACAGGCGGGTCAAAGGAATAATCGCACTTGCGCACTGGAGGAAACTCATGTTTAAGTAATAACTTACTAGTCAGTTAACGTTCTGAGCAGAGTGATTCTGGACTGGCAAACAGGATTGAGAAATTTTCGGATTGTTCCCAAAATGTGATCTGGAATAACAGACGTTATTTTTAATCGTATTTTTAATGTCCTCTGTGTGCAATTTTATATAAATTATTTCTTAATTAATTCTTTAAGAAATTTGCTTTTATTAATCTAGTTGTGCTGTATATTGTTGAAGTTTTGTCTTTGTTTTGATGTATTTTTATATTTATTGTGAGGGCCCCAAATGATCAGTTTCTGCTGGATGGGTTACCCTCATTAAAGATGGTTTTAAATAAATAAATAAATAAAAAATCTATGCCAATTTCAGTCCCAGATGTTCAGCACGATGTAACTGATCAACGTCCAGAGCTTTCAATGGCACGACGACAATAATCAGCGCTTTCTCCTGTTTGCATTCGGTTACTTCGTTCATGGAGGTAGGAAACACCTCCATGCTTCGTTAAGAAATCTAAGACCAATGGAGCAGCTTGAAAAATTACACTCTTGCCAAATCCCGTTAGTAAATTAACAAATAAATCATGGCCACGTACAAATTGATGAATGGCACTGATCTGATGACTTTTCAGCTATCCAAAGCCCAGTTTGTTTGCTGTAAAATCGATCGCTTGGTCCACGCGGTCAGACATTTTTCCCAACAAACAACGAATGGCTTGGTACTGCGCTGCACGTATACGTACGTACACGTAAACCTGACGTGAGTACAGAAACTAGACTAGTGAGTGTTGGCTATTTACATGCGATAATGCAGCTACGTCACACGTGCATGCAAATGCCACACAGTTCTGCTCACGATTTCGCGAGCAGAACTTGCGAAATTCCCAAGATGGTCTTAATGATTTGGCCTTGGCGTGTGTGTGTAGCAGCGCCCTCTGTCGGCCGCGCTATACGTCGCACCGCTAAGGACGTCTTGGAACCAAGACTAGTGCTGATGTTGATCAAGCGATGTAACTTGGAATACTTACTCACGAAAGTTATTGCTTACACCTGCTATATGCACATTACGGTGCTGCACTTCGTTTGTTCGCAACAGGAATAGTGTCGGAACTTTTTGATCGCACCTCGTATGTGTCCTTGCACTGGACAGAATTAACTGAATATTACATGCACACAAACCTTTTCCTTGGCTGCTTGAATCCATCCTCCCCACCAGCTTTCCCCATCATCTGCACTGAAGTATTCAAACCAAACAAAGATAACCAGGTACATTATCAGTAAAGCTGCATTCACACTGAATTAATACTCTAGCTGTACCTAGATGTAGAACAAAAACTATGCCAATGTCTTTTTCCCCTCATTTTTGCTAGTGCATGTTTCCCATCATCATACAATCATTCCTGCATGTACTTCAAGAGGAATATTAATTCCTACATCTTATGTATATCTTCTTCTTTTTTCTAGCTCCGTACCTTGAGTGACTTTAAGCCTTGTTTGGGGTGAGCTTGCATATAAACAAAAGGAAAGTATACAAGCACACAACACTGAACTTCTAATATGTAAACATTCTAAGTTTTGAGCTTCCAGATGAGACATTCCACAACAAAATTGACTGATGATAAGTAAAACTTAGATTTAATGAGTTCCAATGTTGAATTAGGAGCAGGACACTCCTAATTCTAATGTACTGATGTTTCAACCTTTACTCATAGTGCTCACAAAATAAAACAATAGGCCTATACTTTAGGAAGACTGAACAGACCAAATATTTAGTGTTCAAAAATAGTTTTTCCATAATTTGTTAGTGGGGGAAATCCATAAAGTTGAAGTTTTCAGTCAGACCACAAATACATGTATAGCAGCTTTAAGAAAGTCAAACGTAATAGCGTTGAAAATTCAACCAACTAGAGTTACTAAAACAAATTTAAGATTTAATGTGGTTGCAAAAGTAAGCAATAATAAAAAAATAAAAAAAATTAAGGATGTGATTGTTTACTTTGGCAAAGTTTGGCAAAAGTGTCATGCACTGTTTAAACATTTAACCCCTTGAGTACGGTTATATATACTGAAGTGCCGGTGCGGCCTGTACAGCCAAGCGAAACAGATACAGAGGCTTGTGCAGCCAAGCGTAACATACACAATAATCCAACAATGGATTGAAAATGCAGAGAACGGCACGTATAGATGTCGTCTAGCCTGGTGGTAATTTTGTTGGGGGCATCTATAGACATCATCGGCTTCAAAGGGTTAAACGTTTAACAAACACAAAGTCTGCCACCTGCCTTGTTATATAATGTGTACGTGTGGGGTCATCGTGTTTGTACACACATGGATAGTATAGGGCAAAACCCAGCACACACTTTCACACTTTTCTTTAAAAGTTCAGAAAAAATGTTATTTAACCAGTTAGCAGTGGATGATTATTTTGCTGATCTTGATCATTACAACATGATTAATGGGTGAAATTTAATGGGGCAGCAAAAACATCGCCCACAACATTAAGACTCCTTAATTTCAGTCCCCCCCCCCCCCCCCCCCCCAAACCCCGTGTGCACAAGAAAAAAGTAACCCCAAATTTATTCTCCTGGCAAAACATCTGAAAAATAGACACAAACAATACATGTAAAAAATCTTTGCTAACATTGAACAATCTAAGAAAAATCATTCTGATATTCCCAAAGAATATGCCCGAATTCAACTACACTAACAGCGTTTACTTTAATTTGCCATCGTTCACCACAATGAATTTTTGACATCCGCAATTCGCAGGGTTCTCAGCTGTGTAATTTTTTGTACATTTCAAGATTTCAAATGGGGGAGCCCGGGGGGGGGGGGGGGGGCACCACAGATGTCAGCTGGGGGACGGTCCGACAATCGTTGGAAATAATCTAGTTCCCCGACCTGATAATTCCCGACTCAATAAATTGCTCTGATTTCTCTAAAGCAGGGTCAGGGAGCCAGACTACTAGAACATAATTTTTGTCTGTTTTTTTTGCCCAGCATCTATGCACAAATCTTTAAACAGGTCAGTGTTACAGTATTTGATAGCATGCCATAAAATACTTCACAAACAAGAAGAGCAATACCTTGTCACATCTTGACCTTTCATATGAATATTAACAGATTTTTTTACAGGCAATCGCTGTAAACAGTGCGCGCAGTGACCGCCTGTAAATTGCGCCCTCTGTTGTTGATAAACGTTCAAGACGTGCGGACAAGGTATTGCTCCTCTTGTTTGTGAAGTCAGCGTTCGTTGCGTGGAGACGATTTTGAGCCAGAAATATCTCCTTTCCTTGACATTTTTGGAGGAATATTTCTACCCTTCGGGAAAGATGGACTGTTGAACTGTTGGCAGAGATGATGCCAATATGACGTTTCCAATCACACGCCCACGTTTTAATATTTTGCTGTCGGGAATAATGATCTCTCTCGGGCGATCTTTAACGTTATTACTACCACTCAATCTGGAAAATTGACGACCCATTGTCAAATATACCAATATGTGATAAAAGCCCATGCCAATACCTGAGGATAGAATTACAACCGATAAGTATACCACCAAACGGGGGGAAAAAGGGGTCATTGATATACTGGACTGTCGAAAATGTGACCCATGTTTGCGGTACGTCCCCGTGTGGCCATTTGTACTGTCCTGAGTAACCCCCCCCCCCCCCCCCCCCCCCCCCGGGTTTTATAGGGCTAGAAGTGTAACTAACGTTAGAAAAAAAATTTATGTAAAAATCTGCTTTTTAACATCTGAAATCCATACTCAAGTTTCTCTATTTCTACAAACATGTTATTTTATTTTATTAAATCATAAAGGTTTCAAGGGGAATCCTGTCAGATTCCTTCCTCCATGGTCAGATCAGCTTGGTCGGACTTTTTTACAATAGCCTAGAACCCTAGTTAGGCATGATAGGCCTACCTCCTAGCCCAGGTTGGACGTCCTTATTTCATTGCATTACACAGTAGCAGTGCAATGTAATGGAGATACTGTAGGAGTCCAACCTCGGCTAGCCTAGTATAAGCATGTTTCCTACCTCCATGGTATAAGCTACCTCCATGCACTTAAACGTTAACACTTTTACAATCATTGGTCAAATTGACAGTTTCCCCAGAACAAGTGCGCAACACTCGTTACATTAGTACAACTAGGCCTATTTTGGAACCACTTTTCTTCATTCCTTCTATGCCAAAACGAAGAAGTTTATAATACCCTTTAAATTCAGGTACCCTGACATGATTGATCAATAGCACAAAGAACCGACGGGCATCGACAAGGTAAAATGGATTGCAATACGTACGTACCTATGTCCAGTCGCCATGTTTGTAAATAATTCCGTAGACTTGCTACAAGTCACTTGTAAAACAAAAGATTCAATGTCACTTTTTTGATTCAGCGGCTGATCCAAAGGGGGAGTCAAGTTGGCCTTCCTACCTCCATGGTGGTACTTTCCTCGCCTTCCAGAAGTCTTATAAATGGTGTCAGACTCCTGTATGTGATTCTGGCAAACCAATAATCTATGCACTTAAATGTACCATGCTGAGTGGGAAGAGGGGCATCCATGGTGGGGACTTCAGCTCGAATAATCAGGGCCCAATTTCATGGCTCTGCTTATTAGCGAAAAATCCCCGCTTACTGTAGCAGAAAATGTTGTGCTTACGGCAAGCGTATTTCACGCGTTAGCGGGGAATTTTTGCTCCTGATGAGCATGCGTACATCCCGTACCTAAGGATTCTGTGCTTACAGGGTTAGCGCATAATTTTTCCGCTAGCGCTGTTAGTGCAAAATGGTGATCGTAAGCGCGGAAAGCATTTGTTAGCAGAGCCATGAAATTGAGCCACTCGCAGATTACAGGACGCCTATGCTCGATAATAATACTAGTCTGTCACTGTCAGAGTTTCCAGGGGCGGATCCAGGGGGGGAGGGGGTCGAAACCCCTCCTGCTGTGACCCAAAATAAATTATAACAATTATAGTAAATAATACAAAAAGATAACATTCTGCAGGGGTTATTATCTGTGTCAGTCAAAATGTGCTGCATTACCTACAGTTATGCCTAAAATTATTCATACCCTATGAAAAATCTGGTGGTTTGCTTTTCTCTCATACATAAAAGCTGGATTGGCGGAACTTAGACTTTACTTAATGTACAAATTATTTTGGTTTCACGTCATTTATTTATTACATTTCTTTACTCAGGGTGTGCCCAAACAGTTTAAAAATGGTTTCCATTGGGGCCCTGCATATTATTAGTTAAAACTGAATATTTACACATTCATACAAAATATTTTAACAAATACAATAATGTTTACACAAATAGATATATTTTCGGTTAACTTTTCAACTCTCCAGAAGCCTATTGCTGATTTACGGGATGGGCGAAAAACCCGCGAAAAAACCTTTTAGGGTGAAAAACAAGGGGAAATTCCCATCCGGCTCCAAAGTATTTTGGCAACCAAGTTTATAAACTCCGCAGATTAGCGTAAATGACAGAAAATATCACTGACAGATGGCTTTACGTAGCTCCGATTTAAATGTACTTAAGGAGTTTATGGTTCTCATTTGTTAAGGCAGATTATTCCATATACTGGCACCACTCACAGCGAAACTTGTCACGTAGCATTCCTTTTTGGCGAAAGGAACTTTCAGTGCCATTTGGGTCGATTGTCGTGTTTCACGAATCACTGTAAGTGGTCAGATTTGTCATGTACAAAGGAGTCATTTTGTTAAAGCTTTTGAAAACAAGGATAGCCTTTTTGGACTGAACTCTTTCATTAAAAGGAATCCAAATTTAGTCTGGCAAACATATCAGCTGAGGGGGTGAGGGGGTGAGGGAGGTACATTTAAGGATTATCTGTCATTAGCTTAAAAGTAGAAATAATAAATAAAATGATTCACAATACCCCGAATTTGGCATGGGTATGAATAATTTAGGGCATACTGTATATATCCGCCTGTCCGCAACAATTGGACATAACAAAAATCTGACGGGCCTGACCCCCCCCCCCCCCCCCCCCCCCCCCAATCCATCCGTTCCTACATGTACATGTAGGCCTACGTGTGTCCCCCACGTGTTTGTTTCTTAAACCATGCACACCACTGTCATTTTTCATTGAAAAAGAACTTAGATCCGGCCCCAACACATTATACAGGGTGTCCAAAAAAAATGTCAAAAAATGAGCGCTGTCTTGACCTGCGTGTCCCCGCCCTACCCTGGCCAGCGCCTAGCCATGAACCATCTCGAATACCGCATCCTCCGCTCTGGATCACCTGGAGTTGGCGGCTGACCTTGCTGCACAAAACATGACATAACTTCTGATTGGCTTGACTGATTTTAATGAAATAAAGACTATTGTTCATGTAAGAAGTTCCCGAATCAGGATCTGTCGAAATCTAGATTCTAAGGTTGCCTGGTTTGGGACCCTGTATTGTATATGTACAACAAAAGTGGGGATGCTGCGTAGCACTGTATTATGTAGAGCATGGGAAATGTGAACAGTAAAGGTGAAAAGGTGCTCACCGGATAGTTGTACCTGAGCTTCATCAGGGGAATTAAGCCATAATTCCCCTGATGAAGGTGCATCGCCCCGAAAGCTCGGGTACACCTATCTGGTGAGCACAACACTCCACCACTGAAAATGTCTGGCAGTGGCCATTCATGATATACCTGAGACTATGCCGAACATTTTCCAGTAGGTTTCATCGGGTTAACTCACCAGCTATAGGCTAGCTCAATTTTGGGGCCCCTTCTCATGGCCCTCCTAACCACACCCACCACACTGTGCCCGGCAGACGTCCATTTCCATACATCGGCATGCACGTGGATCATTGATATATAGCCTACATGGACATTGGTTAACTTTCCAGCTAGGCTGACCCCCCCCCCCCCCCCCCCCGGGCTTCCGGTCTTTATTTTATAGGCTACAATTGAAATAACAAACCAGTGAAAGTTTGAGCTCCGATTCGTCATCATCTGCGCCTCGATAAAAATAGTGGAAAACCGTTAAGCAATCAGCTGAAAACGTTAGTCCAAGATCAACTCTATACTTTTGACATCAAAATTTAATAGACCAAAACTTTTCCGAAGAGCACGGTCCCTAGATTCCTTGTTGCGCCCAATTCGTGCAAGTTTCGCGATTTCACAATCACGTGCACTGCCACTTTGTATAATTTTTTGTTTCAAAAATAGGCCGCACGTATTGTAGCTCCTATACGGTGTACCCGGAAGTAGGCCGATCGTATTTTCACAACATTTCCTTAGATTTTGGGTCTATGCACGGCCTATTGAACAGAGAAGTAATACTGCATTTATCTTTTTTGTTGAAAATACAATTTATTGTACATTTCTGAACCGTGAATGATTTTGGAGAAAAAAAACTATTTGGCCGACATTCTTTAAATATCCTATATAGGCCAACATGAACTGTCGTTGAGATCATCTTTGTCTTTACAATCCATGGCAGAAACTGATGTGTATAAGGGCATCGCAGTTTGGGAAGTCGAACCGTTAAAAGACACATTTTTTTCATGTTATTAAGGCTGCATAGCGGAACAGATTCATGGGTCGAATGATAATGCCGGGCCTAAGGCAATACCGTAGTACTTGTGGCATAAATAAATGTGGAAACACGCAAAACTCAATGAATGTTCTTTCCTTTATTACATACTTATTCGGGAACATTAAATTTAGTGAATTTTTTTCTGAGGCTGGGGCTGATAGGGCTGCCTAGGGCTGATAGCCATAGAAGCTGCGTACGTGCCGGCAAAGATCGTAAGGAAAAGATCGGACACTGGTATATACCAGTCCTATTGTACTTGAGCGATTTAATGAAGCTAAATGAAGCATCTGAAAAATAAATAAAATCAAACTTTGCTCCACTCGAGAAGTGTTCATTTCTATCAATGGTTTCACTAGTAATACTCATAACTATAAGTAACAAAGTAAGACACACCCATTAATATGAGTTTAAAAAAAAAATTTTTTTTTTATATTCTAGGCCTGTCATTGAAGATAAATACAAATAAATAAATAAATATTATAGTAAATAACACACACACAATTATTTGTTATTTTGAAATACTTTTTAATGATCAATTTCTCTGAGAAATAATTTAGTTTTGTGCCATATGTACAGTTCTATTTGTTTTTAATGATATTTGCAAAAGGTGGCTCTAAATTCAAAATTAATAAATGAATAAATAACGAAAGGAAGAAAGAAAAAAGGAGGGAGAAACATTACAGTTGGCTCAACATTGGACCGTTAACACTGAAAACATCATTTAGTCAGTTGACTAAACAAATTAGTCATTTCCAAGTTTAGTTTTACCAGTCTTTAATTTGTCAACAGATCAAAAGATTAGTCAATTAACTTTTTGATAATAATTAGTCTTTCAAAATGGTTTAGTTTTACTATTTTTCTTGAGATTGGTAATGCTCGAAATTTATTTAGTAATGCAAGAAAATTAATTTGTCACAACAATTAATTAGACTTTTAATTAGTGTGACAATACTAATAACTATAGTTATTGGTTTTTTCAGACTAATTAAAAGACTAATACATTTTGTGCAAAAATATATATGACTAATAAATTCTGTGCAAAACTATTATAGTTTTGCACACAATTATTAATTTAAAAGTCACTGTAAATTTATTGTCAATGTCCAACAACCTAGCCATGTCACTACATGTACAAGAAGCTATGACATACACACTAGAGTGACACTTTTTTGTAATTTTGAACGGTTTCTTGATGTAGAAAATTGTGATGTTCTTAGGCAATTTACGGTTGGCTTCGTACAAATCTGTGCAGTGTTGCACGTTCACCGTGCATCGCGGTAGCCATCTTTATTTTTCGTGTTGCGTTTTGTCATCTTTCATCATCATCTTACACCAACATTTCCCTAAAAAAAATCAAAACCCTGTTCTCTAACTATGTCAAGATGACACTCCTGTTCGCTAAAATGCTGCAAACTAGTTTGGTAAGTCCATGGAACAGGGCATGCAACCGCCACGTTTTCAGCCGGATCAAGGTCAGACACAACAGAACACTGCTCACGAATCGGTCCCTGGAGTCATCACGGCGAGCAGACTCTTCTACATGAGTAATGACCCTTTGACCCCTGGCTGTTTTATTGGTTCTCATCATCTATTATATGTAGCGGCATTTATTACACCAGTCTTTGTTTTAAAAATCCAATTAATTCTTACCTTAATTAAATATTAAGAAGGAAAGTGTGTCACCAATCAATCGTATGCGTATACGACGAAGAAGAATTAGCGCGAAGTCAGCTTGTGATGAGCAGCTGTTCTATTAATTGCACTCACCACTCGAATGAGCTTGAAACTGTTCACTGTATACACCGAGCGACTTACTAGCTGTGGCAAGTTTGCTTTGGCTGGGTGCCAAAATATTGTTATTAGTATTTCGCAGACTCGGACTCGGACTCGGACTCGGACTCGGACTCGGACTCGGACTCGGACTCGGACTCGGACTCAGACTCGAGTCCGACTCGAGTCCCATTTTTCGTGACTCGGACTCGGACTCGGACTCGGACTCGGACTCGGACTCGGACTCGACCCTGTGGACTCGGACTCGGACTCGACCTGCGTGACTTGTCATAGGCGTAGCAAGGTCATTTTTATTGGGGGGTAAACGTGAAAAAGGGCACCCGATATATCCATGCTGAGAGGTAGACAGGGATTTTTTACAGATCAAAAAGGGAGCGGGGACATAATTTTCCTACTGTTTAAAGTGGACATTTTACAGAAAATAGTACAAATAAATAGGCTTTACAATTATGTAAACAAAGTAAAAATAACATTTAATTTTTTCGAATTCTGCTGCAACCCTGAGAGGAGGGGCATTTTTTTAGACACCCTGTATAAGATCTGAATGGCCCATTGGCTGTGAGAAGTGAAAAACCATTCGCTATATAACCACTTCTTGATCAATAGATTTGTTTTGAAAGACATGCAATTTATTTTAAAATTTAATAAAAAAAAAATTGCTGTCATTCATATTAAATTGCAAAAAATTAACTTAATGTAAAATTTCTGTTACAAAACAACTCATGTACTTTTTAGCAACTCTATTTTATTTATTCTATTTCATTCAACATCCAACAGCGCAAGCGCCAATTATAGGATGTGTGATGAGGGCACCAGAAGCACCAGGGCAAACCCCTACTCTTTCACGACAGGTGCTCTGGGTTCTTTTACGTGCACTGATCCCATAGAGCACACGAGACCTCCGGCTTAACGTCCCATCCGAAGGACGTGACCTTTTGAGATGAATAAGGGCCTGTCGTGCCCCAGAACAATTAATGCACTATTTCTCAGCCAGCAAGCCCTGTGGGGGCCCTGTTGGGCCTTTGATAGGCAACTGAGTGGGCATCAATTGGGTTGCCCATATAAGACCCATACAGTTTTAGCCGATGGGGCCACTTGGATCCCAAATGGACTAGCCCAAACCTGCCTAATAAGGGTCCTACAATTGTTACCAGGTATACGCAGATCCGACGCATCTCGAGATCTCATGTATAATACATGCGTGTGTGCGGTTGGCTTGTTTCCGATATATTGATTAGGGAAATCAATGTATCGAAACATGTACCCTGGCGCACGCGTACCGTCCACATGTGATACTGCGTGAATACAAGTTGATCCGGTGTAGCGTGAAATTTTGTCACCGTGTTCCAGGCACAGACTGGCGCATAATTCAAGGCAATACATGTAGCTTTGAATTATGTGTGTTGCTGTATGAAGCATCTGAGTCGCAGCTGGTTACCCTCGTTTATGGATCTGACGTACTTTGTAAAATTCTTATTGTATCATTTGGTCAAAGGCTTCGACATGGAAAGTGTAAATTAACCCCTTGTTTGTAAAAGTTCCGTTTCTTATGTTAGTTAAATAAAGGACAAGGTATACAGGTCACATCTAGATCGAATGACTTCAATGGCTAATCTCATTGGTTATTTGACATACTGTATATGGTACATTAATTTCTAGTTCATTAAATTAGAGAATACTGTATATGTACATTAATTTCTAGTTCATTAAATTAGAGAAAAGCTGTAAAAAGAAATTGAACCATTTACACTGTTAGCTTTTCGCGGTACCTCAAAATGTATTTCCAATACAGTAGTTAAAGGTGACTCGTGACTCGGACTCGTGACTCGACCTTTGTGACTTGTGACTCGGACCCGACCTGTATGACTCGGGACTCGGACTCGGACTCGGACTCGAGAGAGGTGACTCGGACTCGGACTCGGACTCGGACTCGGACTCGGACTCGGACTCGGACTCGGGTATTTCGGTAATAAATTAGTCAGTCGATTAGTAATTTACATATTAGTTCGCCATTTCCTGTTGAGGAGACTAACCACATTAGTAAATCAGTGATGTTTCAATTAGTCCAAAAGCAAACTTCGTCTTACGAAAATTCGTGTTAGTCTTTGAAAATTATTAATTAGTACTTCATTTTGTTTAATTAGTCAACAGTAATTCCATTAGTATTTTAGATTGAACAATTAGCCAGACATGGAAAGACTGATTTCTATTACCTACCTGACTAATTTTTCCCTCAAATTTACTAGATTTTGTTTTGAGAAACCTTGAGCCACCATTGCACCATCAAAGTTCAAACGTTTTTCCAACGATCGATGGGCCATCAAAACTGTATTGTTAGGCCAAGATTGGCTGTCAAAGTTTGGCTCAGTGTAATTTTGCTCATCGGACTCCTGTTGGCCCAATTTTAATGCTTGCCTAACGTTTAGGCCAAACATTACAGTTAGCTGAACATTGGACCGTTGTTGTCCCACTCTACTGAGAAACCTTGAGCCACCATTGCACCATCAAAGTTCAAAGGTTTTCCCATGTTAAGCCATCAAAACTGTATTGTTATGCTGTCGTCTCTCATTAAAACACTTAGAAAATATTAAAATAATCACAAATCATACTAAATTACACCCCATAACATCAAACTCACAACTTCACATACGCAAACAATACAAAGGTATATCGAAAGAGTATAAAAGCACATAAACTTGATGGTGGTGCAATGGTGGCTCAGGGTTTCTCAATAGAGTGGGACAACAGCGGTCCACTGTTGAGCCAACTGTGTAATGTTTGGCCAACGTTAGGCCAACTTTAACATTGGGCCAAAAGATGCCGATGAGCAAAATTACACTGGCCCAACATTGATAGCCAATGTTAGCCCAACAAAACAGTTTTGATGGCCCAACATTGGAAAAACCTTTTAACTTTTTATGGTACAATGGTGCCCTTACAAAAAAGTTCTATAGAAATCTATAAAAAAAAATTCTGTAGAATTTCTATATGATATTCTATAGAATTCCTTTATAGAGTTTCTTTAGAGTTTCTTTAGAGTTTCTGTAGAGTTTCTTTAGAGTTTCTGTAGAGTTTCTTTAGAAAATGGGCCACTTCTCTATAAGACATTTTATAGAATTCTATAGAAATTTTACAATTCTATAAAAGATAATTCTATAAAAGATAATTCTATAGAATGTCTATAAGATTCTACAGAATTTTTCTATAGATTTGTATATAATTTCTTTAGAGATCCTCTATAGTTTTTATAGAATTCTATAGAAAAATTACCACTTTTCTATAAAACAGCTAGTAGAATTCTATAGAAATATGACCACTTTTCTATAAAACAGCTAATAGAATTCTATAGAAATATGACCACTTTTCTATAAAACATCAAATAGAATTCTATAGAACTAGGACCACTTTTCTATAAAACATCTAGTAGAGTTCTATAGAAATAGGACCACTTTTCTATAAAACATCTAGTAGAGTTCTATAGAAATAGGACCACCTTGCTATAAAACATCTAATAGAATTCTATAGAAATATGACCACTTTTCTATAAAACATCTAGTAGAATTCTATAGAAATAGGACCACTTTTCTATAAAACATCTAATAGAATTCTATAGAAATAGGACCACTTTTCTATAAAACATCTAATAGAATTCTATAGAAAGATGACTCCATTTTTATAAAATGTCATAAATATTTACAAACTTGGTAACTTTTCTAAACATTTTAATTAAATATCAACGTGATACACTTCATCCTTCAAAATTAAAACAATTGGAGATCAATACTTTTTTGCTGTGTACTTTTCACTGCATTTATTTCCAGCATAGGCCATGGCCAAAACGTCCTGAATTTTTCCAAATCTAATACTGTACATGAATAATTTCACACAGGGAATTAATGAAAAATTTATAAATACATGTATAAGCACCTGATATGCGATCAACATAATTCCACATACATCATTGTTTTTATATTAAAAAAATGGTAGGCAAAAAGGAATTAAAAAAACTTTGGACGGATACAAAACAAGTAAATTAAAGAAGGCTTGAATAGTTTTGTATTTTATAAACAAATGCAAGGAGACGACCAAGAATGATTACAGTATGAAAGATAAAAGAGCCTAAAACACATGAATCTTTAACAATGAAAAAAGATCCCACCAAAAATCTCTGAAATTTAACTGAGATTTAAGGGGGGAAACTACATTTTGGTTGTTAAAATATTAATAGTGAACAATCACCCCTGTTGGCGCACTTGGAAAATTTACATTGATCTCTTCAGAAAATCAGCCCTGAAGACGGCCTTTGTGAATTTTTTACTAGTATTTGTGGAAAGTGATAAATCACCTGACGTAAAGAGAAATGTCCTGGCGAAAAATTTAACTCATACTTCCGAAAATCTAAAATACACACGGTCTAGTGAAACTCGGTTTACTCCGGACACAGATGAAAATTTATGAAATAATTTTGTGGCGATCAATAGGCAAAAATTTAAAGTTATGAAATAAAACTATTTTTGAGGGTTAAATGGACTTTCTGATGGACTTAAAGCATGGGCAATCATGGGGGACACCCCCCCCCCCCCAATATTTTGGGAATTGACGGCTATGGCAGTGTGTCCCCCCCAAAAAAACAAAAAGATTCTCCTTTGTCATATACATTTTATTTTCCCTTTTTATTTGAAATTTAGACAGCTGGCTAACAACTGTTTTGTTATCACTAACGTACAAAGCAACAATGGGTACAATCTTTACAGAATATTAGTCAAAATATGATTGTGTAAGCCAAAAAAAAGGAATGTCACCTCCTACTATAGTAACAATTGTAGACTTACTGAATTCAAAAAGGTTTAACAAGTGTACAATTAAAAAATTAGCTGGCATGTGTGTTCCCTACAAGTTTGTTTCTTGTACTCTGTCATTTGCCTTTGAGAAAGAACTTGCTTAAGTTTGAAACGTCAGGCCAGCTAATTTTTTTATTTGTATATTTCAGGTCCATTCAGTCAGTCAGCAGTTTGCAGCAGTTTTATTCATTTTCAAGTGTACAATTAAGAAAAGATCTTATATAATATACATGTAACTCGTAAGATCTTACGGGAGAGGACTTGAGCGAGGACTCAGACGACTTAGGCAGCTCTGTAATGGGCGAAGACTTGGACGACTTGGGTAGCTCTGCATATGCAATGGATGAGGATGACTCCAAATGGTGCGGGCAAACACAGTTCAATGCTAACGAGCTTGAACACGGGGCGAATTCACCTCCAACAAACAGCCGCAAAGAGACGAAACAGCGGGGGACGACATTGGCTCCCGACGCAAAAATATGGGGATATGAGCCCCAAATACTGAACCGTACGCCTACACAGATAAAAATTTATGAAATAATTTTGTGGCGATCAATAGGCACAAATTTAAAGTTAAAAATGGACTTAAAGCACGGGCAATCCGGGGGGGGGGGGGGGGGGGGGACACGTCCCCCTCCCCCAATATTTTCCCCTTTGTCATATACATTTTATTTTCCCTTTTCATTTGAAATTTAGACAGCTAACTGGCTAATAAACAACTGTTTTGTTATCACTAACCATGGAGGTAGGAAAAGCCTCCATGCACTAACATACAAGCAACAATGGGGACAATCTTTACAGAATATTACTAGTCAAAATAAGATTGTGTAAGCCAAAAAAGGGAATGTCACCTCCTACTATAGTAACAATTGTAGACTTGCCGCATACAAACAGCTTGTGATCAGCGTGACGACATGGTTCAACCATGGAGGAAGAACCTCCATGGTTCAACCATTCCTTCCTCTATGGTTCAACATGTTGCTTGTATCTTGTACGTGTGATCGATCATGTCCAAAGACTTGTCCATCCATCCAGCAATCACCAGTGTAGTTTTTACATGTCATGTACAGGTTGAGTGTGTACATGAGCAGTGAATTATGTCCACAGGCATACATGTAAATGCCATGCAAATATCCACGATTTTGACCCAGTTTTATACAATTTCTGCCATCAAGCCCATACTGCACTGCTGCACTGACATTCAACTGACTGTAGTGCAGATTTCAAATTTCCCACACTGACCGTTTATCTCTGGTATGCAAGCAGCAAGGTCACCTTGTCATGTGACTTGAGTCTAAGTAACATGATACTCTTGATGATGTAACAGTACATGTAGGCTTTGGTCTGTACAGGGTCTGTGTACACATCAACTTCCTGTTTGGCTTATAGTAAACTGTTGGGCTAGCTGTGCATGGTGTACTTACATGTATCATGGAGGAAGGAATTTCCTCCATGCATGTATGTGCTGTTGCATATGATATATTCAGTGTTGCATGGTGTACACCCAGATCGAGGTACATATTATGTACCAAACCTGCACCGAATTATGATGTGGTGTACAGACACCACAGTTCGGTAAGGGAAAACAAATGAATACTTTGAAAATGCTTATAATCGCTTCTTTAAAAATCATATAGTCCTCAGCCTTGATCGAATTGTTAGTAAATTTGATTGAAAAAAAAAAGATTTGTTAAAGTATTATATAGTTATACTCGTCTCTAATTTCTACAGAAAAATAAAATCATATGGAGTGTTCTATATAATTCTATGTTTCTATAGAAATTAGGGGCATATTGTGGGTTACTATAAATACGTACATACTTTCTACAAACAAATTAATGTGTCTATAATTTCTATAGAAACATAGAATTCTATAGAAGACTGACAGGAATTTGTTTAATCAGTGTTCTATAGAAATCTATAGATTTAAAAAAAAATCTCTATAGACAGTCTTCTTATTGGAGTATTCTATACAATTCTATGTTTCTATAGAAATTAGAAACATATTGTGGGTTACTATATAAATGTAAACACTTTCAACAAACAAATTAATATGTCTAATTTCTATAGAAACCATTCTATAGAACTGGAAGATTTGTTCTATAGAAATCTATATAATTTGTTTTAATCTCTATAGACAGCCTTAAATATTCTATAGAAAACCATTGCCTCTATAGAACCGTATATAGCTCTATAAAACACTCTATAGAATTCTATAGAACTTTTTTGTAAGGGTGGCTCTAGGTTTCTCAATAGAGTGGGACAACAGCGGTCCAATATTGAGCCAACTGTAATGTTTGGCCAACGTTAGGCCAACTTTAACAATGGGCCAATAGATGCCGATGAGCAAAATTACACTGGCCCAACATTGACAGCCGATGGCCCAACATTGGTTCAATATCACGATGCTATCTGGGCCATGGGACGTATGCAGTCACATAACAAACAAGTCGTCGGGATTTCAGTTCAGCATGTTCAGGGAGTCTGATATTCACGCGAAGCCGTGTAGGTTATTTATGTCTGTGCGTGTAGGGCCTACGTGCGCGCACGCCCATTCAAATTTTGATACTTTTTACCCACAATGCTTTTGCGCCAGCGGCGGCGATTTCTCATCAAGGTTGGGGGGACAGAGGAAAAATCGCACAAGCAACAACAATAATAACTGTAGTGCTGCAACTGATCCTCCAGGTTCGGTTCGGTTCAGTTCAGGTCGGATTCGGTTCGGATTTTGTTCTTCCGAACATCGGTTCGGTTCGGGTTCGGAAGTACATATGCACGCGTACAATATCCTTCTGGGAATTCCCCGCCCCCCCCCCCCCCCCCCCCCCCCCCCACTGCAGTCATAACAGTTTATTGGCCCGTTGCCAAACCCGCAGGGCGCAAGATAATGGAACAATGGTCACACCCCGCGGGCGCGCCACCGCCGCGCCAATGCTTGACTGTATCTGATTTTCAGAAATGCATATTCAGTGTTTTGTCACGATTTCATCGAGTGATTCAGAGATCCGGAGTTTCATTTTCCGCAGTCGAATCTGCTTGGGAAAATGGACTTTAGCGAGGAAAGATTAAATGGCGGGGAAACAAACAGAAAGACATGTTCAGATTTCCATTTAGAAAACGCATGTACATGTGAATGTACATTTTATTTAATCTTGTCTGAAAAAATAAACTTCATAATTTCTTGCTGTCAAGGGGAAAGACTGCCCAGTGCTCCAGAAAAAAACATCCCACTGATACATTTACTCGGACTCCCACATGCACAACTCTCACAGGGATGAGATTCTTCCGACTTTCAAATTAAGTTCTGACATTTTAGACTTTCAGACATATTTTCAGAAAGCTGGCTTGATTATGGTATCAGATATTTCAACACCAATGAAGTTTAATGTGTTCTGAAATAAAATAAAAACGCATTTCTTCCTAATATGTTTTCCTGTCTCATGTCTTTCTTTCTATTTAACCAAAAATGACATGCAGCATAGGCGTAGCAAGGTCGTTTTTATTGGGGGGGGGGGGGGGGGGGGGGGGTAAACGTGAAAAAGGGCAGCTGATATATCCATGTAGAGAGGTAGACAGCAGTGGCGGATCCAGTATTTTTTCCAGGTGGGGGGCTTCTGAAATTTGCCCAGAAAGGTGACTCCCAAAATGTTTCGTCTGCAAATTATTTTTAAAAGCGGGGGGTGGGAGGGGGGCGGCTTGGGGGGGGGGGGGGGGGGGGGGGGGGGGTAGGGTAGGGTTAGGAGTAGGCGTAGGCGTGAAAAAGGGCACTCGATATATTGGGGCCACAGGGGGCACTAACATTTTTAGGGCACAGTGGGGGCACAGGGGCCACTAACAAATGTTCGGTGGGGGCACTATCATTTCCAGTGAGGGCACACTAGGGCCACCAGCATGAAGACATTTATTTTAATCTTGCGTCGATTGTGTACTTACGGGCCCCGTTCCTATAGCTTGCGACATTAAACACCAATAGGTATGTCGTACATAGAGGGCAGGGTTTTGATTTTTTGTGGAAAAGCAATTTTTGGGTAAAAAAAAAAAGAAGAAAAAAAGGGCACTCTAAAAATATTGGGGGGTAAATACCCCCCTTACCCCCCTCCCCTCCCCCCCGCTGGCTACACCTATGTGCAGTAATATGCCGTGCATGATCATGCCACGCACATGTCAATCGACCACGAAATGAAAACATCGCATCACCCCATGAGCTAATTCCAACATGTCCGTCGCACAACGTACACGCGATACATTTTTTAAAATTATGCATTGTGCAAGCATTCCGTACCGTAACCAGACCATATCAATATATCGCTGGTGATTGAACATCCAATTTGAAAGCTAAATTTTAAACGCTAAAATGAATCTACCTAATGGATGATGACAATTCAAGCTTGCAGTCACAATGAAAATGTCACATTATTATTAAGACTTCTGACAAAATCACTATATATACGACGAAATGCGGATGTACCAAGCATTCATGGTGTAAAGGTACACAACTCCGGGAAAATCATGTGAATTTACCTGCTCGGTGCGAGAGGTTCGTGGGTCATTGTACGGGGGCGATGTGGCCACTGCGCGCTGAGTCGACGGGCATGTTGATCGTGTGAGTACATGAACATGATCGTTAGCGCATGTGTGCGTGATAAGCAAAATTGACAGCCATTTTTTTGAAATTATGGTAAAAAGTACAAATTTAATTAAGACAAAACTTTTGACAAAACGTAATTGTATTCTGGAACGTTTTTGTTCTTTAACATTTGTTTGCGAGCAGAGAAGGACTGGCGCATGGCGGATAAAGTGCTGCAACATATAATTCACAAGGCAGGAAGGAATGTACATGTAGGCCTACATGTAGAATACTACCACCATTTTCGGGGTACAATTTTGCAAGTATTTTTGTTCTAAACTAAAATGTGTCCATGAGAGAGTACCTGGAATCTGATGGGGCCTTGGCCCCAAAAGGCTTCATCACGCCGTACGCGCTCACAAACTTCAAACTTTGTTTTCTTAGAATCTCATCCCTGGACTGTGCATCCCCACAAAACGAGAAATGTATATTCATGTTGTGTCGCCGTGTGAACAACCAATCATTGCATACTGGGCGGGGCTCGCTTACGAGCGCACAACATTTTTTTGGCAGGAGTGGAGGGCGCAGGGCCGGCCGGATGCAAGCGGCGCGACTTGGTCTTTTATGATTGTCTTTTTACCTTCCTGGAATGGAAAAGGCTTTATCCTTTTTTTTTTATTCTAAAGACTGTCTTGAACATTGCATGCAGTAGGGCTAATGTAACCGTTTACACGGTACATGCACATGTTCTCGAGTCCAAACCTGCTACAATGTAATTAGGCCGAAAAGAAGGGCCTTATCAACAGGTAAATTCAATCATATCCGTGCCGCGCGCCCGTGTGCGCTAATTTTGTCCTATCATCGCATGCATTTCTAGCGCTATCAATATGTGTGCGTAAAGTTTGCCAAACTTCCGAACCAACAATTTTGGTTCGGTTCGGTTCGGAAGGCCATGTTCGGCCATTTTTAGTTAGGTTCGGCGGTTCGGCTGCAGCACTAAGCCAGTTCGGTATTCCAACTGCGCATATGCGCAACAAAATTCGACGATTTTTATCGCGGGATAAACGTGGCAGATAAATGCACACAAGACTTTGGGGAACTTGGTAACCGAAGATGCATTCTGTGCAATTTTTCGTGCAATCGAAAAGACGATGGAAACTTTTGTTTGAACAAAAGTTTGGACACACAAGACACCTGAAAACACTTCGCTGTCCAAACGTTTCTTTATTTTTTCTTTAGAAAACGACGATATCTTTCAATTTGCCTGTACCCGCTATGCTTTTGCACGCATACAGTGAACTCCCGAAAGAAAAGTTGTCAAATCTTGATGCGCACACTACGCGCAGTTGGAATACCGAACTGGCTTATAATTGTTAAGCATTTAGTACTGGGTGTCTCTTGTGTATAATCCTGGGAAAATTTTGAAAATGTGTGCTGATCTTCGTGTATTCTGGTGCATTCTGCATTCTGGTACATAAAAAGCCAATGACCCATAAAATTGATATGGCCATGGGGAAATTATTGGGGGGGGGGGGGGGCACTGCCATAGCCCCCCCCCCCCCTCCCCCCCCCCGGGATCGCCGCCCATGTTTTGCGCAGTTCCTATTGGATATCTGCGATAGACAGGCGCGTAGCCAAGGGGGGTGTTTTGGGTGTTCAAACACCCCCCATGGCCCAAGTGCCCCAAAAAAATATATGCAGAAAACACCAGTGACTTGGAGAGATACGCTAGTGATAATTATCGCACCCTCCTCCGGGCCTCACTCGAGTCTCTTCCAATCCTCCTTACAACGATGCACTTTGTACTGGATATCATTCTCAAGCACTTCAAGACGCTGCAGGAAGATCCAGCGACCAGCACCATCTTCACCCAGTCTACCAACCCCCTCTGTTCATTCAGACGTGACCGCTCCATCAGCAACCATATTGTGCGGTCAACACTTCCCAGCATCGCTAGTACCGTAGACAACGACCCCTTCAAAACTGTTCCCTGCAAGCGTCCAAGATGCAAAACTTGCGCACACGTTGATGGTACATCTTCCATCACTGGTCCCCGTGGCCATTTCAACATCCGGGGCCACTTCAAATGCACCACTACTAATCTTGTTTATTGTATCACGTGTACCCGCTGTGGCATGCTCTACATTGGCGAAACCAAGCGCCGACTGGCCGACCGTTTTACGGAGCATCTCCGAAGCGTTCGGCTGAAACAACCTGGTCTGGCTGTCGCCCAACACTTCAGCGCGCCATCACACTCCACAAAGGACATGAGCGTCTGCGTTGTTTCCACGGCATCGTCGGATACGCAGCGCCGATCTCTAGAACAGCGTGTGATGTTCCAACTGGGCACGCTCCACCCTGACGGGATGAACGTTAGGCCGTGGGCCGAGTCGCAAAAAGTGCTTTAGTTTTTAATTTTCGTAACGTACCTCGGCAATATACCTGCAAATCATATTAAAACGAAGCCAAAAATAGACTGAATTGTGTGAACCTTGTTCTTTTTGTCTGGTTTTGTTTGCTTTTATGTAGTAGTAAAAAGTTCGGGCAAATAAAATTCCTTCAAAGCTCTATTTTTTGGAGTACGTGGCTGTCAAAAAAAGTCGGGTCCCTCTGCTATCGATCAATGTTAACAATATTGGAGCGTCTGGTAACAAGATGTTGCGCAATCCAAGATGGCGACGTCCAGAGGAGACGGACATGACATGCATTCGTGATTTGGGTGCATAAAATACATGTTGCACAATCTGCCAAAGGAAAAAGTGTTCCCCTTTACTGAAACGTCATGGAACAAGGTGACACACGGTGTGCAAAATGAGAACAACTGGACAGCAATTTCGCCGAGATCGCTTGTGCAGTAGCGGCGACTGCGGATGTCTATCCGCGGCCGCGTTAACAAGCGCTGGGTTTCATCGGGAATGCTGTGTAATCTCACTTATTTCATTACTTTATTGAAATTGTAAGCCAGGCATCTCGACTAATATTATTTGTTAACAAGATATAAAGACTTTCATTCAGTAGTAAGTAAAATTAAGGCATACTTGTATGGGGGATCGGGAAGGGCGGTAGCCTTATCCGAACAAATCAATTTTAAACTTTTTTACGATATTTAACAATTTACGCATAATTCCAAAGACATGTATTTTTTCAAAGAATTTTATGAAAATTAGGTCAGAAGCAACGAGTACAGAACCCCCCCCCCCAAAAAAAATTAAAAAAATAAAATAAAATAAAATACAATTAGTATTAATGAAACCATGCCTGACAACGTTTTGAAATTATGCTCGTGGGGGACATACATTTTTTCGAGGAATCTGGGTTAAATATTATGGGTGCACATTTTCATTTTTACTACTAGTACTACAAGCTATATTAGCTCATTATGAGAACCAAAGCAAACATTTAAGTGAGACTGAGCTGTTCTAGTAATCCTTATGTTCATCTTTATTGTCTTTACTAGTTAAAGATGCTTTCTGTGTACGTGTTTTTAGTGTAGTTAAATTTGTTTAAAAAGAAAGCAAATACGTATTGAACTTGTGCTTTATATCAGAATATTCCTGAGGTACTTATTGTTTATAGTAGTCTGATCATTATACAGATATGTACACACCTGTTCCCTGTCATTCTACCTCATTTTAAAAAGGCAACTTAAGTTTGAAGTATTCTAATGAAACTCGTCATTTGCTATAGGGCAGCATGCATGGTGAACAAGTACGCTAAACCTTTAAAGTAGTTCAAATTGTTCTTAAATTTACTTTTTAAAACCATTGCATCAGAAACAAAATTGTTCAGTACCCTGAACAAAAAGGTTTGTTGGGGGGGGGGGATGTTTCCAGACAGACTAATCACCCCTTGTAAAATTACACCTGTATTGCAAGAGTGTTAGATTGAGTACAATTTTTCCTTTTTATCATTTCAAGAATATCTACAAAAATATAATCCATCAATTTATTGAGAATAAATTTCACATGCTGATCATGGAATGGACAAGAATAAATTTGTTAATATATGAACATGTTAACTTTTGTCAGCAATTTCTTTTTTTTTCATTCGTTATTAATACATGTACTTACTAAAACAAGAAATGTAAAGTACAACACCTTGGAAAGTGATTTTAGCCATTGAAATTATTAATTCAGAATTGTTTACTCCTTTCAGTCTTCAATTGAAAATTCACTTCCAACAGTTATTGGAAAAAAATTGGGCACTGACAGTTATCTTGCAACATTAATTTAAAAAAAATAGATGGCCACACAGTCCACTGTTCTTCTCAGACCTTACAGTTCCAGTTGAAGAATGGCATAATTAAGTTATAAAACAGTCACCGATATTTAAAACTTTGAGTGAATATCACACATTGTATTGTCCATCAAGGAACAAGACTGAAGAATGAGTGGCCTTAAATTACGTAATGGTTGATGGCATATTAAGAAAGAGATCCCTTAGTAGTACTTGCATTTGGTCACGTTAAGTAATGGAAGACACTTTCTCGAAGGAAAATTACTTTAGCTCCAATGTCTGCTCAAAATCCAAGTAGCTTCATCAGGGCCGCCTCGTCAGTGAAATTTAACAAAACATAAGCACAACATGCAACATAGAAAGCCAAAATAATTGCATGGACTTAAAAAATAAGGTCACAGTAAAATCAGGTTGCCTTTCTTCCTTGATGAATAAATGGAGCACTTGCCCAGTCGATCCAGTCCTTGGTGAAGTCCAACAGGGCATGCACAAAAAGGCGTGCACAAAAGTTTTTTCTGCGTTGATCATGCTGGTGAAATTTCTATGGGCCCTTTTGAAAGATTATTTGTCCTTCAGTGACTGGTGGTAGACCCCACGTGCTGAAAAAAAAGGAAAACAATTATAAATACATGTACATGTAAAATGAATATTCAAGATGGTTGGATCCTTCTCTCAGATGTTGATATAGTTTGCTAATATCTCCAGGATGTCCTGAAACTCCTAATAAAGGCCAATTAACGAATTTTATTGGAAAATGTTGAACTTGTCAGGCAAATTTATTGGAAACAACTTGCTGGAACATATGTTGTGCAAAATCAACACAACTAATGTGGATTTTTTTAGAGGCGGGGTGGTTAAATGGCGCAACAGTTTGGCTCATTGTTTTTCGAATTATTTAAAATATTCAACGGAAAGAATGCAACGTCCTGCCGCTACTTTTTTTTCACCATATCTTACTTCAATGATGGTTAGTCATTGCAGATATATGCTGAAAAGGAAAAAAAACATGAATTTGGGACAGAAAATGTCTAAAAATGGTCATGAGTCACCATAGACATTGTACATAACTAACACAATAGCGTCTCAATACTACATTCTTTCCTATTCAACTAGTGTCCCTTGAAAACAAAACATTCAGAAAGTGATGACTTTACACAGTGTGTAAGACCTTTTCTCAACAGAACCCCCCCCCCACAAACCCAAAAATAAACTAAATACTAACCTCCCAACATTTCTTTTTAAAAAGAACACTGCCATAATGACCATGACAGCAGTCTCGACCAACACTAGACCTGCAGACGAAAATGCATATGAATACATGGGACCGAGTCTTCGTTGTATGTAGTTTGAAAAATCAACCAAAACATGCCTGATCATTGCATCAATCTATCGATAATATACGGGGGAAATAACCTCACCTTCATTACAGCCTTGCTTGAAAGTATTGCGTCAGCGACCTGAAATTGAGGGTGCATACACACTGTACGTGCACCCAAGCAGCTGATGTACGAAGTAAACATGACACAAACGGCCTCAAACACTCGTTGTTTTAACGTATTTCTAAAGAAAATATTTTCAAACTCAGGAAACCTGCAAGAGCTATGATACAATCTGTCCCAGATTTTGTGTTTTGAAGTTTTAATTTTCCTCTGTCAGGTCGACAATTGTAAGAAATATCGCCGAAGTCCACGTTAGAACCGCTCTCTTATGCATCGCTCTCTCGTAGTCTCCTGCGGTTGCTGAATTTACGTAAACAATGGCGCGGTACTATGGAGACTATTGTATGGCTCCCAGACGTCACATACACACGGTGAACTGCGCCAGACTAATCACTTTTCAGCCTCTTTCCGTGAGAAGAAGTCGATTTTTTCAATTGTTTGAGAGTGTTGTGCTCATTAACAAACAAGATTCACAACTAAGAACAACCCAAATACTATCTGTGATATTTATTTCTATTGAACAAACCAAAAAGAAATCATCCTCCTTAGGTACGTTACGAAAGAAGCTCTTTTTGGGCCTTGTCCCACGGCCTACGTGGAGTTTACCGCGTTTGTTCTACCAGCGGTTCATCACAACAAGCCATAATTTCCCTGAAGAAGGTGCATTGCACCGAAAGCTCGGGTAAAACTATCCGGTGAGCACTGTTTCACCTTTACCATATATATTATATATATATATATATATATATATATATATATATAGGTCAAACCGTTCAGGTTGAGTGCCCTCTACAACGGAATGCAATAAGTTTGCAATAATTTTGCATCTAGAGGCCTTAAAATTCCATTTTTTCGCCAAAGGGGAGGGGGACACCCCCTCCCCTTAGACCCCTCCCCCATGTCAGTCTCCAGCAAAACACTCCCCATGAACAAATCCTGGCTACGCGCCTGGCGATAGAGTCCATGTTCAATCATAAATGCAAAGCATTGGCAAGCTATGTTCACAATAGTATTCAACTTAGTCTTTTCGAGATCAGCGATCCAGAAAGGGGGTAAAGTTCAGAAAATATGGCAAATAGAACGTCACAAGCGGAAATACATGCAACAAATTATGTGCATTCAGTGTGGCTTGTATGGGCATACAAAATAATATAGTGTTGGAGGCCTGCAACTGGTGTAGACTGAAAGTCTTCTTGCAGGCAAACGTCTTCTTTTTTCGTGATACGGCAATGCGGTATGGCGGGAACAAATAGGCCAGAAAGTTTCTCCAGTTTCGTCGAGGAAAACAAATCACGTTTTCCCGTGGTCGTTGAAGTTGGAGAGGGGATATACGGTTCATTCGAGAAGGATAGCGAAGTGAGAGACTTCTCCAATGGTGACATTCTGCGCCTCGTGTCCGTCAAAGAGCAAGTAAACATCACATTCGATGGAGTCTATTCTGAGGCAAGCAAGAAAGGTTTAATTACAATCGACAGAAACTTTAGCGGGGCCCAGTTTGAAGTAATATCGCATTTTAAGGATGGCCACGTATACGAAACACTCGAGCAATTGTCGACAGATTTTCCTGAGTTCGTTCGTGCAGTAAAGGTAGTTGATTTTGGCGGTGGCGCCAAAATCAAAGCAGGTGATCGTCTAAAATTGCTGAAAAGAAACACCAAGGGCATGCTCTCGGTTAGTTGCAAAAATATCCGAACAGGTCTATCTATCCAACTCTCTGGCAACTTGAAGCAATCTTTCGCCAAAAAAATAGACAAATCGCACCACACAGTAAATCTTGACGAAATTTACTGCCGATTGCCACAACGTGTGCGCATGGTTTTCGACGAGGGGCAGATAATTCGAGGCATATTCCATGGCATTCCAGGGCTGGACGCCCATTTTGATGGGGAAATGAATTTAAGCAAAATCGAAATTGTGGAAGCTAGTCCCTGGGAAAATCCTAACCGAATGATTAGAATTCCCATGCACACCGATGTACATGTGTATCCGAGAAAGGACTGGGGTGACAAGATTGGAGGAGTGGTAGACATCCACGAGTTGGCCAAGGAAGCAACGCCACAATCCAAGAAGGTAGCAGTGGTTGTTGATCAGGAGAGTACCGTTTCAGGCTGTCAAAAAGACACCATTCTTGCTGTGTGTGGCTCGCAGACCCTCGATTACGCCGTGGCTAAAGGAAGAGACAACGTCTTCGTCCTCATTCCTAAAAACTATCCGTCACTTTTCAAGGTAAGGTTTTTGCTTGCTTGCTACCGGCCTTTCCTTCCGTCCATGCTTGCTGCTTCCCCCGTTTGTCACAGTACTTTCGTATAAGTTGTATAGAATCTATAGAGATGCCAAGGGAAAGATAAATGAATGCTCACATTATATTTATATTGACCACTTCCCTTCCACCTATAATCTTTCACAATTCAAACGAATTGAGAATATATACCTTCTATCCCTTTGATTTCTGTATTTTCTTGTCACTTGTAGCCAACACCTTAAATGGCCTTTTGGCCCTGTGTTGGGCGATACATAAAAAAAACACTGCCGCGACTATACATACCAATAAATATGCTGGACTTGTAAGAGACAATGACGAAAAGTGGTCTATATTTAATATTAACTTAATTTTGTTTTAGATTGTTGTGAAAAGCTGGTGCACCGTGGAAGACTTATTACAAGCCAACATGCGTCAGGAGGTCCATGTAGGTACAACATACAAAGTGAAGGAGGAAAGCATGGACACACTGTATGAACATGACGTTGTCAATTTCAACAACCTGGAGCTAGAACAGTTTTATGGTAAAAACGAGGAGTACGAGGTGGTCAAGATGGACAGAAGTCGCTCTCTGTCTGGCAAAGTGGGCACTATTACGGTGCCAACGTACGCGAAAGCGAACTTTTACGAAAATCCGACATTACTCGGAGACAATCTTTTGTCACAGGTTTTGGCTCAGAAGTTTCCACTTCAGATAACATTATCTCGGCCCAATGTGAGTTCAGAACCACAGGAGCTTGACGCGGATGATGATTTGCTGTTGCGCTTATCCCCACTGGAGATAATTGCGCAATGTCGAATCAGCGTTGCTACTTGCAAGCTAATGAACCCAGGTCAGCAGATGTCAGGTGACCCTGATTTGATTGTCATTCCAGAGATCAAGAAGCTTGCATTGCGGTCAATAACTCAACCGACGGTAAAGCTCGACGGAAAAGACAAACTTCCACAGCTTATTACAAAAGTCATCAGGATTTCTGAAAGGGAAGCACAAAAACTGTCGGACTTGGACGAGCTGACGTACGAGCCATTGCCGCCACATGTTCCACAACGCACGGTCCACTATGCTGGCAGCAAACCGCCCCCGAGACCCTACAAATCTGTACATGTTATCGAACACATTCTCCACAAAGGCACAAGCCAGCCGTCGCCACCTTTTCCGCCAAAACGACAGTCATCACCTCTTCATTCCCCGAAGCATCTGTCGTCACCTTCGTCACCCTCGTCACCTCCGCCCCCAGCAGCTTCCAGACGTCATGCATCGTTTCACGGATTTTTTGCCAAGTGAGTATGCATGTTTATGTTGTGCAGAATTGTTTCACTATGGGGTCGGGGTGAAAGGGACACATTGCCTTCAAATGTCATGAAATGTGGCTGTTTGGAAATGTTCCTTATCTTTTATAAGAGTTGTTCATGCAAAAAAACACGTATAATGTGTTGTAATTAGTGAGTAGTAATTACAAAACAAAAAAATTGCCTCTGACCCCTGACATCTGACCCGCGAAACATAGACTTTTTTCCAGTGGTAAATACCACCGTCTAAATAATGCGCAAAATACGCTGTAAGAGTCTTTAGGCTGGCGCCGCAGCCAGTGGCCTTGTGAATCTATCAGATGATCGCCAGGTACCATTCTCTAACTCGCGACACATATCGCCAGTGCTGCGCGCCGTGCCACAGTACATCAAAATGGATCAACAGAACGTACTTGAACCAGCTGCGACTGGAAATACGACTGGTGAACACGGTCCGCCATTTTGTGGAGTCAAAAATTTGGTTCTAAAATGGCGGACCGTTATTTGTCACGAAATTAAACAAAAACCACGCAATTTGAAGGGATAGTTATTTGAATCTTTATATTCTACTTTAAAAAAAGCTTTCCAACCATATCCATTTCAGTTTTATAGCCCAAATCGCAAAATCCAAAGCAATGTGTCCTTAATACATGTATGCATACAATGCATATCTGCTTAATCCTAGTGCACTGCCATTTATACCATGTGTAAAATTGCTGACGTAATGTCACGCCATGTTACGCGAACGCCCATTCTGATTTAATTTAACACTTGCGCGTATTTGCTTTTCCAGTGATGGTATGTATGTATGTATAGTTCCTGCCAGTGGCGGATACCGCGGGGAAAACTTCCCCCTCCCCCGCGCATTGCAAAAACTGGGGCCAATGAGGTGTTAGACTTTTAACAATTTATTTCAGTCTTTTCAAGTGATGAGTGTTAGAAAAGCAACAGTAACTAAATTTATAACCGGCAAATGACAGAGTAGGCCTACAAGAAACACAAAAGAGGTATACAAAGGAGCGTGGCAGTGGGTGAACATCAAAGAGAGGGGAAGGGACAGCCAGAAAGAAAGGAAGAAGGAAGTGTGGTTTAGGGTAAGGATGAAGGAGGGGAGGGATTAAGATGAAAGGGATGAAGCTGGGGAAAGGGGACAAAGGAGTGTGGTGAAGGGGGGGGGGGGGTTAAATAGGAAGTGGTAATTGGGCAAGAGAAGGAACAGAGGGATGTGGCAAGGATAAACAGGAAATGGAAAGACAACCCCAAGTGGGCAAGATACCCCAAGAGGGTTTGCCAGGAGGATAATCTGTAAACAAATGACAATGGGGGAAAAATTAAGAGTTAATCATTCCCTTCCTGGATGTTGAGACCATGTGGTTGAATAGTCCGAAGACGTTTAATCCACACTTTCTCTCTGCTAAGTCGAACTGAGTCCTTGCGGTGGCCAAGTGATTCTATGCCCTGTAGAATCATATCAGAAATGGAATGGTTAGGCAAGTTGAAGTGATGACCAACAGGGGTGTCCATCAGTGATGAAGTCGAGGCCATCACAAGGCCACACAGGACCATGCAAGGCCAGCACAAGACCTTCAGTCTTAATTCAAGTCTCAAGCTATTCAAAATGAACTGTAATAAAAGCATTCATTTGTCATGGTTTATGCCTGTTACTGAGGCCTTGTGCCTGGCCTTGTGCCTGGCCTTGTGCCTGGCCTTGTGCCTGGCCTTGTGCCTGGCCTTGTGCCTGGCCTTGTGCCTGGCCTTGTGCCTGGCCTTGTGCCTGGCCTTGTGCCTGGCCTTGTGCCTGGCCTTGTGCCTGGCCTTGTGCCTGGCCTTGTGCCTGGCCTTGTGCCTGGCCTTGTGCCTGGCCTTGTGCCTGGCCTTGTGCCTGGCCTTGTGCCTGGCCTTGTGCCTGGCCTTGTGCCTGGCCTTGTGCCTGGCCTTGTGATGGCCTTGTGATGGCCTTGTGATGGCCTCGACTACAACACTGGTGTCCATTTTCTTGGTGTTCACAGTCGATCGATGGCCATAGAAACGCTTTTTGAGTGTGTTCTTGGTCTCCCCGACATACTGGATTCCACAAACCCTGCAAGAAATGAGATATGTTGCCATTGGTTCTGTGGGTAGTGCCAGATGAATGGCCAGAAAAGGAGTCAGACTCCTGCATGTGAGTCTGGCAAACAACACACCTGGAATCACACTTCAAAGTACCATGCTGTGTGGGAGGGGATGCAGCCAATACTGGGTTGTCAGGGACGGCACGGGCAAGGCGATCTAAAGTATGAAGGATATGGTTGTCATAAGTTATTTTACAAAGGGGAGGGAGACCAGGATAAAAGGTGGTGACCAAGGGAATCTTGGGGTCGGCATTGGTGCTGGGCGTCTTTTCCTTTGAGAGCCAAATCTCTGGTGCACGTTGAACTTGGCGAGAGCTGTGGCCCCTGGCAACCAAGTTATTCTTCAGTACCTGTACATGATAGGAAAAGTCTGAATTATTAGAACAAATCCTTCTGAGTCTAAGACAGATTAGAATTTAAAAAGTATGTGAATATTGAAAATATGAAATATAATTTGAATTCTATGAATAATAATGATGAAGTACAAGTCGGAGAGGTATGCATTCCTTTCCAGGTGCCAGGCATGCGGATCACACTATACATTCAAAGAAACCAAAGTAATGCAAATGAGGCAACAAACAATTTGTTTAGTTGTACTCCACACCCCTTCGCCAGTGTTTTTTTTTTTTTTTTTTTTTTACATTCCCTGGAAGTCCAACTTCAAACCATACACAAAGTAAAACAAACACACAAATGTTGCTATAGGCCGATAAACATTTTAATATACGTAAATACGCCTGCCTCTTCAGCGATGGCCGCCGGGTCCTTCACTCCATCCGAACAACACATACCGTAGCCCTAAGGCTGCCAGTGCTGACACTATCTCCTGGGGCTCAATGTCACTCTATGTCTGTGGACCACTTTTTGGTGGACGCGATCTTTGTGTGTTTCGTACAAGTCTTCAGAGGCATGCTCAAAGCTCAACCAAAAATGGGCGAGTTCAAGGCCAGAGAACAGAATGGCATAAATCGAAACGAAATTTAAAACGTTTACTTAGCACTAAAAGCTGAATCTGCAAAAGTAGATTCTTCAGTTGGTTATATAATCTTCCAAAGGTACTGGCATTAGTCCAGTCGGCAGTTTGGAGTATATCATGTATAGTGATACACCTTGAGCCAGAGCAGCTGCACTTCGGAAACAATGAGCAGTATAGACATGTGTCTATCACTGCAGCACCGAGTATATTTTTCATCCATCTTGCCAGTGTACTAGTTGTCACACCTTTATGTGGTTTTCTTGTGAAATTAAAAAGTTCAGTGACTGAATTTCTTAGCTTTTCGTTTCTGCCGAGGTAATCTTTTAAGGCGCATAATTTATGAATACCATCAAAGCCTTGTAAAGTTAACGTATTATTAGAGATACCTCTCTTAGGACGATTGGTTTTAAGTAATTCCATAACCATAATATTACAAAAAATTATCCGAGAAATCGAGATACCGTACGTCTATAGCGTCTGTGCCGTTATAAGTGCCAATAAGCTCAGCAGTTTTTCGCTAAGGTTGAGTAGCGAAAGATCTTTATTATCAGGTAAGTTTGAAATATGATCTAATAGAGTCGATACTTTCCACATTTTGGAATATTTTGCTTTTGGTGGTGTGGAATTAAAAATCCCTTTTAGTAGGCGAACAATGAGAGGGTGTTGTCCCACCGGATGATCCCCAGAAGGGCAGAGTCATCGATAAGGCTGATCGGTACAAATTTAGGGTCGAGTAAGATTTGCCTTCGGAATGTTCGTGAGCCAGAAAGTTAGCAATAGCTAATAAAATTTTCCGTCCATAGCACCAGCTAACTAAACATTTCCAGGCGGACTCGTATTGCTTTTCTGTGCCCTGTCTCCAAGAATTTGAGACGAGTTTGGCAGCGTCATTCGAAAGTCCTTCTGCTTTCCATCGATGCCTAAGATGATCTAAGCGGCTAATTTTAAGTTCAGATGTTGGATTTTCTGAGGTTGGCTGAGGGCTGACTGTGGGAGTTGGATTGGTTGCGCTACACTCATCGAGAGTAGCTGAGGGAACCAGGCTTGGGTTGGCCACAAGGGAGCGATTACTAGACACAAGTCTGCCCTGTCTCTAGAAATCTTGTCCAGGATTTCTGTGCATAAGAATTGTCTGTATCACAGACCGCTCATGGGAATTTACTGGCATCTGTGGTGATAACATCGATGGATGGTATTTTTATATTACAATTTACTCAATAGAGGAAATAGACAACCACCTTTTAAAATCTTCATGAAACGGAGTGCAGGGTATCAATTTGTGTCATAATTGCCCGATTCAAGCTGAAGTACTTATATTTTGGCCACTTCAATCCGTCGGTAATGTAATTTTCCTTGAGGAAATGCCTCAAACGTTGAAACATTGAGGCAAATGCACTTGGCCATGCATGCAGTTGACGGATGCTTACTAATTTCTTGGAAATTAACTGCCGACATTTAATATTTTGGTACTGCAGGGATAAGGAAGATTTCTTAATATTTGACGTGAAAATTGACGTGAATATTCACGATTTCCGATGTTTTGTCGTGAATATTGACGTTATTATTGACGTAAATATTCATGATTTCCGATGTCCCTTCAGGGCCACCATAGTTTTGACATAACTGGTCGGGATAACGGACGGCCAAGCCTCCCTGGCCTTGTTCTTATAGACCAGGCCAGATTTTTGAAAAAGAAAGTAACATGAAGAGCCATTTTATATCGTGGCCCTGAAGGGACATCACACATCGCAGATTTCTGCACAGATATTTGCGATGTCGCACATTTTATCGTAAATTTCTTTGCAGATTTCGGCCGCGGATTTGTGAAATTATGTATATTGTATCATGGAGGAAGGAATACAGATTCAGTATCTCAAATGTATCAAGTAAAGGTGGTCAACAAAGTGTGCTTTTTATACAAGTTTTGTTGGGTTTTATCAACAAATTTGTTAAGGTTTTAGCAAAATTACACGTTTTTAAGCACAGTCTAAATAACGACTATATTCTACATAGTCAAAATTCAGAGAAGACCGATTACGTTCACTATTTAGCTTCTAATTAAAGGGCTAATGAGAACTTGTCATTCAAAAGTGCAGGAAACAGCATTTTGTTGACAACACTGCCGCTTTAAAAGTAAATATATACTTTCCCCAAAGTGGATTTTTTATTGTGGATTCTATCTTACGAATGTATTGGACAGGCCCATTTTTGTAGGGGGCCAGATCTGCTCACTGATTACCCGATAATTAAAGGGCTAATGACGAGTCCCCAGTTTAAAGTGGCAGTTTTGTTTATAAAACGCCGTTTCTTAAACTCTTAAAACGACACGTCATTAGCTCATTAATAGCAACTAATTATTTCCTGCGATTACAATAAATTACGACCAACGCGGAAGCGAGTTCTTTTATTGTCGGTTCATCAAGTATATAGCCTACATTTCTGTTTCGAACGTATGAAAATAAATTATAACCTATACCGGAAGCATATATCTTCTTCGTTTTTTTGGTATTCTTTTGTTTTCTACCATGCTTTGCCCTATTCTGCCCTGTTTTTTTTTGCAACTCGTTGTTTGCCAAAAAATACAAGAAATTTGATATGTTCTTGATGAAAAAATGCTGTTACAGTATCAAAATGAAATTGGCGCATACATCTATCATGATTCGAGACTTCTGCGTTCGATCGATACCAAAAAGTCTACTACAATCGGTATTTATGGGAACAAACATTATGACGGAAGTGCAGCAAACTATAACGCTCATCAGTGCCTCGTGATGTCCATACGTCGGGCTGAATTGCATAATTACATCCAACTAAGTTCCGCATTCTTATCAGGAATTAAATTCATAAAATGTTGTAAAACAAAAAAGGAACTGGTTTTTATAAATCAATATACTGAAGGCAATGATAGCCAAGTCCATTTTCACTAATTAAAACAGGAAAGTCCTTAGCATTTTCGATTGGGCGCGTGTTCGTAAAAAGGTAACTGAATGTTTTTGGCCCGGAAACAAAAATAATAAATTCCAGTTTTCATGCCTTTATCCTTTCCATAAACGTCTGAACTGGACGCATAACACAAGATATGCATACACAGGACACAATCCATAAAAATAGATGTTAAAAGGAAGCATGCGCACCAAAAAAGCGGACCTGTGTGGAATGGGGGGGGGGGGGGGGGGGGGGGGACGTACGCACCCCCTTGGTATGGGAAATGGGCATGCAGAGTTGCAACGAGTCATTACATTTTGTGACTAGAGTCGAGTCGAGTCGAGTCATTTTAAAGAAGTGACTCGAGTCGAGTATTAGTTCAATAACGTCGAGTCCATTAAAATATTTAGCTTGAGTCAATTCGAGTAATAAATATTTTAACATCACATAATAAATAAACAAAGAGAGAAAGTCATTTGTAAGCATTTTTTATTCATATCTGGGCTTAACCACAATTCACTCTTAATGAAAATGAAAATAAAGGGGGGGGGGGCAGTTAATCATCATCTGGAATTGGCGATGTAGTGTTGTGTATGGCCGACTAGAGGGTGCAGGAACTTGGTGAGGTGTCTGGCTGTGTTGTAGGTAGGGGAACCACGGGAGGCGGGTATATGGGATTACGGGGAAGATGGCGGTATGTGGCAAGAGAACAGGATGTCGGCCACTTTGCGGTCATAATCCTAGGTGGACATGACTACTGTGTTAGGTGGCATTGCCCATCTGCCTGCACAGACGCACCAATTCTGAGTAAATTTGACTCCAGACTGACACACCATGAAATGTGTAACTGTGACTTATACTCACTTAAAAAGTAAACACTTGGAGTTCAGAATGACCCACCATGCGAGCAAAATGTACAAATACTCACTAAAATTGAACTTACTCATTTGACTCCAGAACGACACACCAACGAGTAAATGTTTACATTTACTCACCACAAGCGAAAAAGTGAGTTCCTTTACATTTTAAGCATGTCACTCAAAACAATCATTATATACAGCTACTCGGCAGAATGGGTCGGGTTTTTTTTTCTTCCACTAAATGAGTTTAAACTATATGCAAGGTGAGTTCCTTTACATTCTAAGCAAGTGACTCAAAACTATTTTTTATACAGCTATACTGAGTAGAATGGGTCGGTAATAAATCACTAAATCAGTTTAAACTATGCAAGAAGGTGCGTTCTTTTACATTCCTAGCAAGTCACTCAACACAATAGTTATACAACTGCTGGCAGAATGGGTTGTACCCACTAAATGAGTTCAAACTTTGCAAGAAGGTGCGTTCTTTTACATTCTTAGAAAGTCATTTGACACACCATTGATACAGCTACTGGGTAGACTGGTCCAATAATTACTCACTAAATGAGTTACCCTATGCAAAATGGTGAGTTCTTTTACATTCTAAGAAAGTCATTCCAAACAATATCTATAGAGCTACTGGGTAGAATGGGTCTGTAATTACTCACTAAATTAGTTAAACTATGCGAAAAAGTAGAGTCACAATGGCGCACACGCATGTAGGCCTACAAGTCATGTAACTCACACGTCTGAGTTAGGCATATAGCAAAAATTGATTTATGCAGTTTCTGCATCAAACAACTCATACGAAGAGTACGATATTTAACCGTCGAAAATCAACTTACACATGGGCGTGTTTCATGACTCGTGTAATAAGTCGGCCACAATTTGAAACTGCAAATGCATGAAATTAGGGATGGTTTACCCACGCTACAATGTTTAACATGTTACAACACACTCGTGAGTCGGAAGGGCTCATACGCATTTACAAGTCGTGTAACTCACACGTCTGAGTAAACTACCATTTGACACAACAATGCGGGAATCGAAACACATTGCGTGAGTAATAATTGCTTTTAGTTAAGCACTTAATGTGTAAACAGATGTCACGTCAAGTTGTAAATAGACGGCTATGCACACTCTTGCATAAAACGACACACCGCCAGTGCATCTTCCAACCGATTACTCAGGTTTATCTGAGTAGGCCTAAGTAGCACAGTTTACGGTCTTTGGGAAAGGCTGCGGATGGTGGCTCGTTCACTTTGGGGTGGTGTTGGGCTTGGGGGGCTTGGCATCCTTGAGGGGTTGCAGGACTTGGATACGGACTGCGTCGGCGGTGGACTTGTCTATGTGTTTGAGGGCAGGTTCAACGGACTGGATGATGTCTTCCATGGGAATGTTGCGTGGGGTGAGAGGATATTGGTTTTTTGAGCGGTGAGGCTGCGGTGGCTGATGTTGACAACCGTTTGTTCGGAGTGAAAGACGCACTGTTGCAGAGGTGAGGTTTGGTCATAAGGGGTTGGGCGCAACGGGAAGCTCCTTTGTGACAATCTCTTTTGTTGTTGTCACTACCCTTACACCAGGACCTTTCGGTGTGCTCACCGCGTAAAACCTGGAAGCAGCGGGTGTTGAAGGCTTGGTTGGTTAATGCGCAGGGCGGTGGGTGTTGGGGATGGTCGCAAGGATTGGTGTGCAACGAGAATCTCTTTTGGAATCAACCCTTGCCGACCGGAGCCTGTTGAACTTGGTGATCTGCTTGTTGCGGGAAACTTGGAATTGATGGGTGTCTGTTGATGTGTTGAGGTCTTGGATCTTCCCAAGACCGATCCATCCACATCATGCAGGCAGATAAGGGCAATGCCGCACTAGTCATGTCCATGGATTATGATCGCAAAGTGGCCGACATCCTGTCCTCTGCAACATACCGCCTTCCCCGTAATCCCATACCCGCCATTGAGAGGAAGATCACTAGCAAGCTGCTAAGCCTCGAGCAATCTTAAGCCATCTCCACAGACCTCCGAAATCTGAAGATCTCCAGCTCCTCATGCCCTAGGTTCTTTGGTCAACCTAAGATCCACAAAACTGACATTCCCCTCCGCCCGATCGTCGCCTCCCGTGGTTCCCCTACCTACAACACAGCCAGACACCTCACCAAGATCCTGCACCCCCTATATAGTTGGCCATACACAACACCACATCGCCAATTCCAGCCAGTTTGTGGATATCATCCAAAACATCAAATTTAAGCCCACAGACATCCTGTTCAACTTTGACGTAGTTTCATTGTTTACCAATGTTCCTACCGAAGAAGCGTGCATCATAGCCAAGGAGCGTCTCCAACAACACGACCCCGGCGTCTCCTCCACTTGTTTCAAATATCAGGATATCACCTCTATCCCCGGTCCTGGCGAATTTGTTCATGGAGAAATTCGAAATCAACACCATCGAGGCGACCGACCTACGACCTGACGCTATGTCGACGACACCTCGGCGTAGTGTGGCCACATGGCACAGAAGAACTACACATCTTCCTAAAACACAACGACAACCAACACCCCCTCATCAAGTTCACCATGGAACAAGAGCAAAACAACTATCCTTGATGTTCAGCTCACCCGCAAACCCGATGGCACCGTACGTAGCCCACACGGGCTAGATCTACCGCAAACCCACACACACAGACCGGTATCCACAGCTCTTCATTTCACTATCCACGTCGGTCTGCAACACCATCGTACGCCGAGCATACAGCACCTGCGACCAGGCCAGCCTTGAACAGGAACTCCACCACATCAAGACTTCACTCAAGCTCAACGGTTAAAACAAAGTCAAGACCAACAAACCCAAGCCCATCACCCCACCCGAACAGCGCCCTCTATTCAAGTCAACAATCAAACTTCCATACATCGGTCATCTCTCACAAGCTACAACGCATCCTCAGTCAAGCTCAAGTCATGATCTACCACACAGCACCGCATAAGATTCAAGCTCAACTACAGACACTCAAGGACAAGCAAGACCCGCACTCCAAGGCAGGCGTCTACCAAATACCTTGTAAGTGCGGGAAGGCCTACATCGGAGAAACAGGTACTTCGCCACAAGACTCAAGCAGCGGCGGGGATTTCTCATCAAGGTTGGGGGACGGAGGAAAAATCTCACAAGCAACAACAATAATAAGTCAGTTCAGTATTCCAACTGCGCATGTGCACAACAAGATTCCACGATTTTTCTCTCGGGATAAACGTGGCAGATAAATGCACACAAGACTTTGGGGGACTTGGTAACCGAAGATGCATTCTGTGCAATTTTTCGTGCAATCGAAAAGACGATGGAAACTTTTGTTCGAACAAAAGTTTAGACACACAAGACACCTGAAAACACTTCGCTGTCCAAACGTTTTTTTTTTTTTTTTTTAAATTACTTTAGAACACGACACTATGTTAAAATTTGCTGGTACCCGCTATGCTTTGGCACGCATACAGTGAACTCCCGAAAGAAAAGTTGTCAAATCTTGATGCGCACACTTACGCGCAGTTAAAATACCGAACTGGCTTATAATTGTTAAGCATTTAGTACTGGGTGTCTCTTGTGTATCCTGGGAACATTTTGAAAATGTGTGCTGATCTTTGTGTATTGCATTCTGGTGCATTCTGGTGCATAAAAAAGCCAATGACCCATAAAACGTATATGGCCATGGGGAAATTATTGGGGAGACACTGCCATAGCCGTCCCCTCCCCAAACAATATTGGGGGTGGGGGACATGTCCCCCGTCCCCCCCCCCCCCCTTCAAGGAACACCAAGCACGACAGAAAGGGAGAAATAGACGAATCAGCAATTATTAAACACTCATACAAACATGACCACCGCAACAACTGGAATCAAGCAGAGATCATCGCCCCAGTCACCTTCTGGCACCCCAGACGCATCAGAGAAGCCATCGAAATACGCAAACACAACACGGTCACCCGAGACATCGTCTTCCATTATCACCGACATCTGGGCTCAATTCCTTAAGCACCGTCCATCCTCCACCCACACAGCCCAACAAGCTACTGCCACAACCCAGTGCACAAAACATCATCCAGTCGTCACACTCCACTATAAGCACCTAGAAGGCATAAAGTTGCAAACAACACACACAGCACTTCACTCACTCTCCTGAGGACGGAAAGAGCACACTGTCCGAAACGTGGCGATTCATACTCACCCCAGTTCTTTTCTTTTCTTCCTAGGAGAGATTATTTTTACATGGTGTTACCCGCAAACTTTCATTTATTTCTCATTTCAGTTTTAAAATGAATTTTTGGGGTGCCACACCCATAATAGTAACTCAAAAACAACAACAAACAACAACAAATGAAATGGAATGCAATGTTTAGAGTTAAAATTAATCTTATTTTAGAGTTAATTTTATCTTAATCTTTAACCATTAGTGATTTTGTTCCTGTTACGGAACGATTTATATGGTGGCCCTGAAGGGACATCGGAAATCGTGAATATTCACGTCAATATTCACGTCAATATTCACGACAAAACATTGGAAATCGTGAATATTCACGTCAATATTCGCGTCAAAAATTTCACGTCCCGCTCTGCGCTCGCAAATATTCACGTGAATTTTGTTTCAGCAAGCTAGGTGCTGGTTGTCAAGTCGATGTGCACGTGCGAACTCAGTCGCGAATACAAAAACTAGAACGCATGCAGCAAAGGGAGCTGTATAAAATCAGCAGATTCTGGAAACACTTTTCTGTAAATCTTCTACCATCTCAGTAATGATTACTTTTAAACATCGTCTTGGTTTCGGTTGCTGCAAAAACCTGTGACTTCATGAACCCTTAACTTAGAAAAGCTTTCAACAGCATAAAACGCAGGGAACGAGGAGGCCATTCAACCTCATGGTTGACTGCAATTTTTTCCATGGATGTAGTCAGTTGAAAACCTTCCATTGGAGACGTTCTAGAAGCGTCATTCACATAATTTGTAGGTGTCTTGGGCGGCGATCCGGGGGGAGGGACACGCCCCCAATATTATTTGGGGAAGAGGACGGCTGTGGCAGTGTCCCCCCCCCCCAATAATTTCCCCCCTTGCCATATACATTTATGGTTTATTGGCTTTACATGCACCAGAATACATTAATTATGCAAGACATCCGCCTCTTGACCTCTAGATTTTGACCAATCAGCCTGCTCGTTTTTTTGACCTTCGGGAAACCGCTGATCAAGGCGCGCGCTGCTACCTGGCCGCGTAACGCGCCCCGGATATGAATATCTTTGAGAAATGTAAACATTTCTGCGCGCGCACGGAATCATGTTGCAGTTGTACTGTGCGTGGTATAGTACTGCGTACCGCGTGCGCGTGCTAGGGGACTGCACGCGACACGCGCGGCGGCATTTAAATAATTGTATAACTGCCATCGCATGCTACACCATCCTCGACTTCATGGGCGCGTGTGCGTTCCTTCACTAACCCGTACCCACCCCTGGCCGTGAGGAATACGTAAACGACGCTGACTTGCTATTCGAAATGAATATTTATGTTCTGAAAGTGAACTGCGCGCGTAATCCGCATGTTGAACGCCCTGTGTGCGCTCGCGCCAGCGTTAACATCCTGTTCGTCACGTCACATCAGCAAAACAACTCCGAGCACTTGTTTCCAATATCAAGACAAGGCCACTAGTCTTGGTGGCTACGATAAACGATATGGATTTTTTCTGGTCAGGAAATACATGTATTTTATGTTAAAACAGAGATAGAAAAGGCACACTTATTATAAATTCGAGTCGAGGCCGGAAATCAAAATTGTTCCAATCGCTAGTAAATTACTCATTTATCCAGTTCAAGAAAGCAGCTCATTCTCATTGACAGTGTTTCCCGCCGCTGCAGAAGATGCATCGAAAGGTTTGACAAATTTGCGAAAACAGCCGACGAGGAAACATTCGGAAAATTACACAACTGACATCCGGCGATAATAGGCGGAAACGGTCATGACGGTCGTCATACTTTTCCTTCCTCCCGATCCCACTAGGCCGGCTGTTACTCAGTGCCGTGTTAGTTTAGGCGGGAAAAACATTAGGAGCTAATCTCATCCTTCCAAAGGATTGATTCTACAAATGAAAACTTTCCTACTAAAAGCACTGCGTCGCGCGTTAAACACATCGACTGCAGTCCTAATTTCCATATCCCACTATGGGTGCGTTCGATTAGCTTAAGTGATTACACGAGACCGTTCGATTAGTCATCATGTGATACTCGTGTCTGTCCCGGTGTCAACCACCACTACCCTAACGAGCGGGTCTCTGGTGGCTGCCCGGGTGTAATGACGTCACCGCCTAGCTAAAAACGTAAACATGGCGGCAAAGTCGAATTCGGCGTGTGTAAATGTACAAATTGTGACATAAATTGGAAAGCAAAGAGTGTATTTTCCCGACATTTACAACAGTTGGAGACTAGACTGTGTGTAAATTGTGAATTTTATAATGATCATGTCGTCATGATGGTCAAGATTTTGCCGGTAGAGCAGACGACAGCGAGCCTGTGTTAACATTTTACCCTTTTTTTAAGTTCCCGCCCCAAACGACCTTTGACCCTAATTTTCTCCGCATGCCTAGGCGAATACACCGCAGTGTTCGATTTGCCTCATTTCTTGGCTTCCCCGCGGTGTAACCCCGTGTTTTAAGTGTAAGCTAATCGAACGCAACCTATGTGGGATATGTAAATTACACAATTCCAGGGGTTAAGATCGCAGGGTGGGAAGAAACATGGCGCAGCAAGATCATACCCATGGTAACGAGGTTGATGCTACACATACGCGCCGTGATGAATTCAGAGAAACGGGGTCAGCCGACACCCACCAACCAATCAGTACCTTCGTCCACATTTCTGATCGAAATGACGTCACAAGTTTGCAAAGTCCACTCCGATTGGCTGGCGCGCGGGGTCGCATAAATTAGCATGTGCGCATATATCAGACGTTGATGATATGCAATGCAATGCCTGCAACGTCTGATACTCAGTCTATAGAATACACACAGATTAGCACAAATTTTCAAAAATGCTTATAAACAATATGGCTGGGTTTCTCTATCCCCCCTCTAACCCTGACGAGAAATCGCCACCTCTGCATCTTGTGTCAGTCAGATAAATCCCCCTATTTAGTCCTACCTGCTAATGAAATGTTACTACATAGTACACACATTTAAAAAGAAAGATTTTTTTAATGGACATTATTATGGTGCCCAAGCTATATAATGCGTCTTAACTCAAAAGTTCAAATGAAATTCTTACCAGTTTCTTTTTTAAAGTGCTTCATCGGTATTAAATGAAGCCGGGACCGAATTTCATCACATGGGGTGTCATATGGAAATCTTCGTCACAAGCAGGAATTAGTCAGCGGAGGATCCAGGCTTTTCCAAACGGGGGGGGGGGGGGGGGGGGGGGGGGGGGGGGGGGGGGGGGGCGTGAAATCTACCAAGCAGCTATGGTGAAGGCAAGTTGTGGCGCCTACGCCGAAGGCTTGCCTGCCCGCCCTGCTAGATAGGTCTGTGTGCATTTTCCTGTAATCTACAGCATATTTTACCCAAAATAAAGACACAAACATAGTCTATGTCTTGTGGGTTTTTTCTTGAAGGAAAAGGGGGGGCGTGTTCCTCCCACGCCCCCCCCCCCCCCACGCCCCCCCCCCCCCCCCCCCCCCCCCCATCCCCCCTCCTGGATCCAGAGTTGGCCGTACAATATCGTCCACAGAATTCCTCTATAAATTACAGTGAGCACACCTTTTCAGCAGAGCCACGAAATTTGGCCCAGTGCTAAGGAGCGCGCACCTGGAACGGCACAAATCCCCACGCCGTGGGTCCCATAAAAGAAATCCCGGGACGCCCGTGCACTCCATTGACCATTGAGATCGTAAACTCGCCACTTAACTTCTTTGTTGCACAAAAATAACTGAATGATAAGTTTCAAAAGTCAGCTTTTCCAATATGCAACTTTTATTCAATTCTAATGACGGTACATTCCCATCCTCAACATTTTAGATGGGTGAATATTATCGTAATGGATAAAAAGCAAATCAGTGCACGTATATTGTTAGTTTGACAGTCCCCCCTCCCTAAAATTATACGCCCACTACTTCCCTATATTCTAGTGTGCACCAGTAACACCCGTCTGCGGGCGCATGGGGGGGATGGGGGACACTCCAGCGTCGTAGCCAGGGCTCTCTCCTGTGCGTTTGTATAGCTATTCAGACCGTGGACCTTTAACAAAGAGGACAATAGGGTCCGCGATTGTGTCAAGTTCCACAAAACCAATGGGAGGCCTTCCGAAAAAGTTAGAGTATAAACAAAAGAGGAACAATGGGACGTCCACGATTGCAGGTATTTACACTCTTGTGTGTGTGTGTGTGGGGGGGGGGGGGGGGGGGGGGCGCTTACAATATTCTTCTTAATAATACTTTTTTTTTCTTTTCCGTTTACGATATTTACAGGGTGGGGGGGGGGGGGGGGGCGGGGGCGACTGGGGGAGGCGACGCCCCCCCCCCCCTCCCGCTACGCCGCTGCACAACACATATACTAGCAAACAACATACTGCATGAACACACATACGGCTGACGCTGCAGACCGTCTCGGGAATACGTCTTCAGAAAAGAACCGTAGGAAATCTAAGTGCAAAATGCAAAAGGATTTGTTTTCAAAATTGAGATTTGATAATTCAGTTTTCAATTTTATATTTTCAATTATCAATAAATATGAATAAGGGCTGATTTTGAACTTTTGTTCTCTCTCTAGTATTGAAAAAGAATTATAATGAATTATTTTACTCAAGTACGGATAAATTACAATAAATCTATTTTATATGGAAAATGACGTCCCTTTAGTCGTCCATTCGAGTACTAATTAGTGGCCCGAATTAGCCTTTTAAAAAATAAAGTGTGCCCAGGGGGGTATAATCTTTCAGATTTTCAAAGAAAAGTTGGAAACATTCGAAAAATGTGAGGTACATTTTCTTTTTAGTGAAAGGTACTGCCTATATAGAAAATCGAATATTTTCTGAAACCAATTAATAAAATAATATCTCATTTTAAACAGTTATTTTATGAACAATGGAAAGGTAAAATAATTTGTTCGTGTACTAAAGTGTGCTAACTGGCCACTGTTGGAAAAACGTAACCTAAAAAAAACGCGTTTTGTAGAAGATTTAGGCATACAGAAAAGTGTTTCCAGAATCTGCTGATTATATGCAGCTCCCTTTGCTGCATGCGTTTTATTTTTTTTTAACTCGCGACTGAGTTCGCACGTGCACATCGACTTGACAACCAGCACCTAGCTTGCTGAAACAAAAATTCACGTGAATATTTGCGAGCGGAGAGTGGGACGTGAATTTTTTGACGCGAATATTGACGTGAATATTTACGATTAACGGTGTTTTGTCGTGAATATTGATGTGAATATTGACGTGAATATTTACGATTTCCGATGTTTTGTCGTGAATATTGACGTGAATATTGACGTGATGTTTTGTCGTGAAAATTAACGTAAATATTGACGTGAGTATTCACGATTTCCGATGTATTGTTGTGAATATTGACGTGAATATTGACGATTTCCGATGGTTTGTTGTGAATATTGACGTGAATATTGACGTGAATATTCACGATTTCCGTGGTATTGACGTGAATATTTATGTGAATATTTATGATTTGGGGCAAGTCGTGAAATTTTGTCGTGAATATTCACGATTTCCGATGTCCCTTCAGGGCCACCATAGATTTATTATCACTGTGTTTGCAAACAGGAAAAAAAGAGACAAGGGACACGGACAGCCAGACAACATTTCGCGTGCCGGAGTACGTGCTAATGTATCCTCTGCATTAGAAAACCCGTGTAAGTGTGCTTGATACGTATTCAATCTTACCTTAACCGCAACCCAACCATCCCAAAGGTTGCTTTTTGTTGACATTACGTTTGGAAACAAAATATTCAGAAGAAAAATCATTTGTAAGTATATCTTTAAAGGTAATATACAACATTTGCAAACATAAACAAAAAAAACTATTGAATTACATGTAGGCCCTATTATGAAATACCTAATTGACTGTAAGTAAATGGTGTCACGCATCCTGTGAAATCAGGCACCTGGTGTGCTGTCACTTTCATGAAAAGTGGGATTTTTGTATCAATATCCAGCGATAGTCGGCCGACAAAAAAGATGCCTCTTTTTCAAAAACTGCCCCCAATTTATCAACTTTAAATAGACGTTAATTAGGCGCATGCGCATCAATGTTAACAAAACACCATCCCACTGACTTGTATAGCCGTTATTATTTTGCAGATGCAGAAGTGCTGACTGACGACTCTGAAGACGATTATGAGCGACCTGATATTGATTATGAGAAACCTGATATGAAACCATCGAAAGGTATACGGTAATATAACTGTTAACGTTGGACAATAGATGCGATTTGCAATACAGTGCGCCACCAAGCGTTACAACACGGTGTAACGAAGAGGCCATTTTTGAAAATAATGTCGACACGTGTTATTTTGCACGAATTAACAAAACTGGTACTATGATACGCGCAAACTTTTCAGTATAGTTTGACATTTTCGACCGTTCGTTAGGCCTATTACAAGACATAATTATTAAACAAATCCTGTAGGGCCACTCCATCGTGGTACTTCACATGGAATAGTCTGGATGATGCTGTTTTTACACAAAATACATATTAAATAAAAACGAGTTCTCAGATCTACTTCTACAGAACTAAAGTGAATTTTAATGGCTGTGTTTTTGTCTTGACCTTAGTGTTTGTCTTTTGTGAATGTCATTCGTTGTTCTATGTCTTTTCGTGGTAAATGTACAACAGCTCCATGCTTCATGTTATACCTATGTTGTCATCTTGTTTATTGATCACAATTGCAATGTTTATCTTGTAGTTTTATGTTCAAACATCCCTGTATTAGATAATTGTACATTATGAATGGCAGCACTGAAATAAATGTAAACTGTAATCTAAATTTTACTAGCCTGAAATATCATGAGAAGCACCCTTGGATCATGGTGAAATGGAAACTTGAACGCTTAGTTGAAAATGGCCTCTCCAATGCAACCGCTGGCGGACTGTAATCCGTGCCAAACAGTGGCACATGAAAACGGAGGGCCTGTTTGTTTCACACTGCAGGTCCGTATCTCGATCAATGATCCCACCGCTGATTCGCTCCAACCATTAGGCGGATCCAGATCTGTGTGAAACAAACAGGCCCGGATGGGAGACTCAGTGCACATATCACGTGCAATGGGGAGGTGAGTTGGTCTCGCCAACAATGGGAGTAACCTCGCCTTGGTACGGTGTAGGCCTCGGTCTAAATATATCCTCTATTAGTAAATCCGTAAGGGTGATGGGCTGGTAACCTCAAATGTTGCCAACCCCGCCACAGCTCGAGCTATGTTGCAGCCCTGTCCTTTAGCCTTGTATTGGGCGACTTCCATAAAACAAAAATGTGGTAATCTTCGGAATTTTCCCAGGGCAACATGGGAACTCCAATACTGCGCGGAATATTGAGAAAGCAATTGTTCACACAAGAAGGTTTTTGTTACTACAATAAATCTTACCAAATTGTACCTGTATCATCAGCAATGTTCGCACATTGCGCTACTACAGTACCTGGGAAAAGGTTGGATCCCACTTTGCATGCAATGTTGAACATAGGGAAATATACTAGAATCGAGTACCTGTAACCGAAATAACATAAAACAGGAAGTTTTCAATTTCCTTTGTGGTGAATTTTTAAAATGAAAACCAGGGTACATGGAAAAACAAAACAGATTAACTTATGACGCTTGCGAAAAAAATTACACAGTATAAAACTAGATCTCACTGTACACATCACTTGCTGCATTGATGCACCGATTGATGTGGTAGTATTAAAGTGCGGTCCTTTATGAACAACCCGAACAGCAATTTCCGAGATTTAATTTTTTGGGATTGGCTTTCTTTACAACAAAAGCCCATAAGCGCCAAGCAAAAAAAATCGAATCCGTTATTACGGATTCATAATCTGTTATTACGGATTCACAATCTGTTATTACGGATTCACAATCTGTTATTACGGATTCACAATCTGTTATTACGGATTCACAATCTGTTATTACGGATTCACAATCTGTTATTACGGATTCACGATCCGTTATTACGGATTTACAATCCGTTATTACGGATTCACAATCTGTTATTACGGATTCGCAATCTGTTATTACGAATTCACAATCTGCAACTGCGCACAGTTGTGACACGCAAGACAGACGCCCAGCACCGCGTGGAGCTATTATATCATTTAATAACATCGGACTGTAAATCCGTTTAATAACGGATGTGGATCCGTAATAACGGATTGATAATCCGTATTATACAACACCTGAATAAATCCCCGCCATCCGATTGGTGGATCGTCGATCACGTGCATTGAATTATTCGACCCATCACACGACGCGAACCCGCACCGCCCAAAACGTTCTATCACATGGTTCTATCAAACGGTGCGCGCGCATTGATAGAACCAAAAGAACTTCCCTAATTTCACGGTCACTATGGTGGCGCTACAACAGGGCTGTCATTCACACAACATGGCGGCCGAGTTTCCCGAACTGCCGCGGTTTGTTCTCCTAACAGACGACGAAATATTGGAACTCGCAGGCGATGCTGACGCTCCAAATACAAAGAGACAAATCAAATATGCAGTGAAACGATTAGGTGAATTTGCAAGACACGCAGGAACAACAATTGAAGCTTTAACTGATCCGGAACTCGACAATTTTTTGTCGCGGTTTTATGCGGGACTTAGAAGGTAAACGGCACGTTGTAACGTTACACCAAGAAATCCATGCATGCAATCTGTCGGATTTATTCAGGCGTTGTATAAAACAAATAATGAATGTTTCACATTCGCGCAATGGTAAGAATAATTTCATTCGGTGACAGATGGAATGTCCCATTCCACTCGGCTTCGCCTCGTGGAATGGAACAATCAATCTGTCACCTCATGAAATTATTCTTACCATCGCACTCATAAACATTCATTATTTGTATAATAACAGATTGCGAATCCGTAATAACAGATTGTGAATCTGTAATAATGGATTGTGAATCCGAAATAACAGATTGTGAATCCGTAATAACAGATTATAAATCCGTAATTACAGATTCGATTATATCTTTCTTAAAGATTCGGACTAGCCGATTCTCTCTTACATTCCAACTGAAAGTTTTGCAAATATATACTATGTAAGCTTTCAAAGTAATTTAAAAGGAAACACTTAACATAGTCAAACACAGTGTTTCCCTTTTTGTTTACAGCGAAAGGCCTACCACCAAAAGATGGCAACATATTGGCATACGGACTGAGCGACACGATTCAACTACTGGAGTACCTCAAAGTCAGCCGCCGCATGGTCGATACCTTCAAAAGCAAACGAATTGATGGCACAATTCTGTGTAATTTGGCTAAGAGAGGTGAAGATGAATCTGTACAGACATATCTAGGGGTAGATGATATCAAAGACTGGTTGGCACTCATGTATTTCATTAACAAGTCTGTTTAGACCCGAACGTTAAAGGGACACATTGCCTTCAAATGTCATGACATTTTTCTGTTTGGAAATGTTCCTTATCTTTTATAAGAGTTGTTCATGCAAAAAAACACGTAAAATGTGTTGTAACTAGTGAGTAGTGATTACAAAACAAAAAAATTGCCGCTTACCCCTGACATTTGACCCGCGAAACATAGACTTATTTCCAGTACTAAATACCACCGTCTAATGCCTAATTAACATTTGCCCCGGGCGCCGTGCGATAAATGGGTCCACGATTTTCCGTACGATTTTTGAGGCATCGTAGGTGGCTACGGGCTACGGCGTGTTCACATTGTGTACGAGCATCGTGTGATTTCTCGTACGGGCCCTCGGGGGGCAGGCCGGGGCAAAGCCGTACAGAGGCTGCGCGGAGATGGTGCGGCCGCTGTGGGATTGCTGCGGGATGACTGCTCAATATCCGTGCGATATCCGTGCGATTTCACGGTTACTGCACGGGCAGCGAGCGGCAACCTTGCGATAGCTGTGTGAGGGCCGTGCGATTGTCCCAAGAGCCTACAATCTCCGTACGATTCTTTTTGGCCCCAATGTCCACCTAAAATCTTGCGTTTTCTGCACGATCAGCGCGCGGCCTCCGCACGGTGCCCGCGCGGGGATTGTGCAATGCCACCTACGACATGTCTACGGGCTACGGGCTTACGATTTTTTCAAATTTGTATAACTTCTCGCTAAACAAAATCGTAGAGGCCGCGGCGCCCGTGAATCCGTACGAAAATCTCACGGCCGCCTCCTGCCTCCGCACGGAGGCCGCACGGAAACATGTTTACACAGCTATTATTTATACGGATCGTGAGCGGTTTCGTGTTGGTCTCAGTGCACATGCAATAGCCTAGAAGCGAGGGTGACTCATCACCAAAAAAATGAAAGGGAGAGAAAAAACAAAAACTGTCAGGGGGGGGGGGGGGGGGGGGGGGGGGGGGGGGGTGCATATACACTTTATCACCGTTGGTGGCGCCATTTAACCTCTGTTTTGTTCTCACCCATAGGCAAAAAAAGACCTGTTTTTGCAAGGCGTAGGCCCCTACAAGCAAAAGCAAAAACACAAAAAACAAACATTGTTTCTAAAAAGTGTTTAAATGCTAAACGTGTTATCCCGGTACACGTCACAAAGCTAAACGTTAAATCTAAACATGTTGTGGGCTAAACGTGTCAAAAAAGTGGGTACAAGAAATGTGTTGAAAAGTTAAACGCCATTTTTACAGTGTAATTATACGAGTCATGAAACATGGCCGTGTGTACATTTATTTTTGACGATCAATGATCGTACCTTTCGTACTCAGAAGACGCGTCATTTTACGCATGAGCAGAGTTTTGATAACCGCGCCAATAAAACTTTTGACCAATTATAATACAGCAGTATTTGGATTGATGCCAAAACTACCACGGCAACCCGCGCGCTGGTTCTGTGACATAATACACTAGTCTTTTATCAAGTCTACCAATCTACATCAATCAGAACGTATCCCTTTGACCTTATGCTATGACACTCCGTGCGCCTTGAAAAAAGTCAGAGTTTATAATTGTGTGCCTTATGCTGCGCAGTTACGTGAACTTCTGGCTTAACGTTATTAACGTTTAGGCGGTACATGATCGGGCCGACCACGCTTCTTGTATGTTGCAGATACAGCCTCTTCAAGGAATACAAGGTATGTGCCACATCGGTTACCTCTTCCCTTTTTTCGTATGTAATAATAGACACGATCTAGTCGTAGTAGGCCTACTGCTGTATATTCTTTTCTCAATAAAATGCAAATCACAGCGAAGCGGATTGATGGATAATTTGTGCCAGCATGACTGCCGCCATGAAAGCCACGATGTAGCCTCTGTCGGGTCAGAATAACGTTACAGTACTAACGCTAGACATTGAGTACTGAAACAGGCAAAATAAACACATGCCAACTTTACTCACTCTTAAGCTGACAACATTTTCAAAAAAATTTGGTAAAAGTGTAGTTTACGATACATCTATTTTTGTCGTATAAATTCAATCATTCAACATCATAACTCTTTCCAACAGAATTAGACGGAGACTGCAGGGAGCAATGCTACTTTTGCCAGCATTCTTCATCAGGAAAGGAAGGAGTCAACTGATTTGTCACGGTGAGCAGGTTTGTTATATTCCAGTTGCTTACGTTTTGTTTCTGTGTCTTAAAGAGGTTACAATCAATGGGCCGGTAACATATTTGTTTTGGGAATCTAAATTTATTGTATGATCCAGTTTTAATGTGGACGACATAGGCCTACATGTTCTGTACATGAAGCAAACACAAGGAGCTACGTTTACATGGTTTAAGGCTTCCCTCCTCTATACAATCAAATCAAGTTTGTTTATAAACCTTTTATAGCTGTCTCATCATTAACCTCATTAGGCCTATTGTGTCAAGCATGATGCAAGAAACTCACAAAATATGCAGGGAACATTTTTTTACTTTTTCAAAATTCTTATAGAATGCGTTCCCTGGTAGGTACGGGTTTTTTGTTGTACAAACACAATGGAAGTTGAAGATGAACAATTAGTTAATTACTTTTTGTTATTACAAACTATTTTGTAGGAAGGATCATCCCTGGTTAAGCCGTACATTTCACACACTGAGGAGGACATCATCTCCAAGCAACATGATTTGTGATCTCTGCAGAGTCAGTCATCAAAGCTTTTTAGGTCACTGGTGTCGTGGAGGCCATGGTACACATGTATGTCTCGTGACATGTTACTTTGTTTTCGATGTGGCGTATATACATTAGGAATGTAAAGTAACTCACCTTCTTGCATAGTTTAAACTCATTTAATGAGTAATTACCCACCCATTCTGCCCAGTAGCTGTATAAATATTGTTTTGAGTTACTTTCTTAGAATGTAAATGAACTCACCTTCTTGCATAGTTTGAACTCATTTAGTGGGTACAACTCATTCTGCCAGCAGTTGTATAAATATTGTGTTGAGTGACTTGCTAGGAATGTAAAAGAACCCACCTTCTTGCCTAGTTTAAACTCATTTAGTGATTTATTACCGACCCATTCTACTCAGTAGCTGTATATAATTATTGTTTTGAGTGGCATGCTTAGAATGTGAAGGAACTCACTTTTTTCGCATAGTTTAACTCATTTAGTGAGTAATTACAGACCCATTCTACCCATAGCTGTATAAATATTGTTTGGAATGACTTGCTTAGAATATAAAAGAACTCACCATTTTGTTTCCTGGTAAAGATAAAGATTGTTTTTGTTAGTAGGAAAAAATAAGGTATGTCTTAGATTTTTCCCACATAATGTGATGTTATTTGTTTTACTCAGTCTGCAATATGTTTTAAATGAATAAACACGAACACGTCAATTTTTGACGGTTATTATTTTCTTTGTTGTTTCTTTTTTAAAGAATGATATAACAGCACAGTGTAAATAATTAAACTATTAACAAATTGAAAATCTTGATTGAAAATCAAATGCATGCCATATAACTCAGAGTTTGACCTCAAAAGGGATATGCATGCAAAATTATGAGTAACTTTCCAATAGAATAGTGACTTAAAAAATGAACGTGTTGAGATTTGAGGTAGATTTAACATCAATGTTTGATTATTGGTTTCTATCTTGTATTAACACAGCAAAGGCAATCTATATATACTTAGGACTTAGACCGGATGAGGGATTATTCGTCGAGATTCATTCATACATCGTTTCAAATGTCATTTAAAAAATAATTATTAATTTTGAAACAATTGCACGCGTCTATGGGATCGAGAATGTCTCCCAAATATCCCATTTCGGGGAATTATTATTACCTTGATAACATGTTTCTTTTTTATAACAAAAGTGGTAAAACACGGTCTTTCTGGAAGACTATTTTCCCTTTCTGGCTTGATATGGGAATATAACAAAATATTCTTACACAAACTACATGTATATGATAAAAGTGGTTTACCTCTCTCAGGATGGACTTAGTTCGACAGTTTTGACGGCTAATTATTGCTCTAGGCTAATTACCAGGCTTCTAAATGCTTTTCAATATACGTGTATCCTGAAATATACCAACAAATAGTTTGGATCAACGAAGTGGTATCGATAATTCGTCGAGTTTGAAAATGGCCTCTCCTGCAACCCCCGGTGGACCCGCACTGTATTGTTAATCGCCATATGATTTTACTTTTAGGTGCCACACTTTTACTAGCTTGTAAATCGTGGACCACAATACAGAGGGTCCACGGTTTATTACAGGTCCTCAGTTGAAAACATGTACGAAACAAATGATGGTCCTTCCCTCAAAAAGTAAGTTTGTTCGTACGGTGCACTGCACAAACTGTGGTGTTAAACCAACACCATGCGGGATCTAAAAAAAAATATATTAAACCATTTGTTTAATATAGATACCGCATTGTATTAATCTAACGCTGGGCCTCCCATTTTTTGCATGCAGTGTGTGTCAGCGTATAAACACAATATACTGCACCTATAGCATTTACTTTCACTGAAAACACATTATAAAAAACCACTCGAAAAGAGTGAAAACCACTCGAAAAAGTGAAATGTCCACTCTTTCGAGGAGGTCCCTTATCCTTGAAAGAGTGGAAATTTCACTTTTTTCGAGTGGTTTTCACTCTTTTCGAGTGGTTTTATAAGGGATTCACTCTTTTGGAGAATGAGTTTTTCACTCTTTTACAGTGCCCTGGTATGTTTTATCGTCCAATTTGTTTATTTTTTTTATTGTATAATCATATTTTGAGTTTTATTATACAGTTTTTGGTAGGTTTTATTTGGTTTAAAGTGAGTTTTTATCTTTGGAAAGTTAAAGTTTTTGTTTAGAAAGCTTTGAGATTTTACTTTACCATGATGGGTCCAGCGCATTTGCATTTTGTATTCTTGTGATGTTCATGCCTTTGTGATCTATTTAAAATAAGGAAAGGATACCGCTTTGACAACAGGATGACTTGAGTTTTCTTTTCATTATATTTGTTTGTACAAGTTATCAATTTCTGTTTTAGAACTTTTTTGTTTCTCTTAAAAAGATATGTTTTTAAAGTGAACATAGAAACTGGCAGGAGCGGGATTCGAACCTGCGACCTCCGGGTTACCGTACCGGAGATATGGTTTACTTTCCTTGGAGAATATATTTTTGTGGAATAAGACTTTTGGAGAAATGACTTTATTTTTACCCCCAGAACATGTGACTTTAGAGTGTATCTCTACCATTGTTTCAATTTGGAGATCTGGTTTTCCAACAGTACAAATTCCTTTCCGAGTGTATCATTTGAATGTTTATTCATGAGTAGATTAGACTTTCTTCAGTCCATTTTCTCACTGCATTTACCCCTGTATTATACCTGTTTGTAACTTTATTGCCCATTTTAAGACTTCATGGACTTGAGGAAGTCTACTTTAAGTTAATTGCTTGGCCATGTGCTGCTGTGGTTTCGCTGCCATAATCCCTTATGTAAACTCAAATAGATATTCGCAAGAAAGTTCTTTGTTTCCAGTGTATGTATGTTGGGCCTGTGAGTACTGTACTGTATATAGGCAGCACTACATGTATAACAGATTTAACCTTGGTTTCGATTTATCATGAGCACTTTATTTTGATGTATTTCTTGATTGTATTCTTTCTTTTCTCTTGTTTCCTATCGGTTTCAGTCAGAGTCCATTATTTGATAGTCTGTGTTGGTTTAAACAGTTTTGAATAAGTTTATAATTGTGTCTGGTTTTATTTTCCAAGTTTTTTTTTTGGTCACAAGTTCAAGTTTAAATCCTTTTCCTAATAAAATAGTTCGCGACTTGTTCTTTAGATCCTGGTGTATTGTTTTTTTTGTGTCAGTAAAATCCCCATAGTGTGTCATTATTCCAGGTTACACATACATTAACACAATATAAACTGGCTTTTTTTAAAGGAAACATTGCTCGCTCTGAATTTTGGCAAGGTTTAAATTTGCACTGACCCAAGCCCAAAATTTTCCAACTCACACATCAACACTAAACGGGGGTATGGGTGGTGTTCAACAACTTTTGCTCGGAATTGTGGCATTTTCTATTCACAGGTAAGCCAGCATGGGGAAGCTTTCCGAGCCTGTGCAATCAGTGGTGTGTTTAACGGGGGGGGGGGGGGGGGGGGGGGGGTCCCTTACAGGCAATATTTTGACATTCTATTTTAAAGGCCACCGTCTCACAAGTACCTCCACCCATGGAGGAAGAAAACTATACCCACAGCTTTGTAAACACCTTCAATAGGGGACCTCATATTGTCCTATTGTTCATACTTTTTGGCAAGCTAGGACCCTCATTGGCTTTGTACACGGTTTTCAAATGGGGACCCTTCTCAAATGGGGACCCTCCTTCTGCACCGGGGACCTTATTGTCCTATATTGAATGCAAAAACAAACCCACACATCCAATCTTTTCACACAAACATTGGCAGAAAAAGGGGTCACTTTTTCATAAAATTTGCAATCCTTCCGCAACCAAAATTGGACACGCAACTGGTAAAAATAACCATTCGAATGACATGAAGACAAAGTTAATTCGGAATTAATTTAATTGAAACCAATGGTCAGTTTTTAAAAACAAAATGGACATTCATTGGCCTAAATCTTATAAACAAATCTTGCAGAATTGTACTTAATTGTAATCGTAATGAATAAATTATCCGTAAATTTATGTAAATTTGTTTGGAGTGTTAATAAAGAATAATGGATATTTCATCTCAAACAAGAAAGTATTTCCGATTCATAGTCTCATATATGCTACATTTGAACCCTGTTCAAATAGGCCTATGTCCCTTAATACGGAAAAGAGCAATAAATTAAGAAAGACGGTACTGTTTAAAGGCACATTGTCCTATATTCCCCTAAATTTAATCGCTATGGTCGACACACTTCACCTTTCGGGTGACAAAACGGAACAAGACGATGAAATCGGGCCTTGCAACTATGATGCGGGCAAATCTAGCCCCTTATAACCTGTTCATTAAACGTCCACAATTTATTTAAAACAAAACTCACATTACAAATACGCAAATGTTTGCAAAAAATTGACGACGTCGCAAATATTTGCGCTATGATATTTGCCAATTAATAACCTGAAAGTGGATTTTTGTTCCCAACAAGGCCAGGCGCGGATCCGGGGGGGGGGGGGGGGGGGGGGTTGGGGGTCGAAACCCCCCCCCCCCCCCTGCTCGTTTTTCTGTTTTTACTTTTGCTTGTACTAGGGGCCTACGCCTTGCAAATACAGGTCTTATTTTGCGTATGGGTGAGAACAAAACAGAGGTCAGGGGCGGATCTAGGTTAACCAATGGGGGGGGGGGGGGGGGGGGGTTTACCTGAGGTGATTGGCCTACACACCCAGCGTGCCAAATTTTCGACACCCGACAATGTTTTTTTTTTTTTTTTTTTATCAGCCCAAGGGGGGGGGGGTTCAAAACCCCCAAACCCCCCCCCCCCCCCCCCCGTAGATCCGCCACTGGAGGTTAAATGGTGCCACCAACGGTGAGAAGGTATCAGCCCCCCCCCCCCCCACCCCCCCCCCCCCCTTATAAAAATTGTTTTGCAGGCGGAACATTTTGGGAGACACTTTTCTGGGCAAATTACAGAAACCCCCCCCCCCCTGCAAAAATTCCTGGATCCGCCCCTGAAGGCCCTACACTACACAATCACCCTTGTAAGATTTTCCTACATGTAAGTTCACCTACATTACATGTATATTTGGGGGATATTTAATTTTAATGATTTCGCAGGCATAAAATATTGTGACGTCACGCCCCTCGGGCGGAAGAGAGAGAGAGCTCAGTGAGGGCGCACTCGTCCTCCTTGGGGCGTGGCGCGGACGGCACGTACCGGAGGGTCTCTGAGCGGCTAGAGACGCGTCCGTTGGGATGGAAATATACCGTCCCAGTATTGGACAGGTAGAAACTGGGCCGGGTCACGTCACCTACCGGATCTTTCATTGATGATGACCTCACACTCAACAACCAATAAAAAACCATAATAGACACCATATGACTTTTAAGAAGACTCAACGTGTACTGGTTTATTCAAAGCTGATCTCGCCCCTAGTTCTCAACTTGTGTCTTTATAGAGGGCTTTGCAACACGATACAGTTACAGCTAGTGGATATCTCGGATTCACCACGCATGCGCATTAACTCGTAGCTGTAGTAAGTCTAGGGCCAATACAATAGGGAATGTCGCCCCCACTCGACTGGTGCCGAGCAGTTACGGTCACGCCCTATAATCTCGTAGTCGTACGCTCGCGCTTCTGTGGCAGGAACGTTTCGCGCGCACCGCACCACCAGTAAAGGCCCTTATTCTCTAATTCGCCCCTCAATCGCGAATAAAGTATTTCCATTGCCGCCTTCTCTCTTGTTTTCCCACCCCGTAGTACCCCACCTGCAAGAAAACTAGTTAATAACAAATAATGCAAGACATTTGGGGAACACCGAACTTCGATGGCAAGCATTGCGCGGACTAGGCTCGTATTGCGTCGTTGTCTTGTTGGCAGTGTAAGCTCGGACGGAGAGTAGTATCCTAACTCAAACTCTTCAGTGAGTTTCTGTCCCTATGCTTGTAGGGCGTCCGTTTACTGCCAAGATCTAGTATTCTCCTCCTAAGTCTTTGCAGCTGGCAATATAATAAAACAAAGCTGGTTATACGTTTTCAATAATAATCAAGTGCATGGGCTTGATGCGAGAAATTACTTGTTGTTGCAGACAATTAAAAGGATCCACTTGTATACCGTCAAACTGAACATTTTGCGTCCGTACTGCTTGCTGGTGAATTCGGTCAGTGACTTGAACACGCCTGTTCAACCACACCTTAATGCCACGCACCACTGGTTCCATTCAAATGGAAATTCTCGCTTGGCTAACCCAATGAAAATATATTTATTCTCTAATTCGCCTCTCAATCGCGAATAAAGTATTTTCATTGCCGCCTTCTCTCTTGTTTTCCCACCCCGTAGTACCCCACCTGCAAGAAAACTGGTTAATAACAAATAATGCAAGACATTTGGGGAACACCGAACTTCGATGGCAAGCATTGCCACTGTCATTTATTACAATATGCATTTCTCAGGAATTAAAGAGCGGGAGGTACGGAGCTTTCGTAATTTTGCATTAATACATTTATGATCATAATCGGGGAATATCAAGTTCCAATTCCATTTCTACGTCCAGGTTGTAAATACAATGTACAGTGACATTGACGCAATAGAGGCACTCTTATAAACCTAGTTGTTGGGATACCGAGAGTCTGTCTTCTAACGACTCATGTACATAACCATCCTTTGCTGTCTCCGAGCGCCAACGACCATGCTTTTTGAAAAGTCTGTCTGGCACTCCAATACGAGCCGCGGCGGTGGCTCCGCCTGCTCTAAGACTATGCAGTCCAAAGCGCTTGTGGTCGACTCCAACTAAAGACAGGGCACTTTTAAACATGTCAAGACACCTTGAATAGGATAGCTGCCCAGATCTTAGTTTGTACCTGTTCTCTGATGGAACGTGATTAACTGGTCTAAAGAGGAAATCCTCGTCGAATTCTTCATTAAGCTCTGCGATGGTAAGATACCTGTTTAACATTCTCACTGGGCATGTAGATTTATTCGTAGCTGAAATAAGGACCCAAGCTCCTTGTCTAAAAACATCAGTTTTACTCTTAGCTATAAAGAGATTAATGTACGATGAATGCAACTGTATATCACATCGTCTGATATTGATAAGTTCATTGTGGCGTAAGAAACCTGCATATGAAAGGAGCAGCATGGTGCATAAACGAATATCTAGAAGATTGTTGGATGCCGAATATTTATCTACAACAGACTTCAGGATTTCTGGTGTAATGGGTTCTTTCTTTACAACGGGCTTAGCCAACTTTCTCTTTAACCCTTGTAGAAGATTATGTAAAAATTTACTGTCGCAGGGATATTCGTTACAAACAATGCAATCATGACGCCATTTTAACCCATAGAAGACCGATTCTATTCTTGAGAATGGGGCCCCCATGTTGAACAGATGTATAAAATACCTACTAACGTCATTAACATCAGCTGGTAATGAGGTGACCTTGTCTGTCTCACACCATTGTTGCCATGCGGCAAAAGCAGCGTTGTATTTGTTGGCAGTGCTGGGAGCTCTGGATGCGTCCATTATCATGGCCAGGGTCGAAGAGTACTGATCTTCCTTATGTTTCCTGCAGAAAAATCATATTGTATTTTATAACATATATGAATTATTCACTTATTAACAAGGAGAACAATAGATATCACAGATACTTGTACAAATACCATTCGGCAATTGTAACTTGCCATGCTGCTGCCACCTTGCCTTGCGGCTGCCTTGCCTTGCCTAATTGCGGCTGCCTTGCCTTGCCTAATTGCGGCTGCCTTGCCTTGCCTAATTGCGGCTACCTTGCCTTGCGGCTACCTTGCCTTGCGGCTACCTTGCCTTGCGGCTACCTTGCCTTGCGGCTACCTTGCCTTGCGGCTACCTTGCCTTGCGGCTACAAACGTGACCTTCCTGCACCCTGCGTTAACGCTTTAATATGACGTACAAAACTTCGGACTTGAAAAATGGCGATCCAAATAAAGATTTATGATTTCGACCTTGAACGAATATACATGACGGATCTGAGAATGTCATCGTTTTCTTGACCAGACTTCCAAATGAACTTAGAGAAGAAAAAAAAGCAATGGCCAAAAGAGGGCTGAATGCCAGCAAGAAATGACCAAAGTGCCTTCCGCTTCACAAAACTTCAAGTGTCTTAAGACCTCTGGCACCAAGTGTATATTTTCTCCTTGCCAAGTACATGAAAGGGCGTCTACTTGCTCAGTGCCGGGGGATGAGTATTTTGAATTGAATCTTGGCAATTGTGCATTAGTTTCATCAGCAAAACGATCAATAGTGTGAGGACCCCATAAGTTGTCAATGAATTGAAAAAATATGGGCGAAACGCCCCAGTCATCCCAGTCTACCTCTCTACTGATCTCATCAGCACGCTGATTAAGCTCTCTCGGTGTCCACTGTATACCTCTAGTTGGATACTGTGGTTCGTACAGAATTTGAATATGTTTGTAATTCCCTCCACGTAGAGCTTTTAGTTTTCTCTGTACTCGACCAGTTCCTTTGGAGGACTAACTCCCTGCCACATCCTACTGTCCATGCACCACAGCCCACTCGGCTTGCATCTGTATATACAAAACATTTGGGAAGAGAGTATTCAGATAAATACTGTTTGTTCAGGGTTAGAACTTCCGCCTTCCAAAAGACTAATTCCTCAATGACTCTGCAGTCTCTAGCAAGTTGAAATTCATAATCCCAGTGAATTCTTTGTATAATTTCCAGGTGGAGGAACCTAGTTTTCAATTGAGAAACATTCCCTATACTACTGGGCCCAAAGAAATGATTTTGCCCGTAACAGAGGCCAGCTTTCGAGCTGAAGTATATGGAAGTTTTCTCTGAATGTCACTGATGCAGTTCTTAATGTCTTCGATTCTTCTGTCAGAGGCTCTGATTGAAAATTCTCTAGAATCCCATACCAGCCCTAGCCAAGTCAAGCTTTCAGTGGCGACCCAGTGGGACTTCTGAACATTTGGAACAAATCCCGCTGACAAGAGGTCAGATTTTACCCTTGCAGAAACAAAGTTGGCCGTTTCCTCGCTACACGCTCTGCCCCACCCGTCATCCAGGTATATTGCTACAAAGAATCCTAGAGTACGCCAATGCTTTACAAGTGGTCTTATGCACTTTGTAAAAATATATGGAGCTGTGGATAAGCCAAACGGCAACACTAAAAACGAATAGTACTTACCGACCCCTTCTGTGGTCCAGGCAAAACTAAGGAACTTGCAATGATCTCGAAAAATCTCTATACTGTATGGTGGTATCCTGACTTGAGGTCAGAGGAAAACATAAAATCACCTTTCTGAAAATATGACTTTGCTACTCTCCAATCTTCGAAGGTAAACTTGTCCTTCCAAAGAAACTGGTTGACGTAACGCAGGTCTAAGATTAATCTTTTCTTACCCGAACTTTGGGTAGCTGCAGACAACGGATTAACTACATGTGGTGGTTTGTTGCACTCTACTACTAATCCTTTAATCACAAGATCCGATAGAGCTTCTGCGACAAAGGTACTGTAACGAAATCCAATTGGATAACGCCAGTTGGGATGGTAAGACCGAACGAATAAAAATATATATAATCTAAAAAAAGAAATCAATTTCAAAAGACAAATCGACTTGCCAGAATCATGCCGTATTCCGGCTTTATTTCGCCACTGGCTTTTATACATGTCTAATCTTAATATTTACATCAGATAACATGTTTCGATATTAAAGTAAATTCACAAAAGTTATTAATATGTCCGCACCCGCACTCCCGGAGAATAATTATAAAAGGACCGATCATGGAATCCGCCCCCACCCCGAATGCGGCCACACTGCGGGCCCCGACAAAGGCCCGCTCTCCAAGGGCGGCGGCACACGGGACGATGGCCAAAGCCCACGCTCTAAGTGTAAACACTAGAGGTGACGGCAGAAGCCAACGCCCCAATTGCAACCACCCCAGAGGCGACGGCAAATGTCTAAGCCCACAGCAGGACCACACCCAAGGTAGAGGTAAATTCGCACCCTCTATAACCACTCCAAAATAATCATCTCCAGGGTACAAGTAAGACAAATAAAACTAGAGCTTTGGTGTTTGTGGACAAACACAGGGCTGTTTCGTTTGGGGGGTTTTTGGTAGTTTGATTCTTAATTTTTGAGATTTCAATGGTGGATCAAAAAATCTCGTTTTACATTCATGGTCGTCTACGACAGGTCATGCAATCACGTAGGCTTATTCATAATCGTTTTGGAAATGTGAGCATACAAGGAGTTGATGACCATGATTACGTCATCAGACGTCACACATTTTTCACATTTATATTTAAGTGTGTATGACCTAAAAATATATTACAAGAATTATCAAAAATTGTTTAAAATTCATGTTAGATACCACGTTTCAACTTAATCGAACTTGTACTTTTGTAGATAGATGGCTTCAAAAACTGCCCCTTTAAGATGACGTCACGTGACATGTGATGAAGTCATCATAATGTCATGTCAATTTTCATCTATGAACCTGCAGATCTGCCTGGATATTACATTTCAACTTAATCGAACTTGTACTTTTGTTTATATGTGGCTTCAAAAACTGCCCCTTTAAGATGACGTCAGGTGACATGTGATGAAGTCATCAAACGTCATATCAATTTTCATCTATAAACCTGCTGGCCTACTTAGATATTACATTTCAACTTAATCGAGCTTGTACTTTTGTAGATATGGCTTCAAAAACTGCCCCTTTAAGATGACGTCGCGTGACATGTGATGACATCATGATAATGTCATGTCAATTTTCAGCTATAAACCTACTGGGCTACCTAGATATTACTTTTCAACTTAATCGAACTTGTAATTTTGTTTATATATGGCTTCAAAAACTGCCCCTTTAAGATGACGTCACGTGACATGTGATGACGTCATCATAACGTCAATTCAATTTTTATCTATAAACCTACTGGGCTACCTAGATATTACTTTTGAACTTAATCGGACTTGTGCTTTTGTAGACATATGGCTTCAAAAACTGCCCCTTTAAGATGACGTCACGTGACATGTGATGACATCAATTATGATAATGTCATGTCAATTTTCAGCTATAAACCTACTGGGCTACCTAGATATTACTTTTCAACTTAATCGAATTTGTACTTTTGTAGATATATGGCTTCAAAAACTGCCCCTTTAAGATGACGTCACGTGGCATGTCATGACGTCATCAAGAGGTAAAAGTTCGGCACACATTGTGAGCAGTTAGTCTAAGTGTCTGCCAAGTTTAAAAGTACCCAAAGTGCCGGTAAGAAAGAAAACGTGTACAAATGCTATAGGCAATAATCTAGCGAGTGCCCCTTTAAGATGACACCACGTGACATGTTATGACTTGATCATAACGTCATGTCAATTTTCATCTATAACACCAGGTGGCATACCTTACGTTCCAACTGAATCGGACTTGTACTTTTGTAGATATATGGCTTCGAAAAATGCCCCTTTAAGATGACGTCACGTGACATGTGATGACGTCATCAGGACGTAAAAGTTCGGCACACATTGTGAGCAGTTGGGGTAAGTGTCTGCCAAGTTTAAAAGTAGCCAATGTGGCCGGTAAGAAAGTAAACGTTTACAAATGCTATGGGCAATATTCTATCGACTTGAAAAAAGAATTTGTTTATGACGTCATCATGACGTCACACAATTTTCGCTTTTTAGGGCATATCTTTGAGACATACCAAAGCTATAACAAAAAGAATTTTGAAAATATCTTGTTTTGTTCGCTAGATATAGTGAAAAGAATGTTACGATTATAAAACTTCAAGAATTCAGCGACTTGAAAAAAGACTACAAATCAACCCTTTTTATAAACAGCATGCACATTTAAGCCATGGTTATCAGCCCTTCCCAGAATTCCTTTGTGTTATATTGAATTTGGTCTACATTTTGAAATGGCTCCTATTTCTTATTTGAGTGAGCCACGATCACGAAATTTTGGAATTAGGTACAGGAAAATACAATGTATACATTTTTGTAATCAGATTGACCCTTACATGCGTTAAAAAAAAAAAATATTGTTGATGACGTCATCATGACGTCACACAATTTTCGCCATTTAGGGCATATCTTTGAGACATACCAAAGCTGTAACAAAAATAATTTTTAAAATATCTTGTTTTGTTCGCTAGATATAGTGAAAAGAATGTTACGATTTTAAAACTTCAAAAATTCAGCGACTTAAAAAAAAGACTAGAAATCAACCCCTTTTATAAACAGCAAGCTCATAATAGCCATGGTTATCAGCCCGTCCCAGAATTCCTTTGTGTTATATTGAATTTGGTCTAAATTTTGAAATGGCTGTCATTTCTTACTTGAGTGAGCCACGATCATGAAATTTTGGAATTGGGTATAGCAAAATTCAATATATACATTTTTGTAATCAGATTGACCCTTACATGCGTAAAAAAAAAGAAGCATTTTTGATGACGTCATCATGACGTCACACAATTTTCGCTTTTTAAGGCATATCTTTGAGACATACCAAAGCTATAAGAAAAAGAATTTTGAAAATATCTTGTTTTGTTCGCTAGATATAATTTAATGAATGTTACGATTTTCAAAATTCAAAAATTCATAAAAAATCACGTGATGACGTCATCATGACGTAAAAGTTCGGCATACATTCTGAGCAGTTGGTCTAAGTGTCTGTTGAGTTTAAAGGCAATCGGCTGCATAAAAGTAGCCAAAGTCCCTGGCAGAAAGAAATCGTGTACAAACGCTATGAACAAAAGTCTGAAAAAGAAAAAAAGAAAAAGAAACTAGAGGCAAGTGTTTGTGGACAAACACAGGGCTGTTTCGAATTTTTGTATTGTTAGTTTGGATGTCAAATGTGTATGCAATATTTAAAGTTGTTTGTTAGTTAACAATGACGGAGGGATGAAGATGTTGTTATTGGATGTGTGAAGGATTGGTTTAAAAAAAGGAATCGTGTACAAATGCTATGGGAAATAGCCTAGCGAATGCCCCTTTAAGATGACATCACATAACGTCATGTCAATTTTCATCTATGACACCGGGTGGCATACCTAAATGGTGTGTTTCAACTGAATCGGACTTGTACATTTGTAGATATATGGCTTCGAAAAATGCCCCTTTAAGATGACGTCACGTGACATGTGATGACGTCATCATGACGTAAAAGTTAGGCACACATTCTGAGCAGTTGGGGTAAGTGTCTGCCAAGTTTAAAAGTAGCCAAACTGGCCGGTAAGAAAGAAAATGTTTACAAATGCTATGGGCAATAATCTAGCGAGTGCCCCTTTAAGATGACACCACGTGACATGTTATGACTTGGTCATAACGTCATGTCAATGTTCATCTATAACACCCGGTGGCATACCTAGATATTACATTCCAACTTAATCGGACTTGTACTTTTGTAGATATATGGTTTCGAAAAATGCCCCTTTACGTCACGTGACATGTGATGACGTCATCATGACGTAAATGTTCGGCACACATTGTGAGCAGTTGGAGTAAGTGTCTGCTAAGTTTAAAAGTATCCAAAGTGGCCGGTAAGAAAGAAAACGTTTACAAATGCTATGTGCAATATTCTAGCGACTTGAAAAAAGAATTTTTTTCATGACGTCATCATGACGTCACACAATTTGCGCTTTTTAGGGCATATCTTTGAGACATACCAAAGCTATAACAAAAAGAATTTTGAAAATATCTTGTTTTGTTCGCTAGATATATTGAAAAGAATGTTACGATTCTAAAACTTCAAAAATTTAGCGACTTGAAAAAAGACTAGAAATCAACCCGTTTTATAAACAGCAAGCACATAATACCCATGGTTATCAGCCCTTCCCAGAATTCCTTTGTGTTATATTGAATTTGGTCTAAATTTTGAAATGGCTCCTATTTCACACTTGAGTGAGCCACGATCACGAAATTTTGGAATTACGTACAGAAAAATTCAACGAATACATTTTTGTAATTGGATTGACCCTTACATGCGTAAAAAAAAAAAAATATTGTTGATGACGTCATCATGACGTCACACAATTTTCGCCTTTTAGGGCATATCTTTGAGACATACCAAAGCTATAACAAAAAGAATTTTTAAAATATCTTGTTTTGTTCGCTAGATATATTGAAAAGAATGTTACGATTTTAATACTTCAAAAATTCAGCGACTTGAAAAAAGACTAGAAATCAACCCCTTTTATAAACAGCAAGCACATAATAGCCATGGTTATCTGCCCGTCCCAGAATTCCTTTGTGTTATATTGAATTTGGTCTAAATTTTGAAATGGCTGTCATTTCTTACTTGAGTGAGCCACGATCATGAAATTTTGGAATTGGGTACAGGAAAATTCAATGTATACATTTTTGTAATCGAATTGACCCTTACATGCGTTTACAAAAAAACATATTTTTGATGACGTCATCATGACGTCAAACAATTTTCGCTTTTTAGGGCATATCTTTGAGACATACCAAAGCTATAACAAAAAGAATTTTGAAAATATCTTGTTTTGTTCGCTAGATATAATTTAATGAATGTTACGATTTTCAAATTTCAAAAATTCATAAAAAATCACGTGATGACGTCATCATGACGTAAAAGTTCGGCATGCATTCTGAGCAGTTGGTCTAAGTGTCTGTTAAGTTTAAAGGCAATCGGCTGCATCAAAGTAGCAAAAGTGCCTGGTAGAAAGAAAACGTGTACAAATGCTATGGGCAAAAAGTCTGAAAAAGAAGCAAAAAAAACTAGAGGCAAGTGTTTGTGGACAAACACAGGGCTGTTTCTAATTTTTTTATTGTTAGTTTGGATGTCAAATGTGTATGCAATATTTAAAGTTGTTTGTTTGTTAACAATGACGGAGGGATGAAGATGTTGTTATTGGATGTGTGAAGGATTGGTTTAAAAAAGGAATCGTGTACAAATGCTGCGGGAAATAGCCTAGCGAATGCCCCTTTAAGATGACATCACATAACATGTAATGACTTCATCATAACGTCATGTCAATTTTCATCTATGACACCGGGTGGCATACCTAAATAGTGTGTTTCAACTGAATCGGACTTGTACATTTGTAGATATATGGCTTCGAAAAATGCCCCTTTAAGATGACGTCACGTGACATGTAATGACGTCATCATGACGTAAAAGTTAGGCACACATTCTGAGCAGTTGGGGTAAGTGTCTGCCAAGTTTAAAAGTAGCCAAACTGGCCGGTAAGAAAGAAAACGTTTACAAATGCTATGGGCAATAATCTAGCGAGTGCCCCTTTAAGATGACACCACGTGACATGTTATGACTTGATCATAACGTCATGTCAATGTTCATCTATAACACCCGGTGGCATACCTAGATATTACGTTCCAACTTAATCGGACTTGTACTTTTGTAGATATATGGCTTCGAAAAATGCCCCTTTAAGATGACGTCACGTGACATGTGATGACATCATCATGACGTAAAAGTTCGGCACACATTGTGAGCAGTTGGTGTAAGTGTCTGCCAAGTTTAAAAGTAGCCAAAGTGGCCGGTAAGAAAGAAAACGTTTACAAATGCTATGTGCAATATTCTAGCGACTTGAAAAAATATTTTTTTTCATGACGTCATCATGACGTCACACAATTTGCGCTTTTTAGGGCATATCTTTGAGACATACCAAAGCTATAACAAAAAGAATTTTGAAAATATCTTGTTTTGTTCGCTAGATATATTGAAAAGAATGTTACGATTCTAAAACTTCAAAAATTTAGCGACTTGAAAAAAGACTAGAAATCAACCCGTTTTATAAAGAGCAAGCACATAATACCCATGGTTATCAGCCCTTCCCAGAATTCCTTTGTGTTATATTGAATTTGGTCTAAATTTTGAAATGGCTCCTATTTCACACTTGAGTGAGCCACGATCATGAAATTTTGGAATTAGGTACAGGAAAATTCAACGAATACATTTTTGTAATCGGATTGACCCTTACATGCGTTTAAAAAAAAGAAGATTTGTTGATGACGTCATCATGACGTCACACAATTTGCGCTTTTTAGGGCATATCTTTGAGACATACCAAAGCTATAACAAAAAGAATTTTGAAAATATCTTGTTTTGTTCGCTAGATATATTGAAAAGAATGTTACGATTTTAATACTTCAAAAATTCAGCGACTTGAAAAAAGACTAGAAATCAACCCCTTTTATAAACATCAAGCACATAATAGCCATGGTTATCTGCCCGTCCCAGAATTCCTTTGTGTTATATTGAATTTGGTCTAAATTTTGAAATGGCTGTCATTTCTTACTTGAGTGAGCCACGATCATGAAATTTTGGAATTGGGTACAGGAAAATTCAATGTATACATTTTTGTAATAGGATTGACCCTTACATGCGTTTTAAAAAAAACATATTTTTGATGACGTCATCATAACGTCACACAATTTTCGCTTTTTAGGGCATATCTTTGAGACATACCAAAGCTATAACAAAAAGAATTTTGAAAATACCTTGTTTTGTTCGCTAGATATATTGAAAAGAATGTTACGATTTTGAAATTTCAAAAATTCATAAAAAATCACGTGATGACGTAAGCATGACGTAAAAGTTCGGCATGCATCCTGAGCAGTTGGTCTAAGTGTCTGCTAAGTTTAAAGGCAATCGGCTGCATCAAAGTAGCCAAAGTGCCTGGTAGAAAGAAAACGTGTACAAAGTCTATGGGCAAAAAGTCTGAAAAAGAAGCAAAAAAAAACTAGAGGCAAGTGTTTGTGGACAAACACAGGGCTGTTTCTAATTTTTTTATTGTTAGTTTGGATGTCAAATGTGTATGCAATATTTAAAGTTGTTTGTTTGTTAACAATGACGGAGGGATGAAGATGTTGTTATTGGATGTGTGAAGGATTGGTTTAAAAAAGGAATCGTGTACAAATGCTATGGGAAATAGCCTAGCGAATGCCCCTTTAAGATGACATCACATAACATGTAATGACTTCATCATAACGTCATGTCAATTTTCATCTATGACACCGGGTGGCATACCTAAATAGTGTGTTTCAACTGAATCGGACTTGTACATTTGTAGATATATGGCTTCGAAAAATGCCCCTTTAAGATGACGTCACGTGACATGTAATGACGTCATCATGACGTAAAAGTTAGGCACACATTCTGAGCAGTTGGGGTAAGTGTCTGCCAAGTTTAAAAGTAGCCAAACTGGCCGGTAAGAAAGAAAACGTTTACAAATGCTATGGGCAATAATCTAGCGAGTGCCCCTTTAAGATGACACCACGTGACATGTTATGACTTGATCATAACGTCATGTCAATGTTCATCTATAACACCCGGTGGCATACCTAGATATTACGTTCCAACTTAATCGGACTTGTACTTTTGTAGATATATGGCTTCGAAAAATGCCCCTTTAAGATGACGTCACGTGACATGTGATGACGTCATCATGACGTAAAAGTTCGGCACACATTGTGAGCAGTTGGTGTAAGTGTCTGCCAAGTTTAAAAGTAGCCAAAGTGGCCGGTAAGAAAGAAAAAGTTTACAAATGCTATGTGCAATATTCTAGCGACTTGAAAAAAGAATTTTTTTCATGACGTCATCATGACGTCACACAATTTGCGCTTTTTAGGGCATATCTTTGAGACATACCAAAGCTATAACAAAAAGAATTTTGAAAATATCTTGTTTTGTTCGCTAGATATATTGAAAAGAATGTTACGATTCTAAAACTTCAAAAATTTAGCGACTTGAAAAAAGACTAGAAATCAACCCGTTTTATAAACAGCAAGCACATAATACCCATGGTTATCAGCCCTTCCCAGAATTCCTTTGTGTTATATTGAATTTGGTCTAAATTTTGAAATGGCTCCTATTTCACACTTGAGTGAGCCACGATCATGAAATTTTGGAATTAGGTACAGGAAAATTCAACGAATACATTTTTGTAATCGGATTGATCCTGACATGCGTTTAAAAAAAAAAGATTTGTTGATGACGTCATCATGACGTCACACAATTTTCGCCTTTTAGGGCATATCTTTGAGACATACCAAAGCTATAACAAAAAGAATTTTGAAAATATCTTGTTTTGTTCGCTAGATATATTGAAAAGAATGTTACGATTTTAATACTTCAAAAATTCAGCGACTTGAAAAAAGACTAGAAATCAACCCCTTTTATAAACATCAAGCACATAATAGCCATGGTTATCTGCCCGTCCCAGAATTCCTTTGTGTTATATTGAATTTGGTCTAAATTTTGAAATGGCTGTCATTTCTTACTTGAGTGAGCCACGATCATGAAATTTTGGAATTGGGTACAGGAAAATTCAATATATACATTTTTGTAATCGGATTGACCCTTACATGCGTTAACAAAAAAACACATTTTTGATGACGTCATCATGACGTCACAGAATTTTCGCAATTTAGGGCATATCTTTGAGACATACCAAAGCTATAAGAAAAAGAATTTTTAAAATATCTTGTTTTGTTCGCTAGATATAATTTAATGAATGTTACGATTTTCAAAATTCAAAAATTCATAAAAAATCACGTGATGACGTCATCATGACGTAAAAGTTCGGCATGCATCCTGAGCAGTTGGTCTAAGTGTCTGTTAAGTTTAAAGGCAATCGGCTGCATAAAAGTAGCCAAAGTGCCTGGCAGAACGAAAACGTGTACAAAGTCTATGGGCAAAAAGTCTGAAAAAGAAGCAAAAAAAAAAAAAAAAAAAAAGAAAAAAAAAAAAATCTTAACGAAAACAAGGGCTGTTTCGTAAAACTACGAAACAGCCAAAAAAAAAAAAAAAAAAAAAAAGAAAAAAAAAAAAATCTTAACGAAAACAAGGGCTGTTTCGTAAAACTACGAAACAGCCAAAAAAAAAAAAAAAGAAAAAAAAAAAAATCTTAACGAAAACAAGGGCTGTTTCGTAAAACTACGAAACAGCCAAAAAAAAATAGAGGCAAGTGTTTGTGGACAAACACAGGGCTGTTTCGAATTTTTTTATTGTTAGTTTGGATGTCAAATGTGTATGCAATATTTAAAGTTGTTTGTTAGTTAACAATGACGGAGGGATGAAGATGTTATTGGATGTGTGAAGGATTGGTTTAAAAAAAGGAATCATGTACAAATGCTATGGGAAATAGCCTAGCGAATGCCCCTTTAAGATGACATCACATAACGTCATGTCAATTTTCATCTATGACACCGGGTGGCATACCTAAATGGTGTGTTTCAACTGAATCGGACTTGTACATTTGTAGATATATGGCTTCGAAAAATGCCCCTTTAAGATGACGTCACGTGACATGTGATGACGTCATCATGACGTAAAAGTTAGGCACACATTCTGAGCAGTTGGGGTAAGTGTCTGCCAAGTTTAAAAGTAGCCAAACTGGCCGGTAAGAAAGAAAATGTTTACAAATGCTATGGGCAATAATCTAGCGAGTGCCCCTTTAAGATGACACCACGTGACATGTTATGACTTGGTCATAACGTCATGTCAATGTTCATCTATAACACCCGGTGGCATACCTAGATATTACGTTCCAACTTAATCGGACTTGTACTTTTGTAGATATATGGTTTCGAAAAATGCCCCTTTAAGATGACGTCACGTGACATGTGATGATGTCATCATGACGTAAATGTTCGGCACACATTGTGAGCAGTTGGAGTAAGTGTCTGCTAAGTTTAAAAGTAGCCAAAGTGGCCGGTAAGAAAGAAAAAGTTTACAAATGCTATGGGCAATATTCTAGCGACTTGAAAAAAGATTTTTTTTTATGACGTCATCATGACGTCACACAATTTTCGCTTTTTAGGGCATATCTTTGAGACATACCAAAGCTATAACAAAAAGAATTTTGAAAATATCTTGTTTTGTTCGATAGATATATTGAAAAGAATGTTACGATTCCAACAATTTAAAATTCAGCGACTTGAAAAAAGACTACAAATCAACCCTTTTTATAAACAGCATGCTCATTTAAGCCATGGTTATCTGCCCTTCCCAGAATTCCTTTGTGTTATATTGAATTTGGTCTAAATTTTGAAATGGTTCCTATTTCTTACTTGAGTGAGCCACGACCATGAAATTTTGGAATTACGTACAGAAAAATTCAATGTATACATTTTTGTAATCGGATTGACCCTTACATGCGTAAAAAAAAAAAGAATTGTTGATGACGTCATCATGACGTCACACAATTTTCGCCTTTTAGGGCATATCTTTGAGACATACCAAAGCTATAACAAAAAGAATTTAGAAAATATCTTGTTTTGTTCGCTAGATATATTGAAAAGAATGTTACGATTTTAATACTTCAAAAATTCAGCGACTTGAAAAAAGACTAGAAATCAACCCCTTTTATAAACATCAAGCACATAATAGCCATGGTTATCTGCCCTTCCCAGAATTCCTTTGTGTTATATTGAATTTGGTCTAAATTTTGAAATGGCTCCTATTTCTTACTTGAGTGAGCCACGATCATGAAATTTTGGAATTTCGTACAGAAAAATTCAATGTATACATTTTTGTAATCGGATTGACCCTTACATGCGTAAAAAAAAAAAAATATTGTTGATGACGTCATCATGACGTCACACAATTTTCGCCTTTTAGGGCATATCTTTGAGACATACCAAAGCTATAACAAAAATAATTTTTAAAATATCTTGTTTTGTTCGCTAGATATATTGAAAAGAATGTTACGATTTTAATACTTCAAAAATTCAGCGACTTGAAAAAAGACTAGAAATCAACCCCTTTTATAAACAGCAAGCACATAATAGCCATGGTTATCTGCCCGTCCCAGAATTCCTTTGTGTTATATTGAATTTGGTCTAAATTTTGAAATGGCTGTCATTTCTTACTTGAGTGAGCCACGATCATGAAATTTTGGAATTGGGTACAGGAAAATTCAATGTATACATTTTTGTAATCGAATTGACCCTTACATGCGTTTACAAAAAAACATATTTTTGATGACGTCATCATGACGTCAAACAATTTTCGCTTTTTAGGGCATATCTTTGAGACATACCAAAGCTCTAACAAAAAGAATTTTGAAAATATCTTGTTTTGTTCGCTAGATATAATTTAATGAATGTTACGATTTTCAAATTTCAAAAATTCATAAAAAATCACGTGATGACGTCATCATGACGTAAAAGTTCGGCATGCATTCTGAGCAGTTGGTCTAAGTGTCTGTTAAGTTTAAAGGCAATCGGCTGCATCAAAGTAGCAAAAGTGCCTGGTAGAAAGAAAACGTGTACAAATGCTATGGGCAAAAAGTCTGAAAAAGAAGCAAAAAAAAAACTAGAGGCAAGTGTTTGTGGACAAACACAGGGCTGTTTCTAATTTTTTTATTGTTAGTTTGGATGTCAAATGTGTATGCAATATTTAAAGTTGTTTGTTTGTTAACAATGACGGAGCGATGAAGATGTTATTGGATGTGTGAAGGATTGGTTTAAAAAAGGAATCGTGTACAAATGCTATGGGAAATAGCCTAGCGGATGCCCCTTTAAGATGACATCACATAACATGTAATGACTTCATCATAACGTCATGTCAATTTTCATCTATGACACCGGGTGGCATACCTAAATAGTGTGTTTCAACTGAATCGGACTTGTACATTTGTAGATATATGGCTTCGAAAAATGCCCCTTTAAGATGACGTCACGTGACATGTAATGACGTCATCATGACGTAAAAGTTAGGCACACATTCTGAGCAGTTGGGGTAAGTGTCTGCCAAGTTTAAAAGTAGCCAAACTGGCCGGCAAGAAAGAAAACGTTTACAAATGCAATGGGCAATAATCTAGCGAGTGCCCCTTTAAGATGACACCACGTGACATGTTATGACTTGATCATAACGTCATGTCAATGTTCATCTATAACACCCTGTGGCATACCTAGATATTACGTTCCAACTTAATCGGACTTGTACTTTTGTAGATATATGGCTTCGAAAAATGCCGCTTTAAGATGACGTCACGTGACATGTGATGACATCATCATGACGTAAAAGTTCGGCACACATTGTGAGCAGTTGGTGTAAGTGTCTGCCAAGTTTAAAAGTAGCCAAAGTGGCCGGTAAGAAAGAAAACGTTTACAAATGCTATGTGCAATATTCTAGCGACTTGAAAAAAGAATTTGTTTCATGACGTCATCATGACGTCACACAATTTGCGCTTTTTAGGGCATATCTTTGAGACATACCAAAGCTATAACAAAAAGAATTTTGAAAATATCTTGTTTTGTTCGCTAGATATATTAAAAAGAATGTTACGATTTTCAAATTTCAAAAATTCATAAAAAATCACGTGATGACGTCATCATGACGTAAAAGTTCGGCATGCATTCTGAGCAGTTGGTCTAAGTGTCTGTTAAGTTTAAAGGCAATCGCCTGCATCAAAGTAGCAAAAGTGCCTGGTAGAAAGAAAACGTGTACAAATGCTATGGGGAAAAAGTCTGAAAAAGAAGCAAAAAAAAACTAGAGCTTTGGTGTTTGTGGACAAACACAGGGCTGTTTCGTTTGGGGGATTTTTGGTAGTTTGATTCTTAATTTTTGAGATTTCAATGGTGGATCAAAAAATCTCGTTTTACATTCATGGTCGTCTACGACAGGTCATGCAATCACGTAGGCTTATTCATAATCGTTTTGGAAATGTGAGCATACAAGGAGTTGATGACCATGATTACGTCATCAGACGTCACACATTTTTCACATTTATATTTAAGTGTGTATGACCTAAAAATATATTACAAGAATTATCAAAAATTGTTTAAAATTCATGTTAGATACCACGTTTCAACTTAATCGAACTTGTACTTTTGTAGATAGATGGCTTCAAAAACTGCCCCTTTAAGATGACGTCACGTGACATGTGATGAAGTCATCATAATGTCATGTCAATTTTCATCTATGAACCTGCAGATCTGCCTGGATATTACATTTCAACTTAATCGAACTTGTACTTTTGTTTATATGTGGCTTCAAAAACTGCCCCTTTAAGATGACGTCAGGTGACATGTGATGAAGTCATCATAACGTCATGCCAATTTTCATCTATAAACCTGCTGGCCTACTTAGATATTACATTTCAACTTAATCGAACTTGTAATTTTGTTTATATATGGCTTCAAAAACTGCCCCTTTAAGATGACGTCACGTGACATGTGATGACGTCATCATAACGTCAATTAAATTTTTATCTATAAACCTACTGGGCTACCTAGATATTACTTTTGAACTTAATCGGACTTGTGCTTTTGTAGACATATGGCTTCAAAAACTGCCCCTTTAAGATGACGTCACGTGACATGTGATGACATCAATTATGATAATGTCATGTCAATTTTCAGCTATAAACCTACTGGGCTACCTAGATATTACTTTTCAACTTAATCGAATTTGTACTTTTGTAGATATATGGCTTCAAAAACTGCCCCTTTAAGATGACGTCACGTGGCATGTCATGACGTCATCAAGAGGTAAAAGTTCGGCACACATTGTGAGCAGTTAGTCTAAGTGTCTGCCAAGTTTAAAAGTACCCAAAGTGCCGGTAAGAAAGAAAACGTGTACAAATGCTATAGGCAATAATCTAGCGAGTGCCCCTTTAAGATGACACCACGTGACATGTTATGACTTGATCATAACGTCATGTCAATTTTCATCTATAACACCAGGTGGCATACCTTACGTTCCAACTGAATCGGACTTGTACTTTTGTAGATATATGGCTTCGAAAAATGCCCCTTTAAGATGACGTCACGTGACATGTGATGACGTCATCAGGACGTAAAAGTTCGGCACACATTGTGAGCAGTTGGGGTAAGTGTCTGCCAAGTTTAAAAGTAGCCAATGTGGCCGGTAAGAAAGTAAACGTTTACAAATGCTATGGGCAATATTCTATCGACTTGAAAAAAGAATTTTTTTATGACGTCGTCATGACGTCACACAATTTTCGCTTTTTAGGGCATATCTTTGAGACATACCAAAGCTATCACAAAAAGAATTTAGAAAATATCTTGTTTTGTTCGCTAGATATAGTGAAAAGAATGTTACGATTATAAAACTTCAAGAATTCAGCGACTTGAAAAAAGACTACAAATCAACCCTTTTTATAAACAGCATGCACATTTAAGCCATGGTTATCAGCTTTTCCCAGAATTCCTTTGTGTTATATTGAATTTGGTCTACATTTTGAAATGGCTCCTATTTCTTACTTGAGTGAGCCACGATCACGAAATTTTGGAATTAGGTACAGGAAAATTCAATGTATACATTTTTGTAATCAGATTGACCCTTACATGCGTTTTTAAAAAAAATATTGTTGATGACGTCATCATGACGTCACACAATTTTCGCCATTTAGGGCATATCTTTGAGACATACCAAAGCTGTAACAAAAATAATTTTGAAAATATCTTGTTTTGTTCGCTAGATATATTGAAAAGAATGTTACGATTTTAATACTTCAAAAATTCAGCGACTTGAAAAAAGACTAGAAATCAACCCCTTTTATAAACAGCAAGCTCATAATAGCCATGGTTATCAGTCCGTCCCAGAATTCCTTTGTGTTATATTGAATTTGGTCTAAATTTTGAAATGGCTGTCATTTCTTACTTGAGTGAGCCACGATCATGAAATTTTGGAATTGGGTACAGCAAAATTCAATATATACATTTTTGTAATCAGATTGACCCTTACATGCGTTAAAAAAAAGAAGCATTTTTGATGACGTCATCATGACGTCACACAATTTTCGCTTTTTAAGGCATATCTTTGAGACATACCAAAGCTATAAGAAAAAGAATTTTGAAAATATCTTGTTTTGTTCGCTAGATATAATTTAATGAATGTTACGATTTTCAAAATTCAAAAATTCATAAAAAATCACGTGATGACGTCATCATGACGTAAAAGTTCGGCATACATTCTGAGCAGTTGGTCTAAATGTCTGTTAAGTTTAAAGGCAATCGGCTGCATAAAAGTAGCCAAAGTCCCTGGCAGAAAGAAATCGTGTACAAACGCTATGGGCAAAAGTCTGAAAAAAAAAAAAAAAAAAAAAAAAAAAAAGAAAAAAAAAAAAATCTTAACGAAAACAAGGGCTGTTTCGAAAAACTTTCGAAACAGCCAAAAAAAAAAAAAAAAAGAAAAAAAAAAAAATCTTAACGAAAACAAGGGCTGTTTCGTAAAACTACGAAACAGCCAAAAAAACTAGACATCTGGTGCAGTGTTTGTGGACAAACACAGGGCTGTTTTGTTTTTTTGTGTAAAATTATGTGATTTAAATGAAATTTCAAAAATGAAAAAAATCATAGAAAATTTGCCGATGACGTCATCATGACGTCACCATGACGTCACATACATTTTTATCTAACACATGCTGGCATAACTAAATACCACGTTTTAACTTAATGTGACTTGTACTTTTGTAGATATATGGTTTCCAAAAATGCCCCTTTAAGATGACGTCACGTGACATGTGATGACGTCATCATGACCTAAAAGTTCGGTGCACATTCTGAGCAGTTGGTGTAAGTATCTGCCTACGACTTGAAAAAAAGACTAGAGATCAACTCTTTATAGACAGCATGCCACATGAAAGCCATGGTTTCTGTCCTTCCCAGAATTCCTTTGTGTTATATTGAATTTGGTCACAATTTTTTAGATGCCTGTTATTTCTTAATACTTGAATGAGCCACGATCACGAAATTGTTGAATTAGGTAGAGAAAAATTCAATGTATACATTTTTAATTGGACCGACCCTTACATGCGTTAAAATAAAAAATTGATGACGTCATTATGACGTCACACAATTTTCGCCTTTTAGGGCATATCTTTGAGACATACCAAAAGCTGTATCAAAAAGAATTTTGAAAATCTCTTGTTTTGTTTGCGAGATATATTTAAAAGAATGTTACGATTTCAAAATTTCAAAAATTCATAACAAATCACGTGATGACGTCATCATGACGTCACTTTGGATTTTGCATCCTAGTACCAGTATCTACCTACCCACCAATTTGCATGACGATCGGACCTTTCCTTATATGTGTTTTAAAAAAGCACATTTTTGATGATGTCATCATGACGTCACAATTTTTTTTCCTTTTTAGGGCATATCTTTGAGACCTACCAAAGCTATAACAAAAAGAATTTTGAAAATATCTTGTTTTGTTTGCCAGATATATTTAAAAGAATGTTACGATTTTCAAAATGTCAAAAATTCATAACAAATCACGTGATGACGTCATCATGACGTCACTTTGGATTTTGCATCCTAGTGCCAGTATCTACCTACCCACCAATTTTCATGACGATCGGACCTATTCTTATATGTGTTTTAAAAAAGCACATTTTTGATGATGTCATCATGACGTCACACATTTTTTTCTTTTTTAGGGCATATCTTTGAGACCTACCAAAGCTGTAACAAAAAGAATTTTGAAAATATCTTGTTTTGTTCGCTAGATATATTGAAAAGAATTTTACGATTTTGAAATTTCAAAAATTCATAAAAAATCACGTGATGACGTCATCATGACGTAAATGTGCGGCATACATTCTGAGCAGTTAGTCTAAGTTTCTGCCAAGTTTAAAGCCAATCGGCAGCATAAAAGTAGCCAAAGTGCCAGTAAGAAAGAAAACGTGTACAAATGCTATGGGCATTTGACTGAAAAAGAAGCACAAAAAAAAAAAAAAGAAAAAAAAAAGAAAGAAACTAGAGCCAATAGTGTTTGTGGACAAACACAGGGCTGTTTCGGTTTTTGTGTGTAAAATTTGGTGATTAAAATGAAATTTCAAAAATTTTAATAAAATTTCAAAAATTAAAAAAATTATAGAACATTAGCCGATGAGGTCATCATGACGTCACTTCGGCTTCTGCATGCTGGTGGCACTATCTACATACCCACCAATTTTTATGACGATCGGACCTACCCTTATATGTGTTTCAAAAAAGCATATTTTTGATGACGTCATGATGACGTCACACATTTTCCCATTTATGTGAAAGAATATAGGAGCTAACAAAGCTATTACAAAAAGAATTTTGAATTTAGCATGTTCTGTTAAAGAGATATGGGTTTAAGAAACTTTAAGGTTAAAAAGCTGTACAATTACTATAAAATCGTATGATGAGGTCATCATGACGTCACCTCAATTTTCATCTATAACATGTACTTGTCTACCACCATAGCAGGTTTGAATGCAATCGGACCTACGGTTCTCTAGATATGTGCCCTTGAAAAATGCACCTTTAAGATGACGTCACATGACAAGTGATGACGTCATCATGACGTCACTCTTCGGCATACATTTTCAGCTTAGGGTCTCTGTTTAAGTTAAACCTGATTAAGATCTGAAGTTGTTTAGTGACCAAAGTGGCTCTTACAAAATTCGTGTACAAAGTCTATGGGATTTGGGATAGAACTAAAAATTCATAGAAAATCAGCCGATGACGTCATCATGACGTCACTTTGGAATTTACATGCTAGTGGCACTATCTACCTACCCACCAATTTTCATGACGATCGGACCTATCCTTATATGTGTTTTAAAAAAGCACATTTTTGATGACGTCATCATGACGTCACACATTTTTTCCCTTTTAGGGGATATCTTTGAGACATACCAAAGCTATACCAAAAAGAATTTTGAAAATACCTTGTTTTGTTCGCCAGATATATTGAAAAGAATGTTACGATTTTCAAAATTCAAAAATTCATAACAAATCACGTGATGACGTCATCATGACGTAAAAGTTCGGCATGCATTCTGACCAGTTGGTCTAAGTGTCTGTTAAGTTTAAAGGCAATCGGTTGCTTAAAAGTAGCCAAAGTGCCGGTCAGAAAGAAAACGTGTACAAATGCTATGGGCAATAGTCTGAAAAGGAAAAAAAAGAAAGAAAAAAAAAGAAAACTAGAGCCAATAGTGTTTGTGGACAAACACAGGGCTGTTTCGGTTTTTGTGTGTGAAATTTGGTGATTAAAATGAAATTTCAAATTTTTTAATAAAATTACAAAAATTAAAAAAATTATAGAAAATTAGCCGATGAGGTCATCATGACGTCACTTCGGCTTCTGCATGCGGGTGGCACTATCTACATACCCACCAATTTTTATGACGATCGGACCTACCCTTATATGTGTTTCAAAAAAGCATATGTTTGATGACGTCATGATGACGTCACACATTTTCCCATTTATGTGAAAGAATATAGGAGCTAACAAAGCTATTACAAAAAGAATTTTGAATTTAGCATGTTCTGTTAAAGAGATATGGGTTTAAGAAACTTTAAGGTTAAAAAACTTTACAATTACTATAAAATCGTATGATGAGGTCATCATGACGTCACCTCAATTTTCATCTATAACACGTACTTGTCTACCACCATAGCAGGTTTGAATGCAATCGGACCTACGGTTCTCTAGATATGTGCCCTTGAAAAATGCACCTTTAAGATGACGTCACATGACAAGTGATGACGTCATCATGACGTCACTCTTCGGCATACATTTTCAGCTTAGGGTCTCTGTTTGAGTTAAACCTGATTAAGATCTGAGGTTGTTTAGTGACCAAAGTGGCTCTTACAAAATTCGTGTACAAAGTCTATGGGATTTGGGATAGAACTAAAAATTCATAGAAAATCAGCCGATGACGTCATCATGACGTCACTTTGGATTTTACATGCTAGTGGCACTATCTACCTACCCACCAATTTTCATGACAATCGGACCTATCCTTATGTGTTTTAAAAAAGCACATTTTTGATGACGTCATCATGACGTCACACATTTTCTCGCTTTTAGGGGATATCTTTGAGACATACCAAAGCTATACCAAAAAGAATTTTGAAAATATCTTGTTTTGTTCGCCAGATATATTGAAAAGAATGTTACGATTTTAAAATTTCAAAAATTCATAAAAAATCAAGTGATGACGTCATCATGACGTAAATGTTCGGCATACATTCTGAGTAGTTAGTCTAAGTGTCTGCCAAGTTTAAAGCCAATCGGCTGCATAAAAGTAGCCAAAGTGCCGGTAAGAAAGAAAACGTGTACAAATGCTATGGGCATTTGGCTGAAAAAGAAAAAAAAAAAAAAGAAAAAAAAAAGAAGAAAAACTAGACATCTGGTGCAGTGTTTGTGGACAAACACAGGGCTGTTTTGTTTTTTTGTGTAAAATTATGTGATTTAAATGAAATTTCAAAAATTAAAAAAATCATAGAAAATTAGCCGATGACGTCATCATGACGTCACCATGACGTCACATACATTTTCATCTAACACATGCTGGCATAACTAAATACCACGTTTTAACTTAATGTGACTTGTACTTTTGTAGATATATGGTTTCCAAAAATGCCCCTTTAAGATGACGTCACGTGACATGTGATGACGTCATCATGACCTAAAAGTTCGGCGCACATTCTGAGCAGTTGGTGTAAGTATCTGCCTACGACTTGTCTAACGACTTGAAAAAAAGACTAGAGATCAACTCTTTATAGACAGCATGCCACATGAAAGCCATGGTTTCTGTCCTTCCCAGAATTCCTTTGTGTTATATTGAATTTGGTCACAATTTTTTAGATGCCTGTTATTTCTTAATACTTGAGTGAGCCACGATCACGAAATTGTTGAATTAGGTAGAGAAAAATTCAATGTATAAATTTTTAATCGGAACGAGCCTTACATGCGTTAAAAAAAAAAAATTGATGACGTCATTATGACGTCACACAATTTTCGCCTTTTAGGGCATATCTTTGAGACATACCAAAAGCTGTATCAAAAAGAATTTTGAAAATCTCTTGTTTTGTTTGCGAGATATATTTAAAAGAATGTTACGATTTCAAAATTTCAAAAATTCATAACAAATCACGTGATGACGTCATCATGACGTCACTTTGGATTTTGCATCCTAGTACCAGTATCTACCTACCCACCAATTTTCATGATGATCGGACCTATCCTTATATGTGTTTTAAAAAAGCACATTTTTGATGATGTCATCATGACGTCACACATTTTTTTCCTTTTTAGGGCATATCTTTGAGACCTACCAAAGCTATAACAAAAAGAATTTTGAAAATATCTTGTTTTGTTTGCCAGATATATTTAAAAGAATGTTACGATTTTCAAAATTTCAAAAATTCATAACAAATCACGTGATGACGTCATCATGACGTCACTTTGGATTTTGCATCCTAGTGCCAGTATCTACCTACCCACCAATTTTCATGACGATCGGACCTATTCTTATATGTGTTTTAAAAAAGCACATTTTTGATGATGTCATCATGACGTCACACACTTTTTTCCTTTTTAGGGCATATCTTTGAGACCTACCAAAGCTGTAACAAAAAGAATTTTGAAAATATCTTGTTTTGTTCGCTAGATATATTGAAAAGAATTTTACGATTTTCAAATTTCAAAAATTCATAAAAAATCACGTGATGACGTCATCATGACGTAAATGTTCGGCATACATTCTGAGCAGTTGGTCTAAGTGTCTGCCAAGTTTAGAGGCAATCGGGTGTACCAAAGTAGCCAAAGTGCCGGTAAGAAAGAAAACGTGCACAAATGCTATGGGCAAAAAGTCTGAAAAGGAAAAAAAAAAAAAAAAAAAAAAAAAAAAAAAAAAAAAAAAAAAAAAAATCTTAACGAAAACAAGGGCTGTTTTGGAAAAGTTTCCAAAACAGCCAACAATACCTACGTATCCACCAATTTTCATGACGATGGTACCTACCCTTATACGTGTTTCAAAAAAGCACATTTTTTTATGACGTCATCATGACGTGTCGCATTTTTCACATTTATATGTATGTATCTATGACCTAACAAAGCTATTGTAAAAAGAATTTCGAAATTAATTTGTTCCGTTGATGAGATATGGCTGAAAGGTCCAAATACTTAAACATTATAGCAAACCCCAAAAAATAATAACTAGATAGCACATTTTAGCTTATTTGCACTTGCACTTCTGTAGATATATGGATTCAAATAAATGCACCTGCAGCTTTAAGATGAGGGGTCACGTGACATGTGATGACGTCATAATAATGTCTGTCAATTTAAATTTATAAACCTGCTGGCCTACAATGATATAACATTTCAACTCAATCAGACTTGTACTTTTGTAGATATATGGATTTGAAAAATGCACCTGCCCCTTTAAGATGAGTGGTCACGTGACAACTGATGTCATTATAACGTCATGTCAATTTTCGTCAATAAACCTGCTGGCCTACTTAGATATTACATTTCAACTTAATCGAGCTTCTACTTTTGTAGATATATGGCTTCAAAAACTGCCCCTTTAAGATGACGTCACGTGACATGTGATGACATCATGATAATGTCATGTCAATTTTCAGCTATAAACCTACTGGGCTACCTAGATATTACTTTTCAACTTAATCAAACTTGTAATTTTGTTTATATATGGCTTCAAAAACTGCCCCTTTAAGATGACGTCACGTGACATGTGATGACATCAATCATGATAATGTCATGTCAATTTTCAGCTATAAACCTACTGGGCTACCTAGATATTACTTTTCAACTTAATCAAACTTGTAATTTTGTTTATATATGGCTTCAAAAACTGCCCCTTTAAGATGACGTCACGTGACATGTGATGACATCAATCATGATAATGTCATGTCAATTTTCAGCTATAAACCTACTGGGCTACCTAGATATTACTTTTCAACTTAATCGAACTTGTACTTTTGTAGATATATGGCTTCAAAAACTGCCCCTTTAAGATGACGTCACGTGGCATGTCATGACGTCACCATGAGGTAAAAGTTCGGCACACATTGTGAGCAGTTAGTCTAAGTGTCTGCCAAGTCTAAAAGTACCCAAAGTGCCGGTAAGAAAGAAAACGTGTACAAATGCTATAGGCAATAATCTAGCGAGTGCCCCTTTAAGATGACACCACGTGACATGTTATGACTTGATCATCACGTCATGTCAATTTTCATCTATAACACCCGGTGGCATACCTAGATATTACGTTCCAACTGAATCGGACTTGTACTTTTGTAGATATATGGCTTCGAAAAATGCCCCTTTAAGATGACGTCACGTGACACGTGATGACGTCATCATGACGTAAAAGTTCGGCACACATTGTGAGCAGTTGGGGTAAGTGTCTGCCAAGTTTAAAAGTAGCCAATGTGGCCGGTAAGAAAGAAAACGTTTACAAATGCTATGGGCAATATTCTATCAACTTGAAAAAATAATTTTTTTATGACGTCATCATGACGTCACACAATTTTCGCTTTTTAGGGCATATCTTTGAGACATACCAAAGCTATAACAAAAAGAATTTTGAAAATATCTTGTTTTGTTCGCTGGATATATTGAAAAGAATGTTACGATTTTAGAACTTCAAAAATTCAGCGACTTGAAAAAAGACCAGAAATCAACCCCTTTTATAAACAGCAAGCACATTTAAGCCATGGTTATCTGTCCTTCCCAGAATTCCTTTGTGTTATATTGAATTTGGTCTAAATTTTGAAATGGCTGTCATTTCTTACTTGAGTGAGCCACGATCATGAAATTTTGGAATTAGGTACAGGAAAATTCAATGTATACATTTTTGTAATCGGATTGACCCTTACATGCGTTAAAAAAAAAAAAAAATTTTATGACGTCATCATGACGTCACACAATTTTCGCCTTTTAGGGCATATCTTTGAGACATACCAAAGCTATAACAAAAAGAATTTTGAAAATATCTTGTTTTGTTCGCTGGATATATTGAAAAGAATGTTACGATTTTAGAACTTCAAAAATTCAGCGACTTGAAAAAAGACCAGAAATCAACCCCTTTTATAAACAGCAAGCACATTTAAGCCATGGTTATCTGTCCTTCCCAGAATTCCTTTGTGTTATATTGAATTTGGTCTAAATTTTGAAATGGCTCCAATTTCTTACTTGAGTGAGCCACGATCATGAAATTTTGGAATTAGGTACAGGAAAATTCAATGTATACATTTTTGTAATCGGATTGACCCTTACATGCGTTTAAAAAAAAAAACATTTTTGTTGACGTCATCATGACGTCACACAATTTTCGCCTTTTAGGGCATATCTTTGAGACATACCAAAGCTATAACGAAAAGAATTTTGAAAATATCTTGTTTTGTTCGCTAGATATATTGAAAAGAATTTTACGATTTTCAAATTTCAAAAATTCATAAAAAATCACGTGATGACGTCATCATGACGTAAATGTTCGGCATACATTCTGAGCAGTTGGTCTAAGTGTCTGCCAAGTTTAGAGGCAATCGGGTGTACCAAAGTAGCCAAAGTGCCGGTAAGAAAGAAAACGTGCACAAATGCTATGGGCAAAAAGTCTGAAAAGGAAAAAAAAAAAAAAAAAAAAAAAAAAAAAAAAAAAAAAAAAAAAAAAAATCTTAACGAAAACAAGGGCTGTTTTGGAAAAGTTTCCAAAACAGCCAACAATACCTACGTATCCACCAATTTTCATGACGATGGTACCTACCCTTATACGTGTTTCAAAAAAGCACATTTTTTTATGACGTCATCATGACGTGTCGCATTTTTCACATTTATATGTATGTATCTATGACCTAACAAAGCTATTGTAAAAAGAATTTCGAAATTAATTTGTTCCGTTGATGAGATATGGCTGAAAGGTCCAAATACTTAAACATTATAGCAAACCCCAAAAAATAATAACTAGATAGCACATTTTAGCTTATTTGCACTTGCACTTCTGTAGATATATGGATTCAAATAAATGCACCTGCAGCTTTAAGATGAGGGGTCACGTGACATGTGATGACGTCATAATAATGTCTGTCAATTTAAATTTATAAACCTGCTGGCCTACAATGATATAACATTTCAACTCAATCAGACTTGTACTTTTGTAGATATATGGATTTGAAAAATGCACCTGCCCCTTTAAGATGAGTGGTCACGTGACAACTGATGTCATTATAACGTCATGTCAATTTTCGTCAATAAACCTGCTGGCCTACTTAGATATTACATTTCAACTTAATCGAGCTTCTACTTTTGTAGATATATGGCTTCAAAAACTGCCCCTTTAAGATGACGTCACGTGACATGTGATGACATCATGATAATGTCATGTCAATTTTCAGCTATAAACCTACTGGGCTACCTAGATATTACTTTTCAACTTAATCAAACTTGTAATTTTGTTTATATATGGCTTCAAAAACTGCCCCTTTAAGATGACGTCACGTGACATGTGATGACATCAATCATGATAATGTCATGTCAATTTTCAGCTATAAACCTACTGGGCTACCTAGATATTACTTTTCAACTTAATCAAACTTGTAATTTTGTTTATATATGGCTTCAAAAACTGCCCCTTTAAGATGACGTCACGTGACATGTGATGACATCAATCATGATAATGTCATGTCAATTTTCAGCTATAAACCTACTGGGCTACCTAGATATTACTTTTCAACTTAATCGAACTTGTACTTTTGTAGATATATGGCTTCAAAAACTGCCCCTTTAAGATGACGTCACGTGGCATGTCATGACGTCACCATGAGGTAAAAGTTCGGCACACATTGTGAGCAGTTAGTCTAAGTGTCTGCCAAGTCTAAAAGTACCCAAAGTGCCGGTAAGAAAGAAAACGTGTACAAATGCTATAGGCAATAATCTAGCGAGTGCCCCTTTAAGATGACACCACGTGACATGTTATGACTTGATCATCACGTCATGTCAATTTTCATCTATAACACCCGGTGGCATACCTAGATATTACGTTCCAACTGAATCGGACTTGTACTTTTGTAGATATATGGCTTCGAAAAATGCCCCTTTAAGATGACGTCACGTGACACGTGATGACGTCATCATGACGTAAAAGTTCGGCACACATTGTGAGCAGTTGGGGTAAGTGTCTGCCAAGTTTAAAAGTAGCCAATGTGGCCGGTAAGAAAGAAAACGTTTACAAATGCTATGGGCAATATTCTATCAACTTGAAAAAATAATTTTTTTATGACGTCATCATGACGTCACACAATTTTCGCTTTTTAGGGCATATCTTTGAGACATACCAAAGCTATAACAAAAAGAATTTTGAAAATATCTTGTTTTGTTCGCTGGATATATTGAAAAGAATGTTACGATTTTAGAACTTCAAAAATTCAGCGACTTGAAAAAAGACCAGAAATCAACCCCTTTTATAAACAGCAAGCACATTTAAGCCATGGTTATCTGTCCTTCCCAGAATTCCTTTGTGTTATATTGAATTTGGTCTAAATTTTGAAATGGCTGTCATTTCTTACTTGAGTGAGCCACGATCATGAAATTTTGGAATTAGGTACAGGAAAATTCAATGTATACATTTTTGTAATCGGATTGACCCTTACATGCGTTAAAAAAAAAAAAAATTTTATGACGTCATCATGACGTCACACAATTTTCGCCTTTTAGGGCATATCTTTGAGACATACCAAAGCTATAACAAAAAGAATTTTGAAAATATCTTGTTTTGTTCGCTGGATATATTGAAAAGAATGTTACGATTTTAGAACTTCAAAAATTCAGCGACTTGAAAAAAGACCAGAAATCAACCCCTTTTATAAACAGCAAGCACATTTAAGCCATGGTTATCTGTCCTTCCCAGAATTCCTTTGTGTTATATTGAATTTGGTCTAAATTTTGAAATGGCTCCAATTTCTTACTTGAGTGAGCCACGATCATGAAATTTTGGAATTAGGTACAGGAAAATTCAATGTATACATTTTTGTAATCGGATTGACCCTTACATGCGTTTAAAAAAAAAAACATTTTTGTTGACGTCATCATGACGTCACACAATTTTCGCCTTTTAGGGCATATCTTTGAGACATACCAAAGCTATAACGAAAAGAATTTTGAAAATATCTTGTTTTGTTCGTTAGATATATTGAAAAGAATGTTACGATTTTCAAAATTCAAAAAATCATAAAAAATCACGTGATGACGTCATCATGACGTAAAAGTTCGGCATGCATTCTCACCAGTTGGTCTAAGTGTCTGTTAAGTTTAAAGGCAATCGGTTGCTTAAAAGTAGCCAAAGTGCCGGTCAGAAAGAAAACGTGTACAAATGCTATGGGCAATAGTCTGAAAAGGAAAAAAAAGAAAAAAAAACTAGACATGCTATGTGTTTGTCACGTTATGACAAACACAGGGCTGTTTCGGGGTTGTTTTGTTATTTTGGATGTGTAATATGCTTATAATAGTAAAAGGTGTTTGTTAGTTAAAGACGGAGGGGTTAGGATGTTGTTGTTGGGAGGAACATAAAATTTACAAAATAAAACAAATCATAGAAAATTTGCCGATGACGTCATCATGACGTCACTTCGGCTGCCGCATGCTTGTGGCACACTATCTACATACCCACCAATTTTTATGACGATTGGACCTACCCTTATATGTGTTTTTTTTTTAATATATTTTTGATGTCGTCATGATGACGTCACACATTTTCTCATTTATGTGAAAGAATATAGAAGCTAACAAAGCTATTACAAAAAGAATTTTGAATTTAGCATGTTCTGGTGATGAGATATGGGTTTAAGAAACTTTAAGGTTAAAAAACTTAAAAATTACTATAAAATCGTATGATGACGTCATGATGACGTCATGATGACGTCACCTCAATTTTCATCTATAACACGTACTTGTCTACCACCATAGCAGGTTTGAATGCAATCGGACCTACGGTTCTCTAGATATGTGCCCTTGAAAAATGCACCTTTAAGATGACGTCACATGACAAGTGATGACGTCATCATGACGTCACTCTTCGGCATACATTCTTAGCTTAGGGTCTCTGTTTGAGTTAAACCTGATTAAGATCTGAGGTTGTTTAGTGACCAAAGTGGCTCTTACAAAATTCGTGTACAAAGTCTATGGGATTTGGGATAAAACTAAAAAGTCATAGAAAATCAGCTGATGACGTCATCATGACGTCACTTTGGATTTTACATGCTAGTGGCACTATCTACCTACCCACCAATTTTCATGACGATCGGACATATCCTTATATGTGTTTTAAAAAAGCACATTTTTGATGATGTCATCATGACGTCACACATTTTCTCCCTTTCAGGGCATATCTTTGAGACATACCAAAGCTATAACAAAAATAATTTTGAAAATATCTTGTTCTGTTTGCTAGATATATTGAAAAGAATGTTACGATTTTAAAATTTTGAAAAATTCATAAAAAATCATGTGATGACGTCATCATGACGTCACTTTGGATTCAGCATCCTAGTGACAGTATCTACCTACCCACCAATTTTCATGACGATCGGACCTATCCTTATATGTGTTTTAAAAAAGCACATTTTTGATGATGTCATCATGACGTCACACATTTTCTCCCTTTCAGGGCATATCTTTGAGACATACCAAAGCTATAACAAAAAGAATTTTGAAAATATCTTGTTTTGTTCGCTAGATATATTGAACAGAATTTTACGATTTTGAAATTTCAAAAATTCATAAAAAATCACGTGATGACGTCATCATGACGTAAATGTTCGGCATACATTCTGAGCAGTTGGTCTAAGTGCCTGCCAAGTTTAAAGCCAATCGGCACCATAAAAGTAGCCAAAGTGCCAGTAAGAAAGAAAACGTGTACAAATGCAATGGGCATTTGGCTGAAAAAGAAGAAAAAAAAAAAGAAAAAAAAAAGAAAAAAAAAAAAATCTTAACGAAAACAAGGGCTGTTTCGGAAAAGTTTCCGAAACAGCCAAAAAAAAGAAAAAAAAAAAAATCTTAACGAAAACAAGGGCTGTTTCGGAAAACTTCCGAAACAGCCAAAAAAAAAAATCTTAACGAAAACAAGGGCTGTTTCGGAAAACTTCCGAAACAGCCAAAAAAAAAAAATCTTAACGAAAACAAGGGCTGTTTTGGAAAAGTTTCCAAAACAGCCAAAAAGTTTCCAAAACAGCCAAAAAAAAGAAAAAAAAAAAAATCTTAACGAAAACAAGGGCTGTTTCGTAAAACTACGAAACAGCCAAAAAATCTTAACGAAAACAAGGGCTGTTTCGAAAAACTTTCGAAACAGCCAATTAACAAGGCTGGCTGGAGTGGGGTCCCAAAGGGAAAACAAAATTAACTTAAGAAATTAACATCGAGCCATGCAGTCCCCGCAGTGTACATTTCTCCGATACCAAAAGAAAACTACATTACTATATACAACACAACACACCAAGACTAGAGTGTGTCCGGTCACAGAATCCCTTCAGAGTCTAAAAAAACATGGGCTTATATTAGGGATCTGAATCCACCCAATACAATACAATACATTTCATTTCATCCAATCAGAAGTGCCCAATGATCAGTGGAGTGATACTACCACTGACATATAGAGCAAGGCACTGACCAATGAGAAGAAAAGAAACTATGCAATGACCTGGCCATTAGGCCACTCCCCAAGCCAGCCAGACTTGTGGAATGTATGGAATTTAAGGCATTTCGTAACACTACTATTTTGTAATGACGACTTGTTGTTCTTGAAAATCTTTGGAGGAGGAGTGTCAATGAAAGGCAACCTATATCCATGGGAAATTATTTCTAATACCACTGGATTTACATCGATACTCTTCCAAAATTCTACAGTCGCTCTTACTCTGCCTTTGACTGAAGGTGCATCATGACCTTGCTCAAATTCATAATAGTTTGCAAGAAAAAACTCGGCATCATACCCAGGGCCTGAATTGGCCTTTCGTGCTACGCTCGCTGATGAGCCGGCTCCTTTAATACTGTCTGGGCTGAGCTGTACTTCCTGTTGCTGATGTTCCAGCCATTGCCTGCTTTTGCTGCCCACAGTTGCGTCTCCAGTGACCTGGTTTCCCACAGGCAAAGCACAAGTCTGATGGCTTTGGTCCTGCGCTCCAACTGATGTAGCCCCAGGCAAGTATCTACGGTTTGCGTATGTAACCCGAGGTTCACTTCCAAATACAGGAACCAATCACAGTAATTAACTCCTTATGGAAAGAAAACTCCCTTTTCACAAATTCAGGATTTGCATGCACAATTAATGATGTTTTATTGTTAAGACATCTCAATCAAATAAAGATAAAACACAAAGTCTAAGTACAATAGGCAGGATCCTGCAAGTCTAAATTAACAAATTGAGCTCGTGATAATATTAGGGCGCCAAATATCTAAACTAAAACCGTGAAAACTACAGCGAAGAGTCCATCTTCAAGGGCGAAAAGCAGACGTCATGGAAGGTGGGCAGAAAAGTTCAAGTAGCTGGCGATAATCTCAAGAGGAGGCCGCCCTCGTCATTTGCCGTAAAATTAAACCATGTACTTGCGTGATCCCGCAAGCGGTGGAGATAAAAAGGGCTGGGTCGGTCCTTGGACGCCACAGCAGGGTTGGTCTCGGACGTACTGGAGTAGATAGCCTGTGCGGGTTGCACCAAGGGTGATCAAGCGTCTAAACAGCCAGTGACGTTTTGAAAATGGTTCCTCCAGTAGTCCGAGCCTAAAACAGAGAGCCAACATTCGTGCAAGAGGAGGTGAACTTATGCAGTTGGGATCCTCCAACGAACAACAAAGAAAAATGTGCAGAGGCTGACGAAAATGTGAAGAGCAGGCGGTCAGCACAGTGGCAGAGCTGGAAATGCTGGGCTTTGCCAAACTTTCGGGGCAAGCCAGCACCCAGACCATGCTCTGATCACATGATCAGCCCAGGCTCTCATTGGCCAAGTTTAAAACCGTCACACATGACAATGTACCTGATTGGTCACTCAGTAACCGGGCAGAGTCTTGTGGTTTCACAGCTTCTGGAAGCTGTGAACAACAAGGGGGATTAAGTGTCCCAACTCCCAGCTTATCTCCCAAAAGCCTGCTGGGGGTAAGTGTACTCTGGGGCAATGCCCCCAATAAAACCAGAGGTTCCCAGAAGGTGGGTAAAAGATCAAAGGATGACCTGAGATAAAGATAGGGGGAATCAAAGGTCTGCTGCAAGGCAGGCAGACATCAAAGGACTGTGGAAACAAAAGGGGGAGGGATTAAGGGTACTACTGGACACAGCATACCATGTCCTAAGAACAGCATTATGCAGGCCCAGGAGAACAGAATCAGTGGAAATATAAGACACATGGATAATAAAATAAAGAAATAATTTAAATGTAGTATTATAACCAAAGACCTCCCTTGGGTCGGGGTTACATCCTCCCCTTCCTTAACTTGCTTCCTCCGGGAGCAAAACAAAAGAAATTAGGAGATATATACAAGAAATACACAATTCTTTAGAGGCCGAAATATTCTGTAACTCGGCAGCCATCCTCTGGGAGCAAAACAGAGAAGGCAAAGAAATATATACATAAGCACAGAGGGATATCTACTGGCCGAAAACCTTCCTCTTTAGGTCGGAAAACATCCCGGATGTTTGGACCTTCCGGCTGTAGACAGGTTCCCCTCTTGTCTCGAACTTCATCCTCATGGGTGGTCGAGACACTCGGCTTGAACGTCTGACAAAACCCGAATCAGAAGTTTCTGCCACGACATTCAGGATGGGCGTTCGGTCATTTGGAGGCTCGTTCAATTGGGGAACCTCAGTTGATCGACTGCAGTTCTCATCATCATCCATGAGGTGATGAGGGGTTTTCTCTTTCTCAGTGGCACTTTCCGGCTCCCCTTTCAGGTCATCTTCTTGGTCCTGAGGGGTTGACGGAGAGGCCACGAGTATCGGGGTGTCCATTGTGTTCATGTCAGCTGGGGAGGGGCTTAATGGCGCTGGAGATTCTAATTCCTCACGAGAATGTGGAGGATTTTCCATAGGTAAAGTCCTCAGGACCACTGCACCCTTCCTCACAAGAAGGTGGAGGGTGTTCAGTGACTGAGGAGGGTTCCTCCTCTGGACAGGTATCAGGTTGAGGCTGAGGGACAAACTCTGGGGCCTCCACATTCAGTGGAGATCGGGGCCACTCCTTCGGAAAAACAACAACAATCTCGTCATCACTGGACTCATCTGAGTCGGACTGACGTTGTGGGGTGGTTGCCCTGGCTGCCGCTGTTGTGACAGGGCGAGTGGGTTTAGTGACAGGACGCTGGGACTCCTCATAATTTAAGTAGTCGATAGGTAACAAAATGTTCCTATGCAGCGTCCTGACACGCCCCTCTCCTGTCTCTGGCTGGACCCGATAGACCGGCATATCTGGACTGATCCGGTCTACCACCCGGCAGACTGTAGGGTCCCATTGGTCAGCAATTTTGTGCTTCCCCTTGAAGCCAAGATTCCTGACCAAAACCCGGTCTCCAGCCTTCAATTCGTTCCCTCGTATACGTCTATCATGGCGAACCTTATTGGCATGGGCCGACTTGGCCGACTCTTTGGTTGCCAGCTGATAGGCCCTGGCTAGTTGCTCTCTTAGGCTCTGGACATATTTGACATGGTCATTGTTGGAAAAACCATCCGGACTGACACCAAGACGCAAGTCAACTGGGAGCCTCGCCTCTCGGCCAAACATGAGAAAGTAGGGCGAGAAACCCGTACTGTCATGCTTAGTACAATTGTAAGCATGCACCAATGCACTGACATACCTGCTCCAGTTCGCCTTCTTCTCATCCTCCAAGGTCCCAAGCATATTCAACAATGTGCGGTTGAATCGTTCCGGCTGGGGATCACCTTGCGGATGATAGGGCGTTGTCCGTGACTTCTTAATGCCAAGCAGGAGTGTCATCTCTTTCACAACCTTGCTCTCAAAATCACGCCCTTGATCAGAGTGAAGACGCTGGGGTAACCCGTAGTGAACAAAGAAATTTTCCCATAGGACCTTTGCCACAGTGCGAGCGGTCTGGTCCCTGGTTGGGAAAGCCTGAGCATATCTAGTGAAGTGATCAGTCACTACCAGAATAGACTTTTTGTTGCTATGGTCTGCCTCCAAAGACAAGAAATCCATGCAGACCAATTCCATAGGACCATTGGTCTTGATGTTTACCAGGGGTGCAGCAGGTTTCTGGGGTGTCTTCCTAGCCACACACCGAGCACAGTGTTTGACCCAGTCGTCAATCTCTGCAGCCATTCGAGGCCAGTAGAACCGATCTCGTGCAAGCGCCAGTGTCCGCTCCACACCGAGATGGCCCAAGTCGTTGTGCAGCCCCCGGATTGCCTGAATGCGAAACTTGGAAGGAAGTACAAGCTGAAAGCACTTGTTGCCCAATGGGTTTGTGACACATCTGTACAAAACCCCATTGGAGATGGAGAGTTTGTCAAACTCCCTAAGGATCAGTTTTGCCTCACTTTGCAGGTCAGTTTGCGAGTCAGGTTTCCTGCCCAATCTCACAAAAGTTACGGCTTGACTGATAATTGGGTCCTCGCGTTGAATCTCCTCCCAATTTAGCCTGCTGATTTCCGAATCTGACCCATAGCAGTCAGGGATGGCACTTGCACCTATAGACAAAGAATGGATGAGTGGAACGTTGTCATCTGGATGAGACGAGAATGAATCGGTCTTTCCCTCATGTGCACGTGCAGAAACTTTGGCACCATACCGGAAATACAGAGCGCTCACAGCCTCTTGAGGGCAGACGACATCCTGCCTATCACAAAGTCCTTTCAGTCGGGCCTCAAGCTTTTCTATCTTACCTCGCTGTTCTTCCTCAAACTGCTGATCAAGCTCAGGAGGATAGGGCCTACGTGACAAGGCATCTGCGTCAATGTTGGTCCGCCCTGGCTTGTAGTGGATAGAGAAGTCAAGACTAGATACTGCTGCCAACCAGCGATGGCCAGTGGCATCTAACTTGGCGGAAGAAAGAATGTAAGTGAGAGGATTATTGTCGGTCATCACTTTGGTGCCCTTGGCCATATATAAGTAATCGCGGAATTTGTCGGTGACCGCCCATTTCAAAGCGAGAAACTCCAACTTATGGGCGGGGTAGTTTTTCTCGCTATGTGACAACCCACGACTACCATATGCCACAGGACGAAGTTTTCCATCATGATCTTGGTACAGTACTCCACCCAATCCATCACGACTGGCATCTATGTGTAGTACAAAAGGCTTGGACAGATCTGCAAATGCAAGCACAGGAGCAGACGTGAGATGGTCCTTCAAAGTAAGGAATGCTTGCTCGCACTCTGTCGTCCATAATTCACCAAGCGGGTCCTCGGCCTTCCGAGCATGGGGGTCACGTACCCCTTTGGGCGCGGGGCGACCTCGCCTCTTTGGGTAAACGCACCCAACAGTAAGGTCGTTCAGAGGACGGGCTATTTTGGAGTAGTTCTCAATGAACCGCCGATAATAGCCTGCAAACCCAAGGAAAGATCGGACCTGCTTGACATTGAGGGGTCGCGGCCATGTCTCCAGAGCAGACATTTTCTCTGGATCGGTCTGCACACCTTCCTCCGATACTACATGGCCAAGATATTTTACAGACCTACAGCAGAGCTGGCACTTTTCTGGAGACACTTTTAGTCCAAACTCGGCCAGCCGATCTAGAACCTTCATCAGTCTCTCTTCCATCTGGTCTAAAGTACGACCAAAAATGATGAGGTCATCCATGTACACTAAAACCTCAGTCATGTTGATTCCAGACATGCAAGTCTCCATTAACCTCTGGAAAGTTGCCGGAGCACCCTTGACACCTTGAGGCATTCGCTCAAACTGATAGAAACCCAAAGGACAGATGAATGCCGTTTTGTCCTTGTCTTCTGGACGCATGGGTATCTGATAGAACCCTGATTTCAAATCGATCACAGAGAACCAACTGCTGCCATTCAAACAATCGATAGCCTCCTGTATGAGTGGGACGGCATACTGATCGGGAATTGTGCCTGTGTTCAGGGTCCGATAGTCAATACACATCCGCAAGCTACCATTTTTCTTCCGAACCAGCACAATCGGTGAAGCATATGGGCTGCGTGATTCTCTGATGATGTCGTTGTCTAACAACTGTTGCAGGTGTAGCCTCAAATCTTGTAGATCAGCTGGAGCCACCCTTCGTGACCTCTCCCTAAATGGAGAGCCATCCACGAGATTGATCTGATGCTCAGCTTGTCTGGTCAACCCTAAATCCCAGTCATGTTGTGAGAAGACATGAGATCTTGTCCTCATCTTGTCAAGAATTTGTGTCTTCCTCTCAGGGGGAATTGAACCCCAAATAAAGGGAAGGTTGTCAAAGTCATGATCAGAGGGCTTGGAGTTTTCCGTGTTGCTCGTAGTTGACTCGGCACCAAGTGTGTTGGTTGAAGCCTTCACAGCCCCCCTCATATTCGGAGCTTCATGACACCATTCAGGAACAAAAGCTTCTGCCAAGGGACAATTTCCTGGGACTGTTATCGGCCGACTGGTCCGATTCGCAATCACAACATTTACAGTGCATGTAGAATTTCCCGGGAGTTTGGTCACAAGGGGTGCCACTTCTAACCCCGATGGCAATCTACCTCTCTCCTGAGCCTCCACGAGCACAGTCACTGGTTTGTGCAGGGGATTTCGCAAAGTCCCAGACACAGATTTCCTCTCACCCGGCTGAAAGGTAAGAACACGTTTAAACCGAGTTCTGACTGTTCCAAGCTTACTATCATCAGGAATTTTGTCCTCGTCAGATATGTCTTTGTAGATCTTTCTACATGTAGCACTAATATTTAGACTCTGTACAGACCGACACCCTGCTTGCTGCCTGCATGACTCAAAACAGCTGCGGAAAAGACCTGAATTCGTCCCAACTATGATTGGCTGGGCACTGGAGTTTCGTCCATCCGGGATAACCAAAGCAAAAGTGTTGAACTGGCTACTGGTCCCACTAAAAGAGTCATCAAACCCCATAGTGACGTAAGTCCAACCCAAATATGGCATCTTTCCATCACCTCCATGAAACAAAACAAGATCGTTAAGAGGGTGCAACTCACGGTTGAGACGGTCAAAGAAACCTTTTGATATCAAGGTGACTTGGGAGCCACTATCCAGTAGACAGTGGGCGTTGAGCCCATCGACCCAACACCGTGGTGTGATGGCGTCACCAACTAATCCCTGGGGAACATCTGTCCCCATCTCATAATGAACCTTGGGGCTTACTGGCGTTCGGACATCTGGGTCCCCTCCTGCAGATGTCCAAACCCGTTTCCCGACGGTCCTCCCAGAACGAACTTGATCAGCTTCCTGTTGACCATCTCGACATTGGCAGGGTTTGGGCATCTCCGGCGAATATGCCCCTCTTGGCCACACGAGAAACAAAAATCCATCAGAGTGCCCCTCTTGGTGCCGAATTGGAGAGGCAGTTTGATGTAGAAACTGTGCCTGAGGATTTGCAGAGTGGGAGTATTGCGACGGAGAATTTGCAAAGTGGGAGTATTGCGACGGAGAATTGGCGAAGTGGGAATATGGCGGCAAAGGGTTGGCAGAGTGTTGTAGGTGCTGCGCCTTTTGTGCCCCTCTGGTTGGGCGACCACGACTCTCTAGCTTCAGTCGGGCCTCATCCTCCTGCTTCCTGACCGCGGAGAGCAGGCTGAGGAAAGATGGCGGCTGATCCATCTTGTCCCTCAGTTGCAGATTTACAAGGAGCATCTCGTCAAAACAAAATGCCACGAATGAATTGGTTCAATCGCACCTTATTTGACTGTGCATGAGGGACAACACCCCTCCTGAGAGCTCGCCTCAAGACAGTCTGCAACCTTGTCAGAAACTTTGTTGGAGATTCACCCTCAGCCTGAGTCAAGCTGTGGAATTTCACGAACAATTCATCATCCGTCTCGGTGTCACCGAAAGCAATGTCGAGGGCCTTTAGGTATTCATGTGACGTAGCAGCAGGACTGTCACGACGCAGATCATTGACGATGTTGAGCGCGGGTGGCCGCAAGGATTCACGAATACGTTTCCTCTTCTCAGCATCATCAAGGTCCTGCCACTCATCCATCTGACCCTCGACATGATCTATCCAGGAGATGTAGTCGTCCTCGTCACGACAGGGTGTGGAGGAACCAGAAAAACATCTGAGTTTCCGGTAGTTTGCTGCAAGGGTGCAGCGAGCGAAAGACCTAGAAAAGTCGGAAGGAAGATGTTGCTGAGAGGAAGGGCTGCCTGAGGAATCGGAAGCAGAGGAAAAATCAGAGGTCCTGTCTCGCAAATGCCACGCACTTAGCACACCTCTCTTCCTCAGATCACTCATAGTGACATGCTGGGTCTTAGAAGGGGGGTTGTCCAATCGGATAACCCGACAAGGTGTCGATGACCCCTGAAGGCCGATCTGGATCTCGGACCCTAGCCCAAGAGAAGAGATAGGCTGAGAAAAATAACAGAGGAAAATTGCCGGGCCCTGGTCCCCTTCATCCTTCCTGGAAAGTCCTTCCAACGAAGGGATCCTGTCATACACGGAACAGGCTAGGTCATCTGTAGCCTCGACCAACGGGCTAGAAAGAGGACAGGTCAACAAAACAGAGTGACTAGGTCGGAGGTCGTCCTTTTTACACCAATCCAAACCCTTCTGCCCGAGTGTTGCCTCTGCCATTGTGTGACAAGCGAAATTTGAAGCAACCAGAAAATACAATATGCACCGAACAATGCAAAATTTGGCAACAATTTGGCCAAAAAAAATGAAAAAATAGGGAACTTGCACGGATGTTGGCTCTCTTGGCAAGTATCGAACAACATAATTCATAAGATAAATATATGAGGCAACAGTTCGCAACACAAAACAATGGTAAATCACAGGGTCAATAATGTCTCGGAGAGAAAGCGTTAGCACAAATCAATAAAACAATGGCGAATCAAAGCATCAATGCTAAATTCAACAACAAAACAAAACAAATGTGCATACAAATCCCGTCACGACTTTAAATCAAGTCAAAACCAAAAAGAAAATAAAATTTCCCGGACCAGCCCCCAAAATGTAACCCGAGGTTCACTTCCAAATACAGGAACCAATCACAGTAATTAACTCCTTATGGAAAGAAAACTCCCTTTTCACAAATTCAGGATTTGCATGCACAATTAATGATGTTTTATTGTTAAGACATCTCAATCAAATAAAGATAAAACACAAAGTCTAAGTACAATAGGCAGGATCCTGCAAGTCTAAATTAACAAATTGAGCTCGTGATAATATTAGGGCGCCAAATATCTAAACTAAAACCGTGAAAACTACAGCGAAGAGTCCATCTTCAAGGGCGAAAAGCAGACGTCATGGAAGGTGGGCAGAAAAGTTCAAGTAGCTGGCGATAATCTCAAGAGGAGGCCGCCCTCGTCATTTGCCGTAAAATTAAACCATGTACTTGCGTGATCCCGCAAGCGGTGGAGATAAAAAGGGCTGGGTCGGTCCTTGGACGCCACAGCAGGGTTGGTCTCGGACGTACTGGAGTAGATAGCCTGTGCGGGTTGCACCAAGGGTGATCAAGCGTCTAAACAGCCAGTGACGTTTTGAAAATGGTTCCTCCAGTAGTCCGAGCCTAAAACAGAGAGCCAACATTCGTGCAAGAGGAGGTGAACTTATGCAGTTGGGATCCTCCAACGAACAACAAAGAAAAATGTGCAGAGGCTGACGAAAATGTGAAGAGCAGGCGGTCAGCACAGTGGCAGAGCTGGAAATGCTGGGCTTTGCCAAACTTTCGGGGCAAGCCAGCACCCAGACCATGCTCTGATCACATGATCAGCCCAGGCTCTCATTGGCCAAGTTTAAAACCGTCACACATGACAATGTACCTGATTGGTCACTCAGTAACCGGGCAGAGTCTTGTGGTTTCACAGCTTCTGGAAGCTGTGAACAACAAGGGGGATTAAGTGTCCCAACTCCCAGCTTATCTCCCAAAAGCCTGCTGGGGGTAAGTGTACTCTGGGGCAATGCCCCCAATAAAACCAGAGGTTCCCAGAAGGTGGGTAAAAGATCAAAGGATGACCTGAGATAAAGATAGGAGGAATCAAAGGTCTGCTGCAAGGCAGGCAGACATCAAAGGACTGTGGAAACAAAAGGGGGAGGGATTAAGGGTACTACTGGACACAGCATACCATGTCCTAAGAACAGCATTATGCAGGCCCAGGAGAACAGAATCAGTGGAAATATAAGACACATGGATAATAAAATAAAGAAATAATTTAAATGTAGTATTATAACCAAAGACCTCCCTTGGGTCGGGGTTACATCTAAAAGCTTCGAAAAAGCCCAGTGCTAGAAGTAGAAGGAGTAGGTTGCTCCAGTGAGGCATTTTGACGTGGACGCTTGTTCGCAAGCTGAGTGCCTTTCTGAAGGCGCTTCTTCTTGACCGCCCGTGCTTGAGCTTGTCTGATTCTCTTCTCATCCTCCGAGTCACTGGCGAGCTCGTCACTTAGGTATTCGTCTACAGCGGTCCAGCCTGTAATAAGAGTAACTGTACTTTCTAAGAAAGGTAAATGTTAGGTCGTATTCATAGGTGCTGCTTCCTAATTATGAAGCACTTTTTGCTTAATAAGCATGTTGCTTTGTGTTATTAGATGTACTGGGTTCTGAACTATTTGGCTCTTCCAAGTTATGCAGCATATTTAGAAGGAAGTATGCCGACCATATAAAAACCACAATTTGCATGACAATAGTAGAGTTCCATTCCCTAATACACTAACCTGCGTCTGATTTGTCGGAAAGTCTTATCAGCTTGTTTCGCTTTTTTTTTACTGCTGCAATGGCTTCCATCACCAGAGACCGTGCAGACCCACGGTCGTCTTCTTTGAGAAGATTTTCTGCTCTCTCTAATTTCTCTACAATACCTGCGTTAAACTTATACTGAGTTTTGTTGCCTTTGAAGCGAAAACTCAGCTCCGATGCTCTCTTCAGCTGTTGTACTTGCTCTGCAGTTGTCTGTTGCTTACGCTCATTTTCTTTTCAGAAGGAGTCCAGCGAGGTATCCAAATACCCTTTGAAATCTCCCAATGCAGCTTTAATAGCGTCCCCGACCAGTTTGAGGGAGACAGGGGTCTCTTGTGCTGAAGTCGATTGTTCCTCTCGTTCATACGGGCGAGAACACACATATTTTGCGTCCGTACTGCTTGCCGGTGAATTCGGTCAGTGACTTGAACACGCCTGTTCAACCACACCTTAATGCCACGCACCACTGGTTCCATTCAAATGGAAATTCTCGCTTGGCTAACCCAATGAAAATATATTTCAACCCACTCACTCACTACAACAGCGCATGATCGACAATGTACCAGACTGGTAAGCATATAAAAACACGAGTCCGAAGCCAGGCTATGGCAGTCGATTGATCGGTATACCGCCGCACTTCCGGTCCCTGAGCAAGGTGATATAAATCGCATTGCAATCTCGTCCCTAATAAAGGAACCAATGACCATAATGCAACTCGACCCCTACATCAGGAACCCAACCGATCCGACTACACACAACACTGACAACGATCCCTACCTCCTAATACACAAGGTGGTAGCCTCTACGTCCGTTGCCGAATGCGCCAAACCTAATATGACAAGGTTTATTGCGTAGTGAACCTAATAAGTAAAGTTCTGCTTAAAGGGACACATTGCCTTCAAATGTCATGAAAATTTAATGTTTTGAAATGTTCCTTATTGTAGCGTGTCGATTGGGGTTGATCGGGACACAATCAATGACAATCCAGGCAATGATACTTTTGCTAGAACCTTGCTTTATTCACAATTAGAAGATAGAGCAACACAACACTTCTTTACATAACAAGCTCCAAAACATGTGACTCGTCGCGCTATCCTGCCAAAAACAACAAGATGGCTGCCGAGCCGGGTTGACCAAACTGTTCTTCAGGGTTCTTAGTTCGCACCGTGAAAGGTGTAGGGCGCCCTCCGTTGCCAGCCGGTCCAAGCGCTACACTGCCCCCTCCGAGGATCCTTATTTGTCCCTAAATAAGTTCGAAGGAGCCAGCTAGATGCGAGCTCACGGGGATGGGGCTGGCGGCGGAGACCTCCGCTGTGGGCTTCGTCTTCTGCATGGCGCCGGTCCAACATCTCTTCCGGCCGCTAGACTGGCCAGCTTCGGGTTGAGGGTGGTCCGGACGAGGAGTGGTGGCGCGAGGCCGCTCCGGTTGGCAGCTGGCCTCGGCTGTAGGGTTGGTCGCTGGTTGGTGAGTGGCGCGAGGCCGCTCCGAGCGGCAGCTGGCCTCGGCTGCAGCCTTCGTCGCTGGCCGGGGAGTGGTGCGAGGCCGCTCCGGTTGGTAGCTGGCCTCGGATGTCGGGTTGGTCACTGGTTGGTGAGTGGCGCGAGGCCGCTCCGAGTGGCAGCTGGCCCCAGTCGCAGCCTTCGTAGCTGGCCGGGGAGTGGTGCGAGGCCGCTCCGGTTGGTAGCTGGCCTCAGCTGTAGGGTTGGTCGCTGGTTGGTGAGTGGCGCGAGGCCGCTCCGAGCGGCAGCTGGCCTCGGCTGTCGGGTTGGTCACTGGTTGTTGAGTGGCGCGAGGCCGCTCCGAGTGGTAGCTGGCCCCAGTCGCAGCCTTCGTAGCCGGCCGGGGAGTAGTGCGAGGCCGCTCCGGTTGGCAGCTGGCCTCGGCCGCAGCCTTCGTCGCTGGCCGGGGAGTGGTGCGAGGCCGCTCCGGTTGGTAGCTGGCCTCAGCTGTAGGGTTGGTCGCTGGTTGGTGAGTGGCGCGAGGCCGCTCCGAGTGGTAGCTGGCTTCGCCCCCGACGGGATGGCACTCCATTCCTTCTGCAGTGGTGTCCAGGAGCTCGAGTTCTCCGTCGCTGGCAAATAACTCGAGCTCATCCTGCAGCACGGATCCCACTAGCTGGACCCCACTGCAGACGCGCTCATGTTTAGCCCGGATATCAGACCGGTAGAAGGCCTGTCCACAGCTTAGTTGGGTGTGTCTTCTCGCAGGAGGTCCGTCGATGACGTCGAAGGTTGGTCTTCCTCGTGAAGGTCCTCCCGCACTGTTCGCACTGTACCTTGTCCATCCTGCAAGGGGAAGAAGAAGAAAGGTTATTTAGTTGGTGGCAATATCTGGGGGGCTTAACCACGGGCCGGCCATGCCTTGTTTTCTGTACAGGCTCCGCAGCGACCTCGGTTGGTTCAGGGTCTTTCACCCTAACGCGTTTGCGTCTGGGTACCCCCACCCGCGGCGGACCACCAGGCTCTACGTCCCCCCTGGTTGACGATTCTCCCCCATCCAGAGGTTGGGGTTCAACGGTTTTAGCTCCGGGCACTGCTTTGGTCCACCATTCCGCCAGCACTTCCCCCAGGTAGGGCTTGAGACGGTTGTAGTGCACCACCTTCGGTTTGGAGCGAGGCGACTTCTGGATTCGGTAGGTCACATCATCCATTCTCGAGAGCACGATGAAGGGTCCGTCCCACCAGCACTGTAGCTTAGGAGTTCTTCCCAGCTTCCTTTGGGGGGTGTACAGCCAGACGGGACTTCCAACCTCGTAGCAACTTCCGTGGCGCTTGAGGTCATAACATCTCTTCTGGTGCAGTTGGCTCGCTCTAAGGTGGTCCCTAGCGAAATTGTGGGCGTCCCGGATTTTCTCCTTCAGCTCCCTGGCGTAATTGTGCGGGTCCACGGGTTCGTCAGTTTCTCCTTCAGGGGGTCCAACCACCAAGTCTAAGGGTAGGCCAACCTCCCTGCCTAGCATGAGCATGTTCGGCGTCATCTTTGTGCTCTCATGCCTGGCAGAGCGGTAGGCCATCATCAGGTATGGTAAGTGCTCATCCCAGTCGTCCTGTTTTTCCCTGACGAAGACACTGAGCATGGTTTTGAGCGTGCGGTTGAACCGCTCCACCATACCATCAGACTGGGGGTGGAATGGCGTCGTACGCGTCTTGTGGACGCCCAACAATTGACAGACATTCTGAAACAGCGCTGCCTCAAACTCCCGCCCCTGGTCGGTGTGGATCTCAAGAGGAGCTCCGAATCGAGTGATGACCTGCTCGACCAGAACTCGGGCTACAGTCTCGGAGGTCTTGTCGGGGATGGCGAATGCCTCGACCCATTTGGTGAAGTAGTCGGCGACGACTATGATGCTCGTGTTGCCCAGCTTGGTACTTGGGAGCGGTCCGGTGATGTCGATGGCTATCCTTTCCATGGGGGCCCCCACCATGTACTGTTTGAGGGGAGCTCGCAATGGCTTGGGGGGAGACTTCTTGGATCCACACTTGTGGCATTTTCTACACCACTCCTCGGCCTGGCGCCTCATTCCCCTCCAATAAACGGGTGCTTGCCGGAGACGGGCCACTGTTCTGACTGTCCCGAGATGGCCAGATGTTCTGTTGTCATGTGCTAGGCGCAGGACATCGGCAACCTTGGCCTGTGGAACCACGACCTTCCAGGCTGAGTCATGCCCCTCGTCCTCTTCCCACCTGACCTTCAGAACTCCATCCACCAGCTGGAGTGTGTCCCACTTAGCCCACCAGAATTTGGTCCCTTCATCCAGCGCCGAAACTCCCTTCCATGCTGGCCTTGGACCCCCGTTCTCCAGCCAACGCAAGACATGCTGCAACTCTGCGTCTCCCTCCTGTGCCAACCGGATTTCAGGAGCCTCCCATGCCCTTACGAGCCCATCGACATCGTCGGATGTCCCTGCCATGTCGTCCTCGGCTTCGACTTCACCCGCTGGTGGATGTTGTTGACTTCTGGTGTTTCCCCCCCTCTCTGCTGGGTGCTGCAGGACACAGCAGGAGTTGGTTGTTTCCTTTTCCGGGTCCGACTTCCTGTAGCACTCTTGCTGTTCGTGGAGGGATCTCCCGCATTGACCGCACGGAACTCTGGACAGCGCATCTGCATTGGTGTGTCTTTTCCCTGCACGGTGCTTGATCTCGAACTCGAAACACCCCAGGCGCTGGATCCACCTCGCCACTTGACCTTCTGGCTCCTTGAACTGGAATAGCCACCGCAATGACCCGTGATCCGTTCGAAGTAGGAAACGCTTGCCGAGCAGGTAGTGCTTGAAGTATTGAACGAAGTAAACAACGGCCAGGAGTTCCTTCCGTGTGGTGAAATAATTGCGCTCTGACTTGCTCAAAACCCGGCTGCCATAGGCGACCACCTGTTCTCCTTCTTCTGACCCCTGAGACAGGACAGCCCCAATGGAGCAGTGGCTGGCATCGGTGTCTAAGATGTAGCTCCCGTCGGGTTTGGGGAAACGGAGGACTGGAGCGGTAGTGAGCGCGTCCTTGAGCTGTTCAAATGCCTGTTGACAGGCATCTGTCCACGCAAATACCCTGGCGTCTTTGTTGGTCAGGGCGTGTAGCGGCCGAGCAATCTCCGCGAAGTTTCTGATGAAGCGGCGGTAGTAGGAGGTCAGCCCCAGGAAACTCCTGACCTGTTTCACATTTGCCGGCTGCGGCCAACCCCGCACCGCTCCCACCTTCGCCGGGTCTGTTTTCACTCCACTGGCCGACACTAGGTGTCCCAGAAAGGACACCTCGGTCTTGAAGAGATCACACTTCTTGGGTTTTAGCTTTAGACCTGCGGCTCGGAACCGGTCAAGGATAGAGGCCAAGCGCTGGTAATGCTCCTCGAAGTCAGTCCCCCAGACGATCACATCATCCAAGTACACAACAGCTGCCTGCCACTGTAGACCCGCCAACACCCTTTCCATCAAGCGCTCGAAGGTGGCAGGCGCGTTGCACAATCCGAAAGGCATTACCGTAAAGTGGTATAGCCCACTGTAGGTGCTGAAGGCTGTCTTCTCCTTGTGCTCTGGGTCCATGCTAACTTGCCAGTAACCACTGGCCAGGTCCAGCGTACTGAACCATTTAGCCCCACCTAAGGCATCTAGGTTGTCCTCGATTCGGGGTATTGGGTAAGCATCCTTTGCCGTTACGTCATTCAGCTTCCGGTAGTCCACACAAAACCTAAGCGTCCCATCCTTTTTCTTCACCAGGACCACCGGTGACGACCATGGGCTGGTAGACGGCTCAATCACACCATCTCGTAACATCTTCCCCAGTTGTTCGTCTGCTTCTCTGCGCTTGTGGACTGGCATTCTCCTGGTGTGTTGCCGAATTGGGGGTGCCTCCCCAGTCTGGATCCGGTGTTCAGCCAAACCGGTTTGACCCAACTGTCCGTCCGGTCCCGCAAATGCATCCTCGTAGCTTGTCAAAAGCTGCGCTACTTTATCGCGCTCCGACCGACTCAGAAGTTGGGCTGCTCTGTCGTGGAGGTCCCGCAAATGGGCGGGGACCCCATCCCGTGATCCCTTCGCTTTTCCCGGTGCAGCCGCGGTAACATACCCGATGCTGTGGGTTGGGCACGCCTCATCCGAGTCACCCAACTCCACTACGTCCCCGGCTTCCACTGGTGCGAACAGGGCCAACCGAGTCCCCTTGTAGATTGTTACCGGATCGGTTGTGGGGTTGAGTACCCGAATTGGTACGGTCCCCATCCCTGCGTCGATCAGGCTGGTCGCAATGGCCACGGGACAGTGGTCTCCTGACTCCAAATCAGGGTATACGACCCCAATCCCTTTCCCCGCCCCCTTCATATGGGGCAGTTGGCCCCTCAAGACTGCTTCGTGGCCAGCTGGCACGATGGTGTTCTCGATGATGTGTACTCTCGATACTGAATGCATTCCTTCTCATGAATCAAGGGGGTCTCGATTCCGTTGATTACTATGGCATCGTGGCCCCACTTCCACTGGCAGTTGCAACTAGACAGGAAGTCTATCCCCAGGATTGCCTCCAACTCGATGTCCGCCACGGTGCAGCTGTGACTGATGGTTTGTTGCCCAACTTGGAGTCTGAAATCTGCCGTACCCCATGCCTTCATGGGACTACCATTCGCCATCTTTAGCGTGGGCGACATCGGTCGGAGCTCCGGCTTCCCCTCTGTCACCTTCAACGACTCATACACCTGCCTAGATATGATGGTCAGTGAGGCACCAGTGTCCAGCAAGAACCGAACAGGTATACCAGCAACCTGGCCCAGTACGAAACTGGGTCCCGGCTTCACCCTGGGGTTCATTTTACGCCCTTGCTGTTCCTCTTCATTCACCAATTGTCTGTTTCCTGTGGGCTCCCGTCCACCCTGCTCCTGTTTTCCGTTGTCGCCAAAATCCTGTCTGGGTCCCGTGCCCTTCTGCCCTTTACCCCCATTGGCATTGTAGGACCGACCGCGCTTGGGGCACTCCCTCCGGAAGTGACCCCGCTCATGGCAGTGGAAACATTCCATGTTGGTCTTTCCGTCTCCCTGCAAGGTCTGTGGCTGTGGGACGACCACTCGCACCTCTTTCGCTCCCGGTCGAATTTTCCTGTTGTGCGCCTGGGACTCCAGGAAAGCTTCCATCTCCGTGGCCAGTGTAACTGCCTGAGCCAAGGTCTTCGCTTTTCCGGCGAAAACATGGCGCTGAAGCTGTTCGTCCCTAAGTGCATTGCGGAATGCCTCTACCGCCAAGTCCTCCCTGGCCTCCGTCGGCAGTCCTGGGTAGCTCTTGGAAACAAGCCGACGGATTGATTGCCCCAGTGCGCTCAGAGGCTCATCCCTTCCCCTCGTACGCATCGACAATTGGGCCCGGTAAAGGGGAACCTGCGAACTGACTCCGAAGCGTTGCTCGAAGTGTTCCATAATCGCAGGGAAGTTCTTGCGCTGTTCCGGTGTCATGTCCGACAGTGCCTCCCGGGCCGCTCCTTTCAGGTGCGAAGCAAGAAACATTGCCTTCTCAGCTTCGCCCCACTCGTTAACCATCGACACACTTTCGAAGTGAATGAGGTAATCTGCCCATGACGTCGTGCCATCGAACTGGTCTGGGAGCATCATCGGTCTCCTTACTGCATCAGCTTTGTCTGCTCCATTGGTTTGTGTACAGCGGATCCTCTCCGAATGGTAAGGATCCACTTCATTTGTTTGTGCACGGCGGATCCTCTGGGGGGGATCCGCCTCATTGGTTTGTGTACAGCGGATCCTCTCCGAATGGTAAGGATCCACCTCATTTGTTTGTGCACGGCGGATCCTCTGGGGGGGACCCGCCTCATTGGCTTGTGTACAGCGGATCCCCCCATAATGGTAAGGATCCGCCTCATTGGTTTGTGTACAGCGGATCCTCTCCGAATGGTAAGGATCAACCTCATTGGTTTGTGCACGGCGGATCCTCTGGGGGGGATCCGCCTCATTGGCTTGTGTACAGCGGATCCCCCCATAATGGTAAGGATCCGCCTCATTAGTTTGTGTACAGCGGATCCTCTCCGAATGGTAAGGATCCACCTCATTTGTTTGTGCACGGCGGATCCTCTGGGGGGGATCCGCCCCATTGATTTGTGTACAGCGGATCCCCTCCGAATGGTAAGGATCCGCCTCATTTGTTTGTGCACGGCGGATCCTCTGGGGGGGATCCGCCCCATTGGTTTGTGTACAGCGGATCCCCTCCGAATGGTAAGGATCCGCCTCATTTGTTTGTGCACGGCGGATCCTCTGGGGGGGATCCGCCCCATTGGTTTGTGTACAGCGGATCCCCTCCGAATGGTAAGGATCCGCCTCATTTGTTTGTGCACGGCGGATCCTCTGGGGGGGATCCGCCCCATTGGTTTGTGTACGGCGGATCCCCTCCGAATGGTAAGGATCCGCCTCATTTGTTTGTGCACGGCGGATCCTCTGGGGGGGATCCGCCCCATTGGTTTGTGTACGGCGGATCCCCTCCGAATGGTAAAGATCCGCCTCATTTGTTTGTGCACGGCGGATCCTCTGGGGGGGATCCGCCCCATTGGTCCCTTCGGGGAAGCATGGGCCCGTTCCGTGGTCACACGTGTAGCCGTTCCCGCCAAAACTGCGCCAGTCAAGGTCACGTGTGCACCCGTTCCCGCCAAAACCAAACGGGTCCATTATATTGCTACCGTTCCCGTCAAAACCAAACGGGTCCATTATATTGCTATGGACTGGTTTGCGGGGAGAGGGACGAGGTGTACTCGTAGTTTCCTGGCCCCTACTGTAAATTGAAGTGTTTTCTCCCCGTGGGTATTCCTGGGTGGGGATTTCTAATTCCTGATTGACGGGCTCCCTGACTGGCCTAGCAAACTCTGTCCCCAGGTGCTGGCTATCATCACGCCCCCACAGGTCGCATTCCCACTCGTTTGTTACCCTCCCCGGAGTAAATCCCCCACTAAACTGTGGACCTTGGGACAAGAAAGATTGCAATTCATCTATCGTCACATATGTTTTCAGGGTCTCATCCGCGCCATGTTCCCTACATGTGGCCATAACGCCGATCCGTGTTCAAGCCACCGAGCAAAACAACAGTCAAAAATACCTGAATTTCCCGTCCAGATCGTGTCACCGCTGCCGCCAGTGTAGCGTGTCGATTGGGGTTGATCGGGACACAATCAATGACAATCCAGGCAATGATACTTTTGCTAGAACCTTGCTTTATTCACAATTAGAAGATAGAGCAACACAACACTTCTTTACATAACAAGCTCCAAAACATGTGACTCGTCGCGCTATCCTGCCAAAAACAACAAGATGGCTGCCGAGCCGGGTTGACCAAACTGTTCTTCAGGGTTCTTAGTTCGCACCGTGAAAGGTGTAGGGCGCCCTCCGTTGCCAGCCGGTCCAAGCGCTACATTATCTTTTATAAGAGTTGTTCATGTAAAAAAAACACGTATAATGTGTTGTAATTAGTGATTAGTGATTACGAAACAAAAAAAACAATTGGCCGCTTACCCCTGACATCTGACCCGTGATACATAGTACTAAATACCACCGTCTAAATAATGCGCAAAATACGCTGTAAGAGTCTTTACGCTGGCGCCGCAGCCAGTGGCCTTGTAAACCTATCACTGAGATGATCGCCAGGTACAATTCTCTACCTCTCGACATATATCGCCAGTGCTGCGCGCCGTGCCACAGTACATCAACTAGATGCGACTGGAAATACGACTGGTGAACACAGTCCGCCATTTTGTGGAGTCAAAAATTTGGTTCTACAAAATGGCGGACCGTGATTTGTCACGAAATTAAACAAAAACCACGCAATTTGAAGGGATAGTTATGTGAATCTTTATATTCTACTTTAAAAAAGGCTTCCCAACCATATCCATTTCAGTTTTATAGCCCAAATCGCAAAATCCAAAGCAACGTGTACCTTTAAGCTGGCTCAGCGCACGCCTTTTATAGCATTCGCAGGCCGGCCGCCTGCCGCAATACACCTGCGCGCGCGTGCTGCACATCATCGAACGGTGACCCACACCGTCCACCCACACCGTCCAACCCCGTGCTCGCTGGGCGGAGCGTGCCCGCTGCATGAGCCACCACCGTAGTGTATACGGTGAGTGCACGCTCCCGCATGCTTGCTGCACTGAGCTGCATATTTGCTGCACTAGCGCCCTCTGTCGCGTCACATAGCCTCCTAACAGGCCTAAATGCCCTCATTTAGAATAAGCCGAACCTTAGTTAACATAATACGCGACAGAGCGCCGCGTCACAACAACTTTAACATCCATACATAATCATAGAAACTTCCAAGTCCAGACATTTCTTCAATAAAACATAAACCCTGTAAAGAGAAAACATTAAACAACATTAAGTATACTTACGTTATTTTCATAAACAGTAGAAAACTTTCGTAAACGTTATATAAATCTTTATCAAAAACTCTGAAATAAAAATGAATACAACATTTCTTTGGCAAGATTTCTTTGGTTAATTAATTGCAAGTATTTGTATAAAGAAAGACGGTTCTCCTACAACATTTTCCTGATCACAAAAGAATCGGTAATCACAAATCATCTTAATTCTGTACATAAGAAAGGCAGCATTATTATGGTCCATCGCCCACACCTCGACTGAAAACGGTGAAAACCTTTGTTTATAGTTATACATGTAGTAATGGCCGAGATTGATATATACATGTATACACTAAAGTCCATGTGCAGCCACAGGAGATGTCATTTCTAGAGTTTCTTTGGCTAGAGTTTCTTTTGCATGCACCGGCACATCTCTCACAAACACCTGCTGCCTGGTTTCCTTTGAGATTAGCACTCCGTCTACGAAGATCTTGGTGTTGAGTTTCCTCGACGAAGGTAGCCAACTTGGGGATCTTCGGACTCTGCAGCTCCACCTTGGGTTTTGCAGCCGCGGCAGGTGCCTTGGAGGGAACAGGTGGCTTCTGGGGTGCAGGGGCCTCGGCTCGGTCGCCCGGACGCACATCAAGGTCGACGTCCAGCTCTAATGGCAGCATCGATGAGATGCTAAGAGCATCATCCTCCTTCAGCGTGGGGTCCTCCTCTCGTGGAGGTGTAGCATGCAAGGGCGACAGGCATGGGGGTAGATCAGGCAGGTCGACCGATGCACATACTTGCTCAGCCTCCTGACAGGCTTTATCTTCCCATGGGGCCTCCAGGGGTGTGTCGTCCCCCTCCGGTTTCACTACCCGGCGCACATCCACCTTCCGCGGGACGGGTCTAGCGCTCTCCGATTGAGGGCGCCCTCGCCTCACTGTCTCCCATCTGATAAATGGGACCTCTGACACCCGGTCTGGGTGCCGGCTTTTGTAATGCTTTGATCCGCATGTTGTCCCTTCGCTTGGCGAAGTAGTCGCAGCCCTTACAATACAGGAACGTGGCCGCCCCATGCTCCAGCTGCTTATGACGTAGCAACCCCCTCAGTTGCTGGAAGCTTCCGCTACACTGGCTACACTTGAACTTCTTTGCCTCAGGGGCGCCATCTTGAATCAATCTGAAAATATCAAGATGGAACACTCGTTATGTAGTAACCGCAGAAAATGCTAACAAAATCTTAGGGGCAACCTGTGCTCCCTCTTAGGATATCTCCCTATTGCTTCAGGAGATTTAGATACATTCTCAACTGGGTCAGGTACATTGCCACCATGACTACTTTCTACATCCATATCATCCGAAGGTTCCGAATCCGTGGGATCCTTCACATGTTCAGACTGCGATTCCCCATCACTTGCTATAACTGTATCGTGCCTTTCTGCAGGAGCCTCCCTAATCCGGTTATTTCACGGATCAATTGGGTGCCCATGGTAAGGTTTCAGTCTGTCCACGTGTACAACACGTGGCTTTGCACCCTTTGACCTTTGTATCCGGTAGACTACATCCGATAGTTTGTTTAGCACCAGATACGGCCCCTCACACTTCAGCTGAAGCTTGGGGCAAACCCCTTCCTCTTTGCGGGGTTGAACAACCAAACAAACTCGTCCTCCCGGATGTTCGAATCCGTCGCCCTGCGATTATAATTCTTCTTTTGATGTCTCAAGCTCCTCCTCAAGCACTGTTGCGCCCTCTCGTGAGCCTTTTGAATGTGGCCTCCTCAGATTCTCCGCATAGTCAGTTTGTGCCTCATCCTCGGCTACAGCAGGATGCTCTGTGGTTAGGTCAACCGGAAAAACTACTTCTCGGCCCAGCATCATCATATTCGGGGATTCCCAGATTCTCCTGCGGCGTACATCGATACGTTCCGGTTGCGAATGGGAGGTACCTGTCCCAATCACGCTGGCCCATGTGGGGATCCATCATCATTGACACCATGGTGATGAGTGTCTTGTTAAACCACTCCATGAGCCCATCCGACTTCGGGTTGTAAGCCGTTCTCGTTTTGTTTATCCCGAGGATCCAACACATCTCCTGAAAATCCTCAGATTCGAAGTTGGTCCCCTAGTCAGAATGGAACTCCCTCGGCACTCCGAACCAGCACACAAACTCCCTAACAAACTTAGCGTCAACTGTCTCAGCACTTGCATTTATATTTGGGAGCGCATATGCCTCCATCCATCTGGTAGTGTATTCTCCAACTACCAGAATCCATTGGTTTCCCTCCTCAGTCTTAGGAAGGGGATTAATCAGATCCATGGCTACCCTGTCCATGGTTCCTCCAACATTGTACTGTTGCAAAAAGGGCGCCACCCATCTTTTTGGAGGGGATTTCTTCCTCGCACACTGATTGCAGCGGCGTAGGCAGGTTATAACATCTGCCGACATATCCGACCAGAAATACGTCTGTTTTACACATGCTAAATTTCCCGCCAAATTTTCCAGCATGCAGTTCCTCGATGAACTTGCACCTGTACTTTTTGGGGACCTCAGGTCTCAATCGAATGGAATTACCATCATCCGATTCCCAACGTTGGCATAGTATGCCATCTTCCACCAACAACTGGTCCCAGTAAGACCAATATGTCTCACTCGGCGGGGACATGCGAGCTATTTCCGTCCAAGGGGGGCGCTCTTTCCCTCTCTTTTAGCGGCCACCAACCAGCTCATACTCTTGTGTATCATCTGGGCGTCACCGCACCAAGGTCACTGTTACTTAGCGATGGCTGCACGATGGCAACCCTGGCCGATTTCTTATCAGCGTACCAGGTTGACTGTTGACTTACCACCCCATCATCATCATCATAATTGCAGTGACTGCACTGTTTGCACGGTCTCCTCGACAGGCCATCAGCATTTCCAGCAGTTCCAGGGCGATGTTGTATAGTGACGTCATATTCCGACACGACCTCTAACCATCGGGCAAGTTGACCTTCCGGATTCTTGGAGTTCATTAGCCATCTCAAAGAGGAGTGGTCTGTCCGAACTGTTACCTTCTGACCATAAAGGTACTGGCGAAAGTACTTGAGATGGGCAACTACTGCGAGCAACTCTTGCCGAGTCAAGCAATAATTCTTCTCGGCCTTACTCAACTTCCGGCTCGCAAAAGCCACAACCTTAACCATCATGCACCTGAGATAGAACTGCCCCGATGCCCTCTGAACTCACATCCGTATCCAGGATGTACTCGTTGCCTGGCGACAGGTAGGTCAGGATTGGGGCTTTTAGTAACTCCTCCTTTAGCTGAGAAAATGCCTCCTGACAGGCATCACTCCACACGAACTCCTTTGATTTTGATGTCAATGCATGCAGTGGACTTGCAATGCTTGCAAACCCTTGGACAAATCTCCGGTAGTATGAAGCAACGCCAAGGAAACTCCTTACCTCCTTCACGTTCTTCGGAACTGGCCAATCAGCGACGGCCTTCACCTTAGAGGGGTCTGTTGCAACTCCCTCAACCGAGACAATGTGCCCTAAATAGGTCACTGACCTCTGGAAGAGGTTGCATATACTTGGCTTCAGCTTGAGCCCAGCACTTCTCAAGCGTTCAAACACCTGTCGTAGACGGTCTAACTCGTCATCAACTGTTTTACCAAAAACAATGACGTCATCAAGGTACACAAATAAGATCTCCCACTGCAGTCCAGTCAACACCTCCATTAGGCGTTCGAGCGTCGCTGGTGCGTTCGCCAGACCGAACGGCATGACCTTCCATTGATACAGACCATTGCGTACCACGAAGGTTAACTTACGCTTAGCGTCCTCGTCCAGGGCTACCTGCCAATAGCCCGACGCTAGGTCAAGCACATCCAGGGTCTCGTCAACCTTTAGAACAGGGTAAGCGTGGTTGCCGCATTTAAGCCCCTATAGTCAATGCACAGACGTTTTGACCCGTCCTTTCTATACCAACACCACAGTAGCCGCCCATGGGCTGTCAGAAGCCTCGATCAGGCCTCTTCCCTTTAGACCTGACGGTCTATTTCCTGTTGATTACAAACAGGGTGCCTCCTGGGCCTCTGTCTGACTGGTCTGGTGCCACCAGTGTCAATGCTGTGCTTAACCACATTGGTATAGCCTATATCACCATCGCCCCCGGAGAACACATCTTCGAATTCTATTAGGCAGTCCTTTAACTTCATTATGTTCTGATGGATCAAAATTCCCCTTACTCCTCTCAAACAGGCATTGTAAGTGACTTGGCAGGATCCCTGCACTTGCGCTTTGTTTACCCTCAGTGGGCGGAGTTTCAACCTCCACCGGCAACATTTTTGCAGCCGTGGTTCCCGCCCGAAGAACACGATTCTCCTTATTTGGGTCGAGTACCCGGATGGGCACTACTTCAGTCGGCACAATATTCACAGACTTGGCCATAACGAGGCCCTTCTCACCAAGGTGACCACCAGAGTCGACTGGCTCCATGATCAAGCTTCCTGTCAGCCCCTCGCACTGGCCGACAATTGCTCCAGCTATGATGGTTTCATGGCCCGGTGGTAGTACCGTAGTTTCAGCCACCACTACACAGCCAACAAATGGTGGGCCACCGCTCCCCGTGCATTTAATTCTCTCACCATTGATGCACAACTCTAACTTTTGGAAGTCCAAGCTTCCTTGCGTTGACAGTAATCGCGGGAATGGCGGGAATGCCGATATCAGCAAAAACCACCTTTACTGGGTGCACAGTTTTACCAATTTGTAAGTCTACCCACGCCGATCCATACACTGTCAGCGGGCTACCATCCACCTGTCGCACCCTAACATCAGACCCCTCCAGAACAGGTCGTTGTTCCTTGGGTTATCTTATAGTATACCATCAGACTGATTAACGTGTCAGTTGCACCAGTGTCAATTAACAACCGGAAATCGGTCGACCTAATTGACCCTTCAACAAACAACCCCTGACACGGCCCCATCACAGGAGCCGTAACTGTGTGAGCCTCAACCTCGTTTTCAAGCTGTCTTTTTACTCCCTTGTGTTCCATAACTGTGGACCCTGTGTCTGGCTCAGCCTTTTCGCGGGCCCTTCGGTCGGCTGCTCTCTGTTTCCCTGGTTACGTGGTTGCTTGCGCCTAGGTTGTGCGCACTCTCTCGCAAAGTGTCCCCGTTCACCGCAATTATGACAAGTCAAATCAGCTTTGGCCCACTTCCTAGGTAGCGCCCTGGCCGATTGTGGCGACCTCGTACCCGCCAGTTTTCCTAACTGGTAATTTCATTTACACTCTTAGACAGCTGACTAACAGCTTGATCGATAGCCTGGATCTTAGCCTCCATATCTCGGTCCGTACTTCTCACAAACTTAGGGAGCCTTTCAACTCTCCGTTGGGCCTCTATCTTGTGAAAATGTTCAGTCTCCAGGGGCCGATTTCACTAATGCTTTGCGATCATCGCAAATGCCGAAATCGCTCGCTAAACTCAAAATCCATCGCAACTTAGCGATGAATTTTGAAGAATGATTTCACTAATACTTGCGATGAATTTGTTCATCGCAAATAATCAAGTTAGCGATTGATATTTTGCGATGCGTTATTAGTGTCCGCAAAGTCTATTTTTCATCGCAAAATTTTGTTTCGCCATTTTTATTCACATAAGTTGGACGACGTTTTGTAAATATGGCGAGCTCTAGAGAGAGGGTGTTCCGAGATAAAACTAACCCATTTGATACAGCGACAAGAAAATGCACAAGTATTATCGCTTCACAAGAAATGGCGTTGCGGCGGGTTGGATATGTTAGAGCACTAGGCCACATACTTTTGAGAAGTCAAGCGATTGACGCAACAACCAAGTGTTTGACTGTTTGTAGCTCTGCGTTTTTTCGCGACTGGATGTGTCTATATACAACTACCTCTGGACATCACGGTATTTCTGAGGCAAGTACCTGTCAGATCATTCACATGGGGTACAAGTCCTTGTTGGTATGAGAGACTGAAAACATTTACTCAGCAAAAAATCAGCTTTGTAATGACATAGGGGCCTATTGGGAAAATTACCGGAACTATATAGGGGCTGTGAAGTGCTGGGAAACACATTTACATAAAAAACACGAAAATACAATCAAAACTAAGTTTCTTTTTAGTTCGTTTCTTTTGCGGGAAAAATTATGAATGAGTGTTCTGCATACGTGGTGCATAAAATTATACTAGTGATGTACACGCATGCGCATTAACTCGTAGCTGTAGTTAGTCCAGGGCCAATACAATATAGAGAATGTCGCCCCCACTCGACTGGTGCCGAGCAGTGACGGTCACACCCTATAATCTCGTACGCTCCTGTGGCAGGAACGTTTCGCACCGCACCACCAGTAAAGGCCCTTCAACTCACTACAACAGCGCATGATCGGCAATGTACCAGACTGGTAAGCATAACACGAGTCCGAAGCCAGGCTATGGCAGTCGATTGATCGGTATAGAGTACCGAAGTGATGATGTCAATCGAAGTGATGACGTCAATCAATGCAATGTTTGGAACCAGAATACATTCTAAACTGTGTTTGGAACCATTGCCGCGGCAACTGACGTCAGACTTCGGTACTCTATACCGCCGCACTTCCGGTCCCTAAGCAAGGGGATATGAATCGCATTGCAATCTCGTCCCTAATAAAGGAACCATGACCACAATGCAACTCGACTCCTACATATAGAACCCAACCGACTACACACAACACTGACAACGATCCCTACCTCAATACACAAGGTGGTAGCTAGTCTTGGTTCCAAGACCTTCGTGTTCCTTTTTTTCCTTCCGAACGAGGGCGCTGTTTCTCAGTAAATCGATTCTGACTGTATTCGATAATGTTTTATATATTACGCGCTCTGACAAGAATCGATTCTACTGTTCTTTGCTCGGTTCTTCACTTCCACGAAGGTCTTGGATATTTCTGTCCGCGGGTCTTAACTTTTTCATTACTTTTTCGACATTCTCCCCCGACTTTCCGGGGGAGCCAATCAGCGATTGAGTTTGACCTTGATAAATGAATTATTCATAACTTGGCGAGCATGCACGATTAAATAGAACGCGGTGCGGTCATCACCCTGGGTGCGGTTTATGTGTGTTGTGTTGTCCGGAAATTTGAATTCACCGCGCCCGGGCCCGATGCGTCGACCGTTGTATTGTTTTGGATGAAGGATTGCGCGATCCGCGTGACCCACTGATCTCTACATGTAGTATAGTAGAGATCAGTGGCGTGACCCAGTCCGTCATGTCTGTGGGAAATATTTAAGTTGACGTGGCACGACGTACGTGTCGATAAAATCCGCGAAGTATCTGTAGTGCAGCTGATTTCTGTAGTGCAGCTGAAGTTTATTTAGACATTAAATAAAGTGTAGGCCTATACGAAATATTTGTGCGGATGATGAGTGAACATGTGAGGTATATTTTAATACTTCAGAATGTAAATTTACTATAACCTTTGATGACAGCCAGTGTGTTTACGTGCTTACTATTCCACATGTAATAGAAAAAATACATGCAGTAGTCGGTGTACAGATATTGGTTAAAAGAACTACATCACAATTGATTTATTGATCATTTTCAATTTTTTTTTTAAACAACAATTTTTATACAAAGAAAAACATATCAGAAAGGATTAACAAATGGTGATACATACGGCGTACATAATAGCCCAACTTTTATATTTAAATATAATCACCAACAAATTGTCGACAAGAAGAAGTGTTGATAAGTGAAGGCAAAAACATAGATTTCGGGGTTGTAGGGATGGGGAATATATCTCCACCCACACACTTTATGACAAGATCACCCCTAGACAATAAAACCAGACAGAAGAAAACAATTAAAATAGACCAGGAGGTATTAAACATTTCACATGGAAATTACAGTAGAATGGTCGGAAAGAGGGTTAAATTTGGGTTTGTGTATGGACCATAATTAATACATGTGTAATAGACAGCGTAGTGTCCAATCCCCCCCCCCCCTTCGAAATTTTCAGTTGGTTGGTTTTGGAATTTCATGATAACCCCCCCCCCCCCCCCCTTTTACCGGTCTCCACACATGTCATAGTCAAATCATGGAGGCGCGCTTGAGTGAAGGTAACAATTTATGAGAAGGTATTACCCGATGACATGTACATTATATATTGTGCATGTACACTGTATAAGCTAGAACACTGGTGTATAAACATGTGAGGTGATAAACTTAAAAAACACTTTAGAATGGAGGACGTCCCAGCCAGTTTGTATAAGTAAATGTATTATACATTTTTTTAAATGCCACATGTACATGTACATGTAATGTCGATTTTTTTACACTGAGTAGTAAATGACCGGTACATCTGCCAATATAATTTTTCAGGATGGAAATTGAAAATACATGAAAAAAGAGATGTAACAAATGGTGTGTTTCATATTTCTGATGAACTCTGTGGCAGTTCTAACCTTCAATGGTAAAGTATATGTTAACATAAATGTAAATTTACAATAATGGTTTAAAATCTTTACAGAAATACATTTTTATCCAGTGAAAAATTATGTTTACCTCAAGAATTAAAATAAATGAGTGAAGTTAACCATCTACTTTGATTTTAAATCCACTGCATTTAAGTGGTTTGCTGGGCTTGCTATTTCAGACTTCTCTTCTTCATGTTCACTTTTTTAAATATTAGTATACATGGATTACTATACACATGTAGGAATGTAATGTATTTAGTGGAGGAAATTTTTATTGGGAGAAATATAAATAATTAAGACAATGATGAATTTAAGCTCCACCTTGAAGACAAAGTGAGTAAAAACGTTTTTCAGTCAAAAGTTGACCAAAGACCGTCCTGTAAATTTATTGTGCATGCATATATAAACTGGACTGAAATATCCAATTAATACAATACTGGGCCTGCATGGCCATGGCTGGCTGCAAAAAAAGGCACCACATGTTTGTACATGTAATTAAACAAGACTGGCAAAAATCAATCTTTGATAACAAATTATTTAAAAATTTTACTATTCTGCATTTATTCATTCACATTGGCTAATTAACATCCCAGATTAAAGTGCACACCTGCAGGTAATTTGTCATTATCTCATTCTGGGACGTAGCAAGAAAGATCAGAAACTCAAGTTATTCAAACTTGAAGTTCAAGTACGTATACGTACACTATACATGTATCCACAGTGTTCATATGTGGATATGTACATTGTACATAATACATGTACATTGTACGTACACTTGGCTTTTGTACACAGTAGTACATCCACGTTTTTTTCCAAACGGTATTATATTACACGTCGCGTCGACCGCAGGCGCATTTTGCATAATTGGGGCAATCGGTCAAACTTAACCATGGAGGTCAGACCAGTCACGTGATATGAATGATGCATGTTTAGCCACGATTTCCATAGTCGGGTCCCGCCCTCAAAAGTAGAAATATCCAAGACGTTACTGTAACTCCGTGATTGATCGCGCGCTCGCCCGCCGCCGGTGACAGCCTGTAAATTGCGCCCTCTGTTGATGACAAGTATCAGACAGTAACGTCTTGGAACCAAGACTAGGTGGTAGCCTATGTCCGTTGCCGAATACGCCAAACCTAATTTTATGGCAAGGTTTGTTGCGTAGTGAACCTAATAAGTAAGGTTCTGCTTAAGCGGGCTCAGAGCACGCCTTTTATAGCCTTCGCGGGCCGGCCGCCTGCCGCAATACGCCTGTATATGCGCGTGCTGCACGTCATCGAACGGTGACCCAGACCGTGCAACCCCGTGCTCGCTGGGCCTAGGGATGGGCGGAGCGTGCCCGCTGCACGAGCCATCACCGTATGTAGTGTATACGGTGAGTGCACGCTTCCGCTGCTTGCTGCACTGAGCTGCATATTCGCTACACGAGCACCCCCTGTCGCGTCAATTATGTAGTGTATAATTTGTAGAAATCTTTTTGTATGCAACTTCATCATTTGTACTGTACAAAGTGTACAACTGTACATGTACCTTTTTTGTATTTATACAGGAATTCGCCGACGCCATTTTTGCAGTGATGCCGCGCTCGCGTGCAGGATGCGCGCGTTCTTTAATTTCAGTCGCGCGCGCATTTTGGCAAGTTGTAAACACCCTGTTGGTCGAAGCTGCATCGAGCGCGTGCGTAAAATGCGCACGTGAGCGTGATGCCACCGCAGTAAATGCTTCTAATTTTGGTCGCCGGATTCGTCTATAGCCAAATCTCATCTTGTTCATTATTGAATAGTGCATGACTCCTGTACAATGGTGTAGACAACTATTTTAAAATGTCTTTTACAGTAAATGAATGTGATTTTTTAAAGTAAATTATTCAATCTGTAAATAAGACATATTTCAACAGAATAGAGTCAATTTACACTCCAACTTCAGACATACATGTGTGTATTTCAATAGTGTACACTGTCTAATCCCAAATTGAAGTGTGTAAGTGCATTTTCTTAACCGTATTTTATGTATTTGTTATTTGTGTTTGACAGTCATATACATACATGTAATATAATTCACATAGTCCCACTAAGGAAGTGAAATTACATTGGCAGGGTCAGGTTCATTCATGTCTGTTAACATTGTTTACAAACTGGTATGTTTTTTTTCACCCATTTTCATGGAGGCTGAAAATCGAATTGTTTGAAGGTGTAGTAATAACCTTTGTCAATATTTTATGATTTCAGCCTTTATTATGTTATAAACTTCAACTGCAAGACTGTTTTGAACCCAATTTCTTTTTCTAGTATTCTATAGAGTACCGAAGTCTGACATCAGTTGCCGCGGCAATGGTTCCAAACACATGCAGTTTAGAATGTATTCTGGTTCCAAACATTGCATTGATTGACGTCATCACTTCGGTACTCTATAGTGGTATGCCTGCACACGTGACATCAATGTTGTAATGTTGTCTTATACTGAAAGCTTTTCTGTTTCGGGTGTTTATTTAATTTAAAATACACATGTACATGAATTTACAAACCAAGTGAAACTGGCAAAAGTAAATAAAAAACTACTTTTTGTGCATAGAAAAATGGTATGGATACAAAAAAATTCTTTGTGAACATGTTTTAATAGGGACTTTTATCTTTTCTATGGTAAACTAACAAAATTAAATAACTATGAACTGCATATCTACCTACCTGTTTTAAATGAACATGAACAAATGCATAAAAATGACCATGAACAAACTACATGTGTACTGCTCAACGTCAAATTTCACCAAGGACCTGCCATTACTATTTTCCATATTTGCACATGTATTTCTTTTGGTTGAAGTTGGAATAAAATAATTTTATAGAAGCAGTCTTTGTTTTGTAATTGTTATTGATGTTCTTACAAATTTTACTAAAAATTCAAGTTAAATTGAATTTACTGACCCATTTCAGGGATTTTATGATCAGTTATCCATCAGCTATCTCTGTAGTTTTCAACTTTTTCATTACTGATAACGTGATAATATACAAGGAAACTCCAAAAGTAAATTTAGTCAAGGAATAGCTATTACCTGCTTTGATTTATAGTTTTTGAAGGACACTCAAGTTTTAAAGTTGAAGAGTGTTGCCGTAAGTCTTGGATTAAAGAATCGACAGTTTTCTGTAGGCTGTGGGTTTTACGTTTTACATTTTTCATACAGGAAATTAACAGAGTAAAAAGTAAATTACCAGAGATCCTATAATTTAGGATCTCCCTGATTATTTCAAATTGAAAATGACTGCAATGAAGCACCTTGGTTTAGAAATAAAAAAAAAAGCTAAAATGCAACAAAAAAAACGTCAGGCGCACCCGCCTGATCGCACGCAATGCCACAAAACGTTTGTTTATTGTCAATAGAGGGCGCTATTTCTTACTTTTTCTCATGCAGATTTTGGGCATGTTTTTGTCGTAATTTTTTTTATTCCTAGTCTTGGTTCAAGACATTGTTACGTATATATATATACACGCGATAACCGGCCGCCGTGAGAGGGCGTTATCACGACAAACTATTAATCGCCACGAACCGCTAGTTCGTGGCTATTAATAGTTCCTCGTGATAACGCCCCCTCGCGGCAGCCGGTTATCGCGTATACGTAACGTCTTGAACCGAGACCACTCATTCCCAAACAATTTGTGGATGGAACAAATAGTTTATAGAACTAGACATTTTTATAAACTTCTGCAAACCAGATCGCGTATCTCCAAAACTAAAGCACTTTCGGCCTCTCGTCCCACGGACTATTTATTTTTTAGTGTACATTTAACACCAGGTGTTAACACCGATTTCTGATGTATACTGTTACACCATGTTTGGTGTTGGAATAAATTAACACCAACTTTTGGTGTCAATTAACACTGGTGTTGTCCTATATAGATACCAGGAAAGAATCAATTTGACACCGTTGGTGTTATTTTTTAAAACCAGTTTTTGCAGTGTACATTACCACATTAATTAGCTGAAAACGCAACAGAAACAAACGGACAGAAAACGCAATTGGAAAGCCAACTTTAACTTAAGCCTTCGAGTAGTCTAAACGCAACGGAAAAAATCGGACAATAAAACGCACTTTAAAGCCAGCTTGACAAGTTTTGATGACATGTAATTGGACAGAGTATAGCACAAAATTGCTTGCAAACGGTAATTCTTACATCGTGTGGGCACATGTATCATCAGTCCACGCACATGTTGCAAAATGTTTACCTCTAGCTCTAATGTACGAAAATATATCAATCCTTCACAGATCCTGAAATCTCAAAAACACCCCAACTTCACATCAAAACCGTGATGATCGTACAGCATATGCATAATGCAGTGGCCTGGGCAGGTGGCGGCATTGTTTCGAAAACGGGGCGACTGTGGGTTTATTTGCGGAATAGGGACACTGGAATTTCAACATGCGCACATGGTGATGAGAGCTTTTTAAGTATTCAGAAATTTGATGACCTACAAAAACCAATCTTAGTCTTCCTTGCTCTATGATTGAACAATATTGGTAATTAAGCTTGGTTTAAAGATACTACACAGCTCTGGAAAAATACTAGACCCCCAACAGCCTCCAATCATTGCAATTAATCCAATTATACAAAAACATCCTTTAAAAATGAAAGTATAAAACACTGATTTTGCATTTCACTGTTTTTACCCAATAGTCCCCAGAGATGTAGTCGAGGTCATCACAAGCCTTCCAGTCCTAATCCCAAGCTATTCAAATGAGCTTTGACAAAGGCATTCCTTTGTCATTGTTCATCCAGTTACTTGTGACTGGCTTTATGAAAGGACTTCTGACTGGGCTTGCGAAAGTACTTGTAAAAGTACTTGCAGGGACTCAACTCCAACTCTGACAGTCCCAATACTGAAAAATGCCTGGAAGCAATTAAGCCTAGCTAGTATACGTACTGCCAGTCAATCATAGACACATATCGGTACATGTACAAATGTACATATAGTGACAAAGTGCCTGGTTATCCAATAATTATTTCCGAGGCTGTATATTCAGATTACTCAAATGTGTTTATACATAGGGCCTATGGCCACACAACTGCATGGATTTTTCCAATATCTTCTGCTGTGTGGACATTCTTTATTGAAGGTCTATGTATGTGCGAAGAATAAACCTATTAGATGTACATGTAATAAATACCAATGTTGGAGTACTCGTACTCGTAACTCAAGTACAACATACAAATAATTAGTACTCGGTCCAAAATTGATTTTCAGTACTCAAAAAAAAATTGGACTCGGCAGATACTCTGCTTTTTGTACTAGGACTCGTACCCAGAATCGGCATTTTGTACTCGGTACTCGATACCTGTACTCCGGAATACAATCGCATATTTTCTCTTTTCATACTGCACCTTGGGACTCGAAAGTACACATACAAATAACAGTCCTTGGGGTGTTGGGTAAATTCCCAAAAGGAGAAATTTCTGGCCGAGTTACAAGTGATGTACAACTTTTTGAGTAAGTTCATCATGTTGTGGAAAAGTAAATAAAAAACATGGAAATAAAGTGAAATAGTCAGTCTCCTGAACTGTTGGTGTTTAGACTCTTGATGATGCAGGTATATTATAATAATGCTCAGAACATAACTGACCATTTTTGCTTCTTATAGTGTACTCGTACTCGGCCCGTACTCGGACCCTGAAAAACTCGGACTCAAATTTTTGGCCTAGGACTCGATCATCAATGTACATGTACTCGGACTCGGCCCGTACTCGGCTCTAAATGTACTTGGAGAACTTGGTACTCAGATTGTACGACTCAACTCCAACACCGATAATGATAAATACTCCTAAGAATGAACAACAGCTACTGCAATGAGTTAGGATAGGTACAAAAAAAGGGCAATGATTTCACAGTATCTTTCATAAATACCTGCTTTTTCCACCTATCTAGCAGGCTCCTGAAGACGAACAGAGCAAACTATTTGAAACATTGGGACCTATCTCACCATCGGCTCTTTTTAGAGCCAACACCTCCTCACTAGAGTATCTTTGGTGTACCCGCAAGGCCGCAACCTACTTAGCTTATTCCGCCATGCAAATCTTTAAACAATACCTTCCCCAGAGAAATGAGTCTGTGACGAAGACCTAATGTGGTCAAACAAAATTGTGTTTACACTCGTACACTGCTGGATCAGACCTGGGTCTGATCTTTCCCGAAAGGGGTATCAAAATAGGGCTGTCACAAATATACCGAATATTCCATTGTCAACTGAATATTCAAACAACTTCTTGCAGGTTCGAATATTTGAAAAAAATATACCGGTATATGCATGTACAGATATGACTGATGCTATTTTATTTAACCCTGACACTGCTGAATCTATCAATATCAATACGAATAGGGGGGTTAGGGTTAATAGAAACGTTACGGCACTAATACCAGTGTCCAGTGCCGCATATTTGTTGATAGTCACGGTACTTTTTCGTGGACTGAGGTTTATTGGTCCCATCTGTAAAACACTAGACAAAGCAGCATGCAGCTGCAGCTGATGTGTGAAAAACTTGATTGGCGAGTATAAAATATCTGAATATTCAGTCTAACCCCGTTTTGAATAATCAAATACTAATTTATTCAGATCCTGATCGAGCTTGTATTTAAACTTGCCCTTGATAGGTTGATAGCCCTTCAGTCCCCTTGCCAAATTCAGTGTAAACATGATGCAAATCTCGTCATACATGTATGATCCATCCAGAGAAGATGCTGCATGTTGCGGATACATGTAATTGCTGGATTAGGTCTCTCATACTGATGCCATGCCAGGTCAATTCTTGGCGATTTCTTGAACAGCACCAATCATTGATACTTTTCGGGAATACCATAAATCCAAAATATTGTAGGGTTCAAATTTCCAAAGAGTATAGACCATGTGCCCATCTAAACCTCCCTATTATTTAAATTTGCCACCCCCCCCATGCACACACGTTTTGGCCCTTTCAGCCTCAATGGCCACTATAGTCGCCTGTGCAGTGCTTAGTGTGTGAACAATGTGGGCACCACAGGCTGCATGCCAATAAACAATGCGGGGCTGAAAGGGTCAAGGGTGACATCAAAGGTCACGTAATTCAAAGATGATCTGACCTGGGACATCACTCCAAAACCAAATTTTATGCAAAACGCGACGTGTGTGCATACAGCTGGCCACATTTAAATATAAATATGTGACGTCAGAGGGCACATCATCTATTTTCTGCAGTAAACTGCACTAATGTAAGTTAACCCATGTTTACCAAGCATACATTTACTGGAGTATCATGCTCATCGAGTTCATTCTTATCTTTTAACTCTTTTTGTGATAAATAATTCCTATCCAATTTCTTGAAGTAGTCTGTTCCTTTCCTCTGGTGGTGGAAGTGATGGTTCAATCCCAAGTTTCTGCCTCTCCTTTGATATTTTCATCTGTGTAAAAATTGAAGGTGCATTTGTTAAAATGACATGCATCAATTTGTTCCTTGTCACATTAAAGTAACATGTATGTACACATTGTTACCGATATCACACGCTAGCCCTTTGCGCATTATAAATACATATACAGTTGTATGTAGATTTTTTTAAAAATTCTTTCCCCCAAAATATTTGGGTGGCTTTTTTTGGCATATCACTTAGCATCTAGACCAATTTACAAGACTTGCCATGCCTTAGTTTATTAGTAAAACTAGTATACATTTTTGTGGTGTCCGTTACACCTGACCTGTGTAATTTCCATCAAGTATCATTAAAATTGACTTCACACTATTTTTTACTTGTTTGGAAGGTACTTTGCTTTAAACAATCACTCTTGGAGATCAAAGGCATTAAAGAATGTGTCCCAAATTGCAATATCTTAACAGGGACACCAAAAATGTCACACTTTTGGACCCAAAATTTATAGAATGACCCACATGCATTGAATCAAACAAAGTATAAACTGTTTCGTCACTCTATTATAAAGAACTAAAACTTCTCAAATCCCAAAATAGCCAAATACATGTATACATTTCATTTTCTAATATGTTTTCACCACACAAAAGTTAATTCCATTTTGTTTTGCTTTTATTTCTATTTACAAATTCTACATTCAAAACAGTTCCACTTTGGCGTGTATGTGTAACAAAGGCCAAAGTTTAACACAGATATCATTATAACTATATTGTCTATTTGGGCAACCAACCTTTACTTCAGGCAATCTCAGTTTTAGGTTGCAGTCATGTTATTCTTAATTTCATACCCTGCAAACAACTCATTGGGAATCAGGATTTCAAGAAGTAAGATGCCACCAAAAAGATCTCCCAAGTGTTCAATGCCAAAGTACATATTCCTGATCAAGAGCCGAATTCTCACTGGTCTATTCACCATCACTAAGCATGCGTTTTACGAAGCAAAAGTTGAACTGTCATACGGGCGTAGTAATTGTAATGGAAACTGAATATGTATGAGGTATAGTAAAACGAATATGACATGGTTTATTTCGGATGGATACATGTAGTTCACCTCTGGAACTAGTTTGTCAACTTCCAATACCTCAGGGAGCTATTATTGACTATCCGCCCTCAAACCATGTTATGTTTGTATAATGTCAAATGCTTACCCAAAACTTTTGACAATTTTGATAATTGACAAAATATGTCTGGCATGACTTCCTGTCGAAGTTGGTTTCATGAAGACACCTGTAAGATGCATTGGCTTCCTAAAATAAATAAAATAAATAAAATAAGACACAAACAATAAAATACATGTAGCACAAAGACACTGGAAATGTATGGATAAGTGTATGGGTAAAAATACAATTACTGTTCACCACTGTCAATATACATGTATCACATGTTTAGGGTATGACAGCTAACTAACCTAAGGATAGTTTTATTTGCAACCATTTAAAACTTAATTTGGACTTGTATGACTACATGTATACAAATTGAAATTGGAATCTTTACCCATAATACACAATTACATGAACATGCAGTGATCAAAAATATCAAATCTCTCTCTGGTTAGTAATCCAGTAAGAATTGACGAGGACCCGGACATTTTGGTTAACAGGCAAATTTTAGTGGCAATGTACATGTATTTATTGGGACTCTAGCATAAAAATTCGACCAAAATCAACCTTGGGGAAATATGTTAATTAATTAAAAAACAAAAGGGATGCACAATTTATATTGAAAGGCATGTACTTTCGACACCTGAGCTAAATCATACCCTTTGAAAGATTGGGAAAGGATCCTTGCAAATATTCAACTTAAATTAATACAAAATGGCAAATGCGAAAACTTAATGAAGATTATGACCAAAATTATCATGAGAAAAGATTATTTTCAGGACGTCGTTGTCGTCATCATCATTGCATAATCATTGTCATGATCATCAAAGTACCAAATGGCTTCTGCCTTCAAAACTCTTTAAGATTTTTGGGAAGAGATCATAGAGATGGCCATAATAGATATTGAAACAATTATTTTAATTACTCATCCTAATACCATTTTAGAGTGGTGTAATGGGTGCGGGGGAATTGTGACACTGCTCCACCATTGTGAGGCCGTTTCCCCTCCACCACTTGTGCTCCCCATCCTACAATGTACCCCCATCCCCATTAGAACTACCCCCATCCCCATTAGAACTACCCCCATCCCCATTAGAACTACCCCCATCCCCATTAGAACTACCCCCATCCCCATTAGAACTACCCCCACCCCCATTAGAATACAAAATGCCATATGCGAAAACTTGAAGATTATAACTAAAATTATCATGAGAAAAGAGTATTTTAAGGACGTCATTGTCGTCATCATCATCATTGCATAATCCTTTTTATTTTTTTATTTTTTTATTTTATTTTATTCAACATCCAACAGTGCAAGCGCCAATAACAGGATGAATAAAAATTACCTTTACATATATAAATAAAAAATACAATATAGAAACTATAAAACAAAATAGACAAAACAAAAGCAAATAGAAAAAAAAGAAAAAGCAATTAAACAAAAAACACTTAGAACAGACCAGATTGACTAGACGTGTGTCGAGGTGGGCTGATACATTTGATTAATTTTACATTTAAAGGCAGAGATTGACAGGTGAAATATGTCGATGGAAGGGTTAGTTGATATTATAGAATTAAACAGGGAAGGGAGATGGTGTAAGAAGCCCTTTATTGTGGCATTGACCCTGTTTTTAGGGACAATGAACAGACCTGGGTGACGCAGGTTAGGAAGGGGAACCTTAAGGGAAAATACAGAACAAAGAAGATTACAGTTAAATTTGAAATTAACACATTTAAAAAGAAAAGTTAGATCCAGAGCATTCCTACGATTTTTAAGCGAAACTAGGGAAGTAACTTGCGAAAAGTCTACACCGTTGTCAAGGAAACAAATGAATTTGTTTTGGGTACGTTCAACACGTGTCTCTTGAGTGACAGATGGGTTAAAAGAAACATGCAAATTCAAGACCGGGTCTAATAAGGGAATAATAAAGGATTTGTTTCGTTTTGTATAAATCAAGTGGAACAAAGGTCAATTTACAGTCAATAAAAATGCCTAAATCTTTGTGTTTTGTAACTCTTTCTAAATTAGAGGATGAGAGTTCATATGTAAAATTGGTTGTTTTTTAAGCGACAAAGTAAGCACTTTACATTTGGATGGGTTGAGAGCTAATTTCCAAGTAGTTGACCAATCAAAGAGCCTGACCAAATCCTCCTGCAACAATTGAGCATCGCCAGGTGTGCGAACAATGCGAAACAGCTTAAGATCATCAGCAAATAAAAGACTATCACATTTACTAAAAATATTGGGGATGTCATTAACAAACAAGTTTAAAAATAATGGACCAAAAGACTGACCCCTGGGGAACACCAGAGGTGACAGGTTTCCAGTTGGAATAGGAACCATAGAACAACCCTCTGCTGTCTACCAGACAGATAACTGTGAATCCAAGAAAACAAGTTTCCCTGAATGCCGAACAAACTTATTTTATATGTTAACAAAGCATGACTCGCTGTATCAAAAGCCTTTTAAAAGGTAGTGTATATCACATCGCATTGAATCTTTTCATCCAGCCCCCGATATACAGAAGACAGCAAAGTAACAAGATTCGTTTCACAGGACCTACCAGGGACAAAACCGTGTTGTTCATCACATAAAACAGAGGAAACATTAGCAAGAATGTTTTCCACAACAATTTTTTCAAGAATTTTAGACAATGTAGGAAGGAGTAAGATTGGATGAAAATTTTGAACTGAAGTTTGAGAACCCCCCTTATGAATAGGACAAATATTAGCAGATTTCCAAATGGTAGGAAAAACACCGGTATTCAAAGATTGCTGAAAAATACTAGTGATGGGAATACTAAGTGGAGAAGCACAGTATTTCAGAACTTTATTACTAGTATTATCACAACCAGAACTTTTATGGGGATGAATTTTCTTAAGAAGCTGTTCCACACGGTTCCTGCTCACCAAAAAATATGATAACGCACCAACTGGATACGCAGAGCTGAAAGACCATCAATGTGGTCATAACAGAGCAAAAATAATCGTTGAACAATGATGCTTTAGTTCCGTTTGTGAAAGCCTGCCTATTACCATAAGTGATGACAGAAGGAGTTGGAGGTTGTTTGTGGTTGGATTTCAACCAAGACCAGAATCTTTTTGGATTTTCTTTCAATTTACTAGAAAGTTTAGAGACATTTACAGGTCGAGTTTCAATCTACATAAATGTTTAAAAGTACGCCTGACTGACTTGAATTCTTCAGAGTGGTAAGGAGTTTTATAGGTTTTCATGAGCTTGTGAGCCAAATTTTTCAATCTGAGCAATTTTCTAACTTCACTGAGTTATCATTACATAAAACAAGATCGAGCACGCTATTTAGACAGGTCGGATTAATGTTACATTGCACAAGGGAAAACCCATTTAAAATTTGATCACAAAAAAATGTGTTGAGAACACTGTTTTGGGCCATAATAAATGAGCCATCATCAGACCAATTAAAATCAGGTAAGGTAAAATCGCCAATCAGTATAAAATCATGTCCATTATATTGCACTAACAGAGATTCTAAAGACAGTTGTAGCGAGTTCAAAGAGTCAGTACCGGCATTAGGAGGACGGTAGTATAGTCCGATGATACATTTCTTTCTAGAAGAAACACTCAGCTCAATCCACATTAATTCACAATCATCCTTCTCATACTGTGAGAGTCGTCTAGAGACCAGCAAGTTGTGCACCAACGTCAATGTCATCATCATCAAAGTACCAAACAGCTTCTGCCCTCAAAACTCTCCAAGATTTTCGGGAAGAGATCCTAGAGATAGTCATAATAGATATTGAAATTTTTTTTCAAATACTCATCCTAATACCATTTTAGAGTGGTGTAATGGGTGCGGGGGGAATTGTGACACGCCCCTCCGCCATTGTGAGGCCTTTCCCCCTCCACCACCTGTGCTCCCCATCCTACCCCCATCCCCATTAGAACTTTGGGAGAAAGAAATAGAGTTCTTTGTTGTTAAAAACTCATTAATTGCTTCCAAAGCAGCAAAGAATTGGGGTACAATTTTATGGAATTAGCCCTATTAAGGGTAATTTGGTAATATTTTTTACAGAAATGTAAACTTGTCAAAACAAATTAAAAATCAAATCAGAACAAATCATTAACTTCAGTTATCTTTTTTGGCTGCAAAATAATACCAATCTGGTTCATAACATCAGTTCGGTTAAAATATGGCAATAACTGAGTCTGTGATCAATTACAAAAAAGTAACAACTTATCGGTTTTACATGACATGCTTTATTGCCCATATTGGATTCTGATCAACTTACATGTATGATGAGCCTGTATTGGCTAATCATTGTTCCAATTTGGGCATTGGTAAATGGGTAATAGCACATTTGCATAGACATTGGCATTTTCCCCAAAGGAAAAAATTAGTTGAATTTTGTGTGTGTGTTCATGTCAATTCTTACTGGCCAGACTATAGTGGGAAAATGAGTATGACAGTGGTCAGGTGAGTACAAATTTTGATAAAATTTCTCCTAAAGTTGTTGCAAGTAAGAAAAAAGTTGCTCATAGCAATGAGGGCATTCGTAGGCAATGAGGGCATCCATAGAGAAATTGTACAAGGAAAATGAAGTTATGGCGAAGAAAGTGGCAAAATCAAGACACTTTTGGAAATGCATACGATCACATAGAAATGTACATGTACACTTCCAGAAGTAATCCCTTCCTCATTATAAACTAGACCAATAAATAAGTAAAAAGTTACCGTGGACAAAACGTGGCACCCGACAATAACAAAAATGAAACTTTACGATTAAAATAACATATTCATATGTGCAAGTGCAGTGTTTTATTTTCTTCTTCGAATATTGAAACTGGCTAAAAGCTATTCGAATATTCGGTTGATGATCGAATATTCGGTATATTCGGGACAGCCCTACAAAATACTCTTCAAAATTTGGAAAAAAATAGGGCCAGTATAATTAAAAGAACATTGTCTGAGGTTCCAAACTTTGGACGGACAAAATTCTTTTTAAGAAAACAGGGGGTGTCCTAAACTCTACAATCGCCACTTTAGGTATATATGTGGCTAACGTTAAGTAGCCCACGAATGTAGGAAAATGGCTCCTTTTTAACTTGTCATTTTACTGTAATGGTTTATAAATATACAGTACAAAGACAGAAGTTAAAAAGGAGCCATTTTACAGCCCATGCATGTACTTGTACACTGATGGCATGTAGTGCTAACCTGCATGTACATGTACACAACGTTTTCAACATTTTTGAACCAGGAATTCTAAAAACGTTTTAATTGGAAATTTTCATCCAGCAAACGTCTTAAGCCATGTACAATGTACATGTTAACCCCTTGCGTACGGATGACGGAACATGGCGCAAAAAAAACCAGTGCCACCAGGCCGGATGACGCAATTGGCCGCTGTTTGTGCAGTTTCAATCCATTGTTGGATTAATTAAACAGTGCCACCAGGCCGGATGACGCTATTGGCCACTGTTTGTGCAGTTTCAATCCATTGTTGGATTATTGTGTATAGGTTACGCTTGACTGCACAAACACATTGTAGCGGTTCGCTTGGCTGCCAGAGCCTCCGCTCCCGTAAAATACCGTACTCAAGGGGTTAAGCTGGTTCAAAATTAAATGTGCCACATGCATCGTGGTTGTGGAAAAAAGTGATTAACAAAGTAGAGAACAATTTTGTAGTCCAACACCTCCAACCAGAGCATTGGAGCCCTGGTCTGAGTGCAACGCCAAACCGGCATATGAATTCCCGCACCAATTTAAGTGCAACTGTCTTGGCAGTGGAATCTGGAAGCGGGTATGCCTCCATCCACTTCGTATGGTAATCTCCTACCACCAAAACTCACTGATTTCCACTGTCCGTCATGGGAAGTGGCCCGAGCAAGTCTATGGCTACCCTTTCTACTGGTACGCCTACTCAGTATTGCTGAAGGGGAGCCTTTCTCTTCTTAACTGGTGCCTTTCTCCTAGCACAAAATTCACAGCTCCGCAGAAACGACCTGACATCTGCAGACATTCCCGGCCAGAAATATCTGTATTTCACCTTGGCCAGTCTTACTCATTCCTAGGTGGCCACTCAATTGCCCACTGTGTACCTCTCTTAGGATTTCTTTCCTAAGGCTCTTTGGCAAAACCAATAGCCATCTTATCGATTTGCCGTCATCTGACTCCCACTTCTTGTACAGCAGCCCCTCTCGGACTGCCAACTGGTCCCAGTAGGTCTTCACCTCGGAGGAAGAGTGTGACACATTCCTTCACTCCGGGCGACTCTGGCCCTCTTCTCTTCCTCTCACGATCCAACTCATAGTTGTATCCTTGAGTTGAGCCTCTCTCAACTCATTCTTGGAAATTGTTGGCTGGGCTACTATGCCCCTCACCAACATTTCCTCTGTGGGGTGCTCCTCAAGCTTCCTTCCCAGGGCAACTTCCCTATCGGTGGCTTCCTCTCGGCCACACTGCTTACACTGTCGTCTTGACAGTCCATCCGCATTGGAATGTTTCTTGCCAGGTCTGTGCTGGATTTCTATGTCATATTCTGAAATGACTTCCAACCATCTCGCCAGCTGTCCTTCGGGATTCTTAAAATTAAGAAGCCACCGGAGAGCGGCATGATCAGTCCTGACCGTCACTTTCTGCCCATAGAGGTACTGCTTGAACTCTTTCAAGTATACCACTACTGCCAACAACTCACGTCTGGTGATGCAGTAGTTTCTTTCTGGTCTACTGAGTTTCCTGCTTGCATAAGCAAGAACTTTCTCTTCCCCATCCTGAAGCTGAGACATCACCGCACCGATGCTTTCCCCACTGGCATCAGTATCGAGGATGAAGTCTCCCTCGGGAATAGGGTACACCATGACTGGAGCGGTTTGGAGCTTGCTCTTAAGCTCTTCAAATTCTCTCGACTTCTCAGTCAAGGCATGCAGAGGACTGGCTATCTCCGCAAAACCTCGAATGTACTTTCTGTAATAGGACGCGAGGCCGAGAAAGCTTCTCACGTCCCGTACACATTTCGGCACTGGCCATTCTGACACTGCTCTCACTTTCTCTGGGTCTGTAGCCACCCCATCTGCGGACACGATTGTGCCCTAAGTAGCTAACTGACTTCTGGAATAAGTGGCACTTGCTAGGCTTTAACTTGAGCCCTGCTTGCCTCAATCTTTCCAGCACTACCCTTAGACGCTCTATTGTCTCCATCTCTGTCTCACCGAAGACAATGATGTCATCTAAGTATATCAGCAGGGTCTCCCATTGTAACCCTGCCATGACCTTCTCCATAAGTCTCTTAAAAGTCGCCGGAGCGTTGCACAAGCCAAAGGGCATGCACTTCCACATACAGCCCATTTCTCACCACGAATGTGGATTTATGACTGGCTTCTTCATCTAGTGCAACCTGCCAATACCCCGACGCAAGATATAGCATTGCAAACCACTTGGCCCCTCAACGTCTCATCAATGCGTGGCACTGGGTACGCATCTTTGATGGTGACAGCATTCAACCTTCTGTAGTCCACACAGAAATGCTTCGTCCCATCTTTCTTTGTCACCACGATGACATTTGCCGCCCACGGACTATCCGAGGGTTCTATGACCCCTTCTCTCTCCAGGTCACTAACCTGTCTTTGGATCTCTTGCTGGTTGACGTACGGATGGCGTCTTGGCCTTTCCTTAATTGGTCTTGCGTCACCAGTCTTAATCTGATGCTCAACCACATCAGTTCTCCCAATGTCATGGTCCCCACTCGAGAAGACATCTTGGTAATCGACCAAGCACTTCTCTACTTTATGGTGGTACCTCACGTTCACATTGGCTCTGCTCCTCCTGTACATGTCTTGCAAATACTCTGGCAAGTACTGTCTTACTTTCTCTGGCATGTCCACTTCACTCTGGACAGCCTCGGATTCCACCACAGTTACTCTTCCCACGGTTGTCCCTTTTCTAGCAACTCTATCGCTTCTCCCCGGGTTAAACACCCGCAAAGGAACTGTCTCGTTCCCTGACTCTACCAGCAATCTGGCCAGCACTAGACCCTTCTTGGCCAAATCTCCACCTCCGATCCCTTGAGAGGTTCTACTACAGCTGGTCCTTCCAGCCCTTCTTTTGTTCGAGCTATCCTGCCCGGCACCACAGCCTCTTGCCCGGAGGGAATTACTGTGGTTTCTGTTACCACCCTTCCCACAAAGAGATGTGCGTGGTCCTACCCACCTGCACATCTACCCAAGCGGTACCTAATACTGCGAGGGGACTCCCATCGACCTGTCTCACTTGAACTTCCTCTAAGCCCAAGGTTGGTCTCTTCTCTTTGGGGATCTGGTAGTAGACTGTACTACTAATAAGGGTGTCTGTGGAACCCGTTTCAACTAAAAATCGACACCTGGCTCCTCTCACTACACAATCCACAAACAGTCCACCTCTGGGACCAGGATAGGTAGCCGGCAGGGTAACTTCCCTCTGGCCACCCTATGATCTCCTATCCATTACTGGCAAGTCTTTACAACTCCGCCGTCTCTTGGGTCCTCTGGTATTCCCAGCTCACTCGCGGAGCCTGTGGGTGGCTGGTTCCCGTTTCCCTGGTTCTGGAAACTTTTCTTGGAATTCTTGCACTCTCTCGCAAAATGGCCTTTTTTCGCCGCACCTAAAGCAGCTTCAGTCACCTTGGTTCCCTGGGGGTTCTCTGGGGGTTTCTTCCTCTTCTGAGAGGTCTTTCCCATTTCCGTGCATTGGGCATTCTTGCCCTGCACCTGCTTTGACAACTTTGTCAACAGCTCTGTCAATTTACACAGCTCGCCCTCTAGCTTGCTGAACCTCTGCTCCATCCAGGAGTCTACTGCCCTCGCCATCTTGGCGGGTTTACCGCTGCTGCTCGACACTCTCAAAGTTCTCCGTTTCTAGAGCTGCCTGGATTGCTTCATCCAAATTCTTTAGCCGAGCCCAGTTTATGCCTTCTCGCACAGACCGACTTTCCACTGCTTCTAGAAAGTGATTCTTTGCCAACCGGTCATGCGATTCCTCCTGTATATCAGGGTACGCCTTGACCACAAACTCTTGTATGGCTTGACCCAGCTCTTGCAGAGTCTCTTTCGGCTTCTGCCACCGATGCCTCAGCTCAACGAGGTAGTTCACGCTTTGGCGACCTAAGTCAAACCTCCTATCCAACAACTTCACCAACTCACTATATGAGCGCTTCTGGCCAGTGGGCACATCCCCTATTAATCTCAGGGCGTTTCTTTGCAGACTCGCAACCAAGTAGGCAGCAGCCTGCTCCTCGTCCTACTGATTCAATACTATACATGACTCAAAGTGCTGGGCATATTCTTTCCATAGCACCTTGCCAGTGTATCTGTCAGGGGTGAGGTGACATTCGGGCGGCAGTTTGACCGCTCCCGGGTCATACCCTCCTTTTCACCTACTCTTTTTCCCTCTTCAGGGGCCATGGCCCTGCTGAAAGGGTCTCAATCTTCTCCACTGGGCTGCTACTGCATGCGTCACTAATTAGATGACGAGGCATTTGGCTATTAAAACACGTAGTCTTTCACGAAATAATGCCTCGTGTAGGCAATAAGAGTGCTACTGCTCACCCGCTACCGCGGTAACGCTCACGACGGGGCCCCTCCACGTTAGCAAGGCCGGGCGGGACCATACCGTAAAGTCGCTCAGCCGAAGCGAGCAGACTCACCTTTGCAGGTATGCAACATCCCCCCGGAGATGGCGTGCTTGTCCGGGAAGGGGCCACCGCCCCTTGCGTCTACCTTTTCATAAAGCAGTTAAACACAAATATAGAGCCTTTTATTGCGTTCTGCGATAAGGTACTAAGTTGGTTTTTACTCAACTTAAGACCACAATATGTGGTCTTGCTGGAAAGAATCGCACCTCTCGCCCCGATCGGGATACCCTCCACCGACGTGGAGGATACACCAAATCGGTCCTTAACGGCTGCTGTGATAGAGCCCGTACTGTACTTGGTACATTTGCTGGTATTTGAGTCCCTGAGGGTATGTTTGTGAGCCTCGTAAGGGACGGCTATGTCTGCGATAAACGCATGCTTCTTCGCCCGGTCTATAATTATAAGGTCTGGCCTAAAGTTCCCCGTAGTCGTGGCAACAAGCGGCTCGGTATATACCGCATCCCCACCATATTTTCTGGTCATAAACCGAGCCACCTGCTTACACACCTCGTTGTGCCTGTGCATCCGCGCTTGGAGCACTACCGGGCATCGCTGGAGAATATGGGAAGATGTTTCAATCGCACCATTACAGTGCCTACAAACGGTAGGCCCACCCGTATATGCAAGGTTGCTCCGACAAAGAAGAGTTTTGGCCCTGAGGGCAACAGCCTTGATATATAAGTCACCTTGTAATATAGTAGGATTGTCCACCCATGCGGAGGCCGCAGGATGATCAAAGGCAAGGGTACCTTGTCCTTGTTTCGTTTTCGCATGATCCCCCAGCCTCCGCATGTTGGAGTCATGGATGTGATGTTTGATCAGTGTTTTGTCTGCCTCAATATTCGCCAGCCCGAGGCTCCGGCTCAGACCGGTTAGTTCTTTCTGCACTGCTCTCGAGGCATAAAGATGCCGAATGACCTCGTCCTTCGATTTCGCAAGTCTGGTCAGAGCCCCGTGCCGGAGTCTATTGGCCAGACAAATAATATCAGGAAAACCCAGCCCTCCTAGGGATGTAGGAGTGGTAATATATTGTATGCTAGCTGAATTTGGAAGATGTACTATCGACCGCACAGATTTATTAATACATCTTTGAATTGCCTTCAAGGCATTAGCTGGATATGTATTCATTCCGAAATGATAGATAAGCCTGGGCTTAACATATGTCTTGATCATGGTAAGTTTCTGCTGAGGCTTTAAGTACGCCCCCGATATCGCTCCGAGCCAACGATTGAGCAGTCCGATGAGGTCGTATTTCGTCTTCCCAAAGACACCAAACTTTTGACCGAGGTACTTGGTCGTATCTGTCGAGGGTATTGCTGGAATAATTATACCCTGTGCCTGCCATTCGGACACGGTCAAAGGAATAAGTTTGGATATGTGACGACCCTCAATACGGTGCACCATCGTTGCTCCAAACACGGCAGACTTGAGTGCATTGATTCGCATAAATCGGTCGTCAAAGAATTTCTGACTAGCGCCAAGCAGGGTGGATAGACCACATTTGCTCTCGGCCATAAGCACCAAATCGTCCGCAAAGGCCAAGGAGTTAAATCTCACCCCTCCCAACTCCAGGCCAATATACTCAGGCAGCGAATCGACTAATTCGTCCAAGACAAGATTGAATAGTCGAGGGCTCAGTGGGCATCCCTGCTTGACGCCGCACTTCATAGGAATAGGATCCGATGTAGTGGAACCTGATATGATACGAGTCTTGACGCCGGTGTATAAGTCTTCAATACACTCGATAAACTTAGCTGGAATGTTATGTCTTTTCAGAGCTCTTGAGATAGAGCTGTGATGTACTGAGTCAAACGCTTTCGATAGATCCAAGAACATTACATAGTATGATTTGTTCTTCTGTCTGTACTCCGAGATAAGATGGTCTAACAATGATACATTTTCCAGGCACCCGTCCACTGGAATGAAAGCTTTCTGTCTAGGGTTAAGAGCAGTAGCTTCGGTAAGTCTGGTATTGATCACCTTGGTATACAGTCTCAGAAGGTACGATCCTATAGTTATAGGTCGCCACTTTGACAAATTCGTAAGATCAACTTCCCCCTTAGGAATGAGGATGGTATTGTTGAGCTTTAATTGCTTGGGCACCTTGCCCGCTTCAAACCACAGATTGAACAGAGCAGTCAAATCAAGAGCATCTGCCCTGCTCAGATCTCTGAAATGTATCTTATCGGGTCCGGCGGCCCCGTTTTTCTTCATGTTTTTGAGGGCTTGAGTAACCTCATCTTTCGCAATGGGATAATTGATCCCACCCAGATCAAAGTCCCCGACCAGAGGTTTCGCAACAAACGACTGGTCATCCACCTGGGGCTCTTTGCCGAAGATTCCCATATAACATGTGTACGCCACACCACTTTCCGGGGCCACCGGGCCCAAAGGTAGGCCGTCTAGAAGATGGCAAGCCAACTTCTTTGTATCGTTTTTAAAATAATGCTGGTGAGCCTTGTATAGGACTCGTTTCTTCATTCTATTGGAGGCATCAATAGGTATGTTTGGCACTACGAACTGTTTGCTGTTCCCGTTATTTGTGAACTTCATCCCAAGATGAAGAAGCACATTACCATATTCAAGATTATTAAAGTTGTCCCTCTGGTCGAAGAGTTCGATCAGATCATTATTTATGGGACTGGTATCTCTGTGAATACCGCGATACGCTGCAAAGATCTCAGAGAACCTGCCGTCGTTCTCGGGCTCAGCTACGGCCTCCATAATCTCAGGCTCGATGGTCATAGCAGCCTGTCTTATCCGGTCAACTCGATCCTTATGACTGGCCTTACGCCGCTGGCCTTTGATTGACTCGAGGGTCCGATTTCCCAAGCTGTCACGTATAGCGATATTCACAAATTTGGTATCGCTAGGAAGCTGGGCCTCCACATTAGCCAGAATCGCAAGATCCTCCTCACTCCATCGGTCTCGGCGGGCATTCGTGGCCTCGAGCGGCCCAGCCTCCTCACGATCAAAGGCAACAGGATGGGTCCGTTTCATATGGAGTCTCAACCCCGTAAAAGAACCAAATGATCGGCCGCACAGATCACAACAAAAGTCCGATATAGGGGTCGGACTTACGGTTCTACTAATACACCTCGGGTAGTGACATGCAACACTACTTAACGACTGAAAACGTTTACTGCACTTATCACATTTATAAGAAATCTTATAATTGTGACTTATCATATGTTTCCTGATATTAGGGTGTCCACTTAAGGACTTGTTACATTTGTTACATGTGAACACTGAAGTGTCAGATGGATATGTAAGTACGAGATTCGATAGGTCAACCACAGTCAAGGGAGCGGGCTGGCAGACCGCATGGGCAGCTGGAACCCCCCTCATTATAAAGATTAAAAATTAAAACCACGTTATACACAAAAAGACAACTCTGTGTATACAACAACACGTTACGCACAAAAGACAACTCTATGTAAAACAACACCTTAAAAAGATGTAACAAGTGCGTCCTAACGGACGGAGAGCCGCGGCACTCAAAAGGACCAGGTCCTGTCACTGCTTGGTCAAAGA
>JAZGUH010000501.1:2015000-2110920 GCA_037893225.1 Hippasteria phrygiana
GGTTGCACCGGATTCTGCTCTTCTGATTCTCCCGAGCTGTCACACCAACCTTCTCTCTCGGTAACTTCAGCGCGACTTCTGCCGCAACGCCTGCATGCAACTTCTGCTTGCTCACATAGCTGGGCGCACGCTAGACAAAACATATACTTGTACCAGTCGCGCGCTGCTGTCTACATGCCTGTACTTTACAAATGTTATTTACGCAAAATATTACAATGAGGCCTGAGCACTGACCAACAGGTTAATCGCGCATGCTCAGCAATCCATATACTAAATAAGAATGATGTCATCATCAACTGAATTATTAAAGAAACTAAACTTGCATAAGCCATTTCGTTACAATATCCAGCTTTTTGTGCCAGGGAGGGCAAACAACGTCCGTCTTAAAACCGTATTAGAAAAAGGTTATTTCTTTTTGTTTTTTATGATGCCTCAAATGCAGCCGGAGGAAGGGGGGGGATGGGGAGGGGTTTGGGGAAATTTCCCAACTTGCCCCCCCCCCCCCCCACTGGATATGCCACTGCATACAGTAGGTATGACACCGAACGCCAGTTCTCACATTTGCCTACATGTATGTGCCACAATGTAAAAAAAAAAATTTGAAATGCCTAAAGCCCAAACAATCCCAAAACTTCCTGTAAGATTCCCAAGTAATGTAGAGTAATACTTACTCTTCAATTTAAGATGATCAGTGAGATTATTGATGGAATATTTGTTCCGAAATGTGCTTGTTTTTAAAGATGACTTTTCGGGTGCAACATGTAATTTTCGACATGTGAATGGGTTTGGAGGTCTCATTGAAATCTCTGTGTTTTTTCCCCGAGTTTCTTGGAGATCTCGATTACCAAAGGAGATTTTGAAAAAACAAATTTCACCACCGATTCTCTCTCAGCAAGAGCTTTAATTTGATGTAGGCCCTAGGCCTATAGTATAACTTGAAACATTCAGACAAATTTCTTAAATTAGGATGTTATACAGTGTAGGCCTATTTGTACCGTGACTAAAATCTCAAACAATTTTCAAGTAACATCACAAGAGAATGAGTGCCACATATCAAATGATACAGGAGTTGGGGTCGGGGAACGACAAAACATATTCAAAAGGCAAAAGTGGGTCGAGTATGTAATGATCTGCACAATGCTCTAATTAGAAATACACAGTGCATACATTTGTGTACATGTATGTACTGTTCTTTACTAGAAGGTTTGCAGTTGAGTACATGATGTAAACTAGGCCTACGGTATGGTCAACTCGTACCCAGGTTAATTCGTACCCGAGTCAACTGTTCACTGGGGTACGATATATGCGAGTTGACCGGAGTACGATATACGCGAGTTGACCGGGGTACCATATAACGTTACGCGAGTTGATCGGGGAACGAGTATGACCCAAAATCAGAACTAGGCCTACATCAAACATGTTCATCGACCATGGGAAACCACGCTGCACATATGTTTCCTCCGCCAACTTAGTTTTGCTCATTGTGCAGATCTACAGTTTACCCTTTGTGCTGTACAAGTGACGTCAGATCAGTTTCTTTTTTAAGCAATGAGGTGCTTATTTGCGTTTGAATAGGCATAATGGCGTTACGTAATTGAATTGCATATTAGCCTTTTACAAGCAGTGATATTCGTTGATTTTCTCTGTTGCTGTCATACTTTTCATGAGATTCTTTGGAAGCGGGGTTTTTACAAGAATGCGAATCCCATGGAAGTGAAGCTAACGACCAACTTGAAACAGTCCTGGTAATTATTAATGTGTGCAATATTTGTTTTGGGTCAGATTCACAAGTTCAAACCCGGTGTAGGTTGTGCTTCGATTCTGTAGCAGCAATTGATTAACTGAACCAGCGATCCCGGTGATTTTCGAATAGTGCATAATTCAATAGCTTTTAATCATATCGATACCAATCACTATAGAAATACATTGTATGCCAAGAATCGATACTATCTACTTCCGACTTTACCTGACAATGTTACATACAAAGAAATCAATAAGTATTACTTTAAAAAAACTTTGCACGCCTGATTTTATGATGTGTGTCTTGGGAAACTTCTTGTGCACATCTGGGGGAAATCTGACAGAAAACCCTGGAAGAGATCATTTGAATGTTCGTATTGTCATAGCGTTTGTACAGTATTTTGGCAACACGTCCACTGTACTGTAGTACTACTACTAGTACTAGTACTAGTACAAGCAGCCCGATGTAAGACTATCTCAAAGACATTATTATCAATGGCTACGGCTCTTTACCGTAGCCTGTGTCAATGGCCAAATTCGAAGCCGTAGTCACAACAGATCCGATCCAGGCAACGGCTTATACTGTGCGACTGCAGCATATACGTACCAGCCTGTGAATAAACTAAGCTGATACATCCGCAAACCGCAATACACCTCTCAACATACGTGGCTGAACTTACTGCTACACATGGATTGTTGTCCTCATCTATCCACTTCTTGGCATTAGTCTTGGGAATACCACCTCGTCGGTGCTTCCAGAATTTGTTTTCATTGGGCTTCACGTCATGATCCACATCCCCGGCCCCCATCGTCGATTATGGCCACGGGGTGACTAGTTTCAATCCCGGCGAGGCGGCGATTTTCAAAGGAAAATTGTCTACATTCAATCTGATGTTCCGTTGAAGATGAGATAATGCCATGGCGGGACTGGAATCAGTCTAATATTAAGCCCAAACCCCATTCGTGTGGTATGGGCGGCCAATGTTTTAAAAAAATACAAACTCTGCGATAGCAAGTCATCAAACACTAGTCTTGTGCAGTGGCGTAACATCCGTGCGCCCCCCATTTGAAATCTGTCCGTATCTGTATCTGTATCTGTATCATATAGTTGGCAAAGCATCCCGAAGGAAACATCACACCAGCTTCTTGAAAGGTACAAACAATTACTATTCATGGAATTTGCGTCGGGATGATGTACATTCAATGTTGGGTTTTTTGCCCTTCAATGTATAGTCGGACTCCCTATTATCGCGGCAACTCTATTATCGCGGCATCGGAAATTTCTCCGTTTTTTGCGTTGCCAAAACTCCTTCGTGTGGCGCTTTTTCATCCAGTTCATCAGGCATTAAGGACTTCCTGCTGAGTTGTATAAAAATGACGATTATAAAATGTTGTGTCGGTGTCCTTTTAATATTAACGTTTTCCAAAACTTTTACATTTTGCCTCACCGTGTGTGCTAAAAAGTACCGTCTATATTTTAACATAAATCTTTAATGGTGGTTTGTCCATGGAAGTTCCATTGTTTGGTTCCCATTCTGCAGACGCAAAATGACGCTGAAGGACGATATTTCCACCGCGAAATCGTAAACACTTTTACGGGATCAAAATAAGGACAGTGCGGTAAACAAAATACAACGATGCACCGTGTAAAGTGAATGGCGCCCCCAATCGTCAATCAGTAGACTTGTCTCAGTGAATTTTGTCGCCTACCCAGGGGGGACAGGGTGTTAAGAAATCATCCTGAAGACCTAATCGTCTTTAATAAACTTGAGCTTTACAGGGAAAATACCATACTTTATTCAGGGATGTTTTGGTCAAACATTAACTGTGAATAAAAAAGTTGAGATCATTGTAAAAACCACTTCCCACATACCGCGATAATTAATACATAATACAGATCGAGTGTACGTACTCCGCCGAGCAACGACGAGCATATCTATTTTCACAGGCATTGCATGGGAATAAACCAAACCACCGTCGGATTTTTGTATGTCAGTGTAAAAAAGCAAGAGTTATACCATGGAGGTAGGAAATTTCCTACCTCCATGGTTATACAACACCTTATTAGCGGTGTCCCACAAGGAATGGTCAAGTGTCCGCACCTCTTCATCATGTTCATAAACGATCTCTCCATCAATGTTAGCTCCACGATCCGCCTTATTGCTGATGATTGTATGATGTATAGAACAATCCTGTTCAAAGCAGATGAAGAGGCATTCCAGTTATAGATTTAAATACATTGGAGTCATGGGCAAGTACGGGTATGAAGTTTAATGCAACAAAATGCAAAGTGATGCGAATCTCCCGTAAAAGGAATCCTGGTCACCCATCATATACTCTGTCAGGAGTATCTTTGGACGAGGTTGCCTCGGTGCAATATCTGGGCATCCACCTTCAAAATAATTTGAAATGGGATATACAGACCCAATACGCTGCTGGAAAAGCAACCAAGATCCTGAACTTCATCATTTGAAATTTCAGCTCAACACCAAATAAAGGAAGTCAAAGAGAAATTATATTAAACATTAGTCAGACCCCATCTTCAATATACGCTTCGGCAGCATGGCATCCTGGATCAATACAAAATAAGGGACAATTAGAGAAAGTACAGAGACGGGCAGCAAGGTTCGTCACAAGTAATTATAGGAAAAGGGAAAGTGTCACAGGCATGATCAAGCAGCTGAGATGGCACTCTATTAAGGACATTTAATGAGACAACACACTCGCCTCATCATCACATTGTACAAGATTCTCAAGAACGAGTTGGCTATAGAGTACCGAAGTCTGACGTCAGTTGCCGCGGCAATGGTTCCAAACACATGCAGTAGTGTATTCTGGTTACAAACTTTGCATTGATTGACGTCATCACTTCGGTACTCTATTAACAAGGATGAATATTGCAAACCTAAACCACCAAGAGCTAGACGGGGCCACAACAAACAATTAATGTTACATAACCCAGTTAATACCAAAATCATGCAACAGTCCTTCTTTCCCGAATCAATCGATATGTGGAACACATTATCTCATCCAATCATTTGTGCAACATCTACAACCAAATTCCAATCAATAATCAGCGGGGTAAATCAGTTTTATTAGGCAGTGCACCACCTTCATCAAGCCTCCAGTTATACTCCCATGAGGATGTTTTGAGGAGGTATGATCTACAAGGTACAAGGTACATCATCCCGACGCAAATTCCATCTTATGAATAGTTTGGCTGTATGTGGCAGAGGGGTACCCCCCCCCCCCCTTTTGTCCCTAAGCCCTATCCCCTAGACCTCTGAAAAGAATTCCCGAGAGACAGGTGTCACACAATGACCAACACAAAAGAGGGGGGGGGGGGGGGGTCCCTCTGCGGCTGCCCATATTGCGCATCATATGGCCGGCTGGTCGTTGCGATAGTGTTGCGTCGTGATTTTTGCCTTGATATATGTAATTGGCTGTTTCGAAAGTTTTTCGAAACAGCCCTTGTTTTCGTTAAGATTTTTTTTTTGGCTGTTTCGAAAGTTTTTCGAAACAGCCCTTGTTTTCGTTAAGATTTTTTTTTTTTTCTTTTTTTTTGGCTGTTTCGGAAACTTTTCCGAAACAGCCCTTGTTTTCGTTAAGATTTTTTTTTTTTTCTTTTTTTTTTTTTTTTCTGTTTTTTTTTTTTTTTCTTTTTCAGCCAAATGCCCATAGCATTTGTACACGTTTTCTTTCTTACCGGCACTTTGGCTACTTTTATGGTGCCGATTGGCTTTAAACTTGGCAGACACTTAGACTAACTACTCAGAATGTATGCCGAACATTTACGTCATGATGACGTCATCACGTGATTTTTTATGAATTTTTGAAATTTTAAAATCGTAACATTCTTTTCAATATATCTGGCGAACGAAACAAGATATTTTCAAAATTCTTTTTGGTATAGCTTTGGTATGTCTCAAAGATATCCCCTAAAAGGGAGAAAATGTGTGACGTCATGATGACGTCATCAAAAATGTGCTTTTTTAAAACACATATAAGGATAGGTCCGATCGTCATGAAAATTGGTGGGTAGGTAGATAGTGCCACTAGCATGTAAAATCCAAAGTGACGTCATGATGACGTCATCGGCTGATTTTCTATGAATTTTTAGTTCTATCCCAAATCCCATAGACTTTGTACACGAATTTTGTAAGAGCCACTTTGGTCACTAAACAACCTCAGATCTTTATCAGGTTTAACTCAAACAGAGACCCTAAGCTGAAAATGTATGCCGAAGAGTGACGTCATGATGACGTCATCACTTGTCATGTGACGTCATCTTAAAGGTGCATTTTTCAAGGGCACATATCTAGAGAACCGTAGGTCCGATTGCATTCAAACCTGCTATGGCGGCAGACAAGTACGTGTTATAGATGAAAATTGAGGTGACGTCATGATGACCTCATCATACGATTTTATACTAATTGTAAAGTTTTTTAACCTTAAAGTTTCTTAAACCCATATCTCTTTAACAGAACATGCTAAATTCAAAATTCTTTTTGTAATAGCTTTGTTAGCTCCTATATTCTTTCACATAAATGGGAAAATGTGTGACGTCATCATGACGTCATCAAAAATATGCTTTTTTGAAACACATATAAGGGTACGTCCGATCGTCATAAAAATTGGTGGGTATGTAGATAGTGCCACCCGCATGCAGAAGCCGAAGTGACGTCATGATGACCTCATCGGCTAATTTTCTATAATTTGTTAATTTTTTTAATTTTATTAAAAAATTTGAAATTTCATTTTAATCACCAAATTTTACACAAAAACACCGAAACAGCCCTGTGTTTGTCCACAAACACTATTGGCTCTAGTTTTTCTTTTTTTTTTTCTTTTTCAGACTTTTTGCCCATAGCGTTTGTACACGATTTCTTTCTGCCAGGCACTTTGGCTACTTTTATGCAGCCGATTGCCTTTAAACTTAACAGACACTCAGACCAACTGCTCAGAATGCATGCCGAACTTTTACGTCATGATGACGTCATCACGTGATTTTTTATGAATTTTTGAATTTTGAAAATCGTAACATTCATTAAATTATATCTAGCGAACAAAACAAGATATTTTCAAAATTCTTTTTTTTATAGCTTTGGTATGTCTCAAAGATATGCCTTAAAAAGCGAAAATTGTGTGACGTCATGATGACGTCATCAAAAATGCTTTTTTTTTTTAACGCATGTAAGGGTCAATCTGATTACAAAAATGTATATATTGAATTTTGCTGTACCCAATTCCAAAATTTCATGATCGTGGCTCACTCAAGTAAGAAATGACAGCCATTTCAAAATTTAGACCAAATTCAATATAACACAAAGGAATTCTGGGACGGGCTGATAACCATGGGTATTATGTGCTTGCTGTTTATAAAAGGGATTGATTTCTAGTCTTTTTTCAAGTCGCTAAATTTTTGAAGTTTTAGAATCGTAACATTCTTTTCAATATATCTAGCGAACAAAACAAGATATTTTCAAAATTCTTTTTGTTATAGCTTTGGTATGTCTCAAAGATATGCCATAAAAAGCGCAAATTGTGTGACGTCATGATGACGTCATAAAAAAAATTCTTTTTTCAAGTCGCTAGAATATTGCACATAGCATTTGTAAACGTTTTCTTTCTTACCGGCCACTTTGGCAACTTTTAAACTTGGCAGACACTTACACCAACTGCTAACAATGTGTGCCGAACTTTTACGTCATGATGACGTCATCACATGTCACGTGACGTCATCTTAAAGGGGCATTTTTTCGAAGCCATATATCTACAAAAGTACAAGTCCGATTAAGTTGAAACGTAATATCTAGGTATGCCACCGGGTGTTATAGATGAACATTGACATGATGTTATGATGACGTCATCACATGTCACGTGACGTCATCTTAAAGGGGCATTTTTCGAAGCCATATATCTACAAAAGTACAAGTCCGATTAAGTTGGAACGTAATATCTAGGTATGCCACCGGGTGTTATAGATAAACATGGACATAACGTTATGATCAAGTCATAACATGTCACGTGGTGTCATCTTAAAGGGGCACTTGCTAGATTATTGCCCATAGCATTTTTAAACGTTTACTTTCTTACCGGCCACTTTGGCTACTTTTAAACTTGGTAGACACTTACCCCAACTGCTCACAATGTGTGCCAAACTTTTACGTCATGATGATGTCATCACATGTCACGTGACGTCATATTAAATGGGCATTTTTTCAAAGCTATATATCTACAAAAGTACAAGTCCGATTAAGTTGAAAAGTAATATCCAGGTAGCCTAGTAGGTTTATAGATGAAAATTGACATTACGTTATGATGACATCATCACATGTTACGTGACGTCATCTTAAAGGGGCAGTTTTTGAATCCATATATATTAAGAAGTACATGTCTGATTCAGTTGAAAAGTAATATCTAGGTTGCCCAATAGGTTTATAGATGAAAATTTACATGACATTATTATGATGTCATCACATGTTACATGACGTCATCTTAAAGGTGCAGTTTTTGAAGCCATATATAAACAAAAGTACAAGTCCGATTCAGTTCAAAAGTAATATCTAGGTAGCCCAGTAGGTATTTTAAATTAAAAAAATTATGATGTCATGATAACGTCATCACTTGTTTCGTGTCATTATCTTAAAGAGGCATTTTTCGAAGCCATATATCTACAAAAGTACAGCTCCGATTTATTTGAAATGTAATATATAGTCGGGTAGGCAAGCAGGTTTATAGATGAAAATTGACATGACGTTATGATGACGTCATCACATGTCACGTGACGTTATCTTAAAGGGGCAGTTTTTGAAGCCATACATTGTATATCTACAAAAGTACAAGTTTGATTATTTGAAATGTAATATCTAGGTAGGTCAGCAAGTTTACAGATGAAAATTTACATTACGTTATTTTTACGTCATCACAAGTGACTATTACAAACAACTTTAATCATTTTCAAAGTCTAACAAAGAAACTGGCAGGAGCGCGATTGTTTGACGAACTTTAATTATTGTATTCACATTTCACATCCAAACTAAAAAAAATAAAAAGCGAAACAGCCCTGTGTTTGTCCACAAACACCGTCCGTCTAGTTTTTCTTTTTTTTTTGGCTGTTTCGGAAGTTTTCCGAAACAGCCTTTGTTTTCGTTAAGATTTTTTTTTTTTTCTTTTTTTTTTCTTTTTCTCTTTCAGACTATTGCCCATAGCATTTGTACACGTTTTCCTTTTTACCGGCACTTTGGCTACTTTTATGCAGCCGATTGTCTTTAAACTTAGCAAACACTTAAAGCAACTGCTCAGAATGTGTGCCGAACTTTTACGTCATGATGACGTCATCACGTGATTTTGTATGAATTTTTGAATTTTGAAAATCGTAACATTTGTTTCAATATATCTAGCGAACAAAACAAGATATTTTCAAAATTCTTTTTGTGATAGCTTTGGTATGTCTCAAAGATATGCCCTAAAAGGCGAAAATTGTGTGACGTCATGATGACGTCATCAAAAATGTTTTTTTTTTTAACGCATGTAAGGGTCAATCCGATTACAAAAATGTATATATTGAATTTTCCTCTCCCTAATTCCAAAATGTCATGATCGTGGCTCACTCAAGTAAGAAATAACAGCCATTTCAAAATTTAGACCAAATTCAATATAACACAAAGGAATTCTGGGAAGGGCAGATAACCATGGCTCAAATGTGCATGCTGTTTATAAAAAGGGTTGATTTGTAGTCTTTTTTCAAGTCGCTAGACTATTGCCCATAGCATTTGTAAACGTTTTCTTTCTTACCGGCCACTTTGGCTACTTTTAAACTTGACAGACACTTACCCCAACTGCTCACAATGTGTGCCGAATTTTACGTCATGATGACGTCATCTTAAAGGGGCATTTTTCGAAGCCATATATCTACAAAAGTACAAGTCCGATTAAGTTGGAACGTGATATCTAGGTATGCCACCGGGTGTTATAGATGAAAATTGACATGACGTTATGATTATAAGTCAGAACATGTCACGTGACGTCATCTTAAAGGGGCAGTTTTTGAAGGTCCATATCTACAGAAGTACAAGTCCAATTAAGTTATAAAGTAATATCTAGGTAGCCCAATAGGTCTATAGATGAAAATTGACTTGACATTATGATGACGTCATCACATGTCACGTGACGTCATCTTAAAGGGGCAGTTTTTAAAGCTATATATAAACAAAAGTACAAGTCCGATTAAGTTGAAAAGTAATATCTAGGTAGCCCAGTAGGTTTATAGTTGAAAATTGACATGACATTATCATGTTGTCATCACATGTTACGTGACGTCATCTTAAAGGGGCAGTTTTTGAAGCCACATATAAACAAAAGTACAAGTTCGATTAAGTTGAAATGTAATATCCAGGCAGGTCTGCAGGTTCATAGATGAAAATTGACATGACATTATGACTTCATCACATGTCACGTGACGTCATCTTAAAGAGCCAGTTTTTGAAGCCATATATATACAAAAGTACAAGTCCGATTAAGTTGAAAAGTTATATCTAGGTAGGTCAGCAAGTTTATAGATGAAAATTTATGTGACGTTATGATGACGTCATCACATGACACTATTACAAACAACTTTAATAAATTTCAAAATTAACAAAGAAAAGTGGCAGTAGTGTGATTGTTTGACAAACTTTAATTGTTGTATTCACATTTCACATCCAAACTAAAAAACAAAAACGAAACAGCCCTGTGTTTGTCCACAAACACCAACCTCATGCCTCTAGTTTTCTTTTTTTTTTTCTTTTTCAGACTTTTTGCCCATAGCGTTTGTACACGATTTCTTTCTGCCAGGCACTTTGGCTACTTTTATGCAGCCGATTGCCTTTAAACTTAACAGACACTCAGACCAACTGCTCAGAATGCATGCCGAACTTTTACGTCATGATGACGTCATCACGTGATTTTTTATGAATTTTTGAATTTTGAAAATCGTAACATTCATTAAATTATATCTAGCGAACAAAACAAGATATTTTCAAAATTATTTTTGTTATAGCTTTGGTATGTCTCAAAGATATGCCTTAAAAAGCGAAAATTGTGTGACGTCATGATGACGTCATCAAAAATGCTTTTTTTTTTTAACGCATGTAAGGGTCAATCTGATTACAAAAATGTATATATTGAATTTTGCTGTACCCAATTCCAAAATTTCATGATCGTGGCTCACTCAAGTATGAAATAGGAGCCATTTCAAAATTTAGACCAAATTCAATATAACACAAAGGAATTCTGGGAAGGGCTGATAACCATGGGTATTTTGTGCTTGCTGTTTATAAAAGGGGTTGATTTCTAGTCTTTTTTCAAGTCGCTAAATTTTTGAAGTTTTAAAATCGTAACATTCTTTTTAATATATCTAGCGAACAAAACAAGATATTTTCAAAATTATTTTTGTTACAGCTTTGGTATGTCTCAAAGATATGCCCTAAAAAGCGAAAATTGTGTGACGTCATGATGACGTCATCAACAAATCTTTTTTTTTAAACGCATGTAAGGGTCAATCCGATTACAAAAGTGTATTCATTGAATTTTTCTGTACGTAATTCCAAAATTTCATGATCGTGGCTCACTCAAGTAAGAAATGACAGCCATTTCAAAATTTAGACCAAATTCAATATAACACAAAGGAATTCTGGGAAGGGTTGATAACCATGGCTATTATGTGCTTGCTGTTTATAAAAGGGGTTGATTTGTAGTCTTTTTTCAAGTCGCTGAATTTTTGAATTTCTTAAATCGTAACATTCTTTTCAATATATCTAGCGAACAAAACAAGACATTTTCAAAATTCTTTTTGTTATAGCTTTGGTATGTCTCAAAGATATGCCCTAAAAAGCGAAAATTGTGTGACGTCATGATGACGTCATAAATAAATTATTTTTTCAAGTTGCTAGAATATTGCCCATAGCATTTGTAAACGTTTTCTTTCTTACCGGCCACTTTGGCTACTTTTAAACTTGGCAGACACTTACACCAACTGCTCACAATGTCTGCCGAACTTTTACGTCATGATGACGTCATCACATGTCACGTGACGTCATCTTAAAAGGGCATTTTTTCGAAGCCATATATCTACAAAAGTACAAGTCCGATTAAGTTGAAACGTAATATCTAGGTATGCCACCGGGTGTTATAGATGAACATTGACATGATGTTATGATGACGTCATCACATGTCACGTGACGTCATCTTAAAGGGGCAGTTTTTGAAGCCATATATAAACAAAAGTACAAGTTCGATTAAGTTGAAATGTAATATCCAGGTAGGTCTGCAGGTTTATGGACGAAAATTGACATGACATTATGATGATGATGTCATCACACGTCACGTGACGTCATCTTAAAGGGGCAGTGTTTGAAGCCATAAACAAAAGTACAAGTCCGATTAAGTTGAAAAGTAATATCTAGGTAGCCCAATAGGTTTATAGATGAAAATTGACATGACATTATTATGATGTCATCACATGTCACATGACGTCATCTTAAAGGTGCAGTTTTTGAAGCCATATATAAACAAAAGTACAAGTCCGATTAAGTTCAAAAGTAATATCTAGGTAGCCCAGTAGGTATTTTAAATAAAACAATTGATGATGTCATGATTACGTCATCACTTGTTTCGTGTCATTATCTTAAAGGGGCATTTTTCGAAGCCATAAATCTACAAAAGTACAAGTTCGATTATTTTAAATGTAATATCTAGGTAGGTCAGCAAGTTTACAGATGTAAATTTACATTACGTTATGATGACGTCATCACAAGTGACTATTACAAACAACTTAAATTATTTTCAAAGTCTAACAAAGAAAACTGGCAGGAGCGCGATTGTTTGACGAAGTTTAATTATTGTATTCACATTTCACATCCAAATAAAAAAAAAAAAAAAACGAAACAGCCCTGTGTTTGTCCACAAACACCGTCCGTCTAGTTTTATCATCCGTTTTGTTTCGATGGCCGCCCATAGTTATATTAAGGCGCAGGCAAGGCCTAAGGCCAAAGGGCGTATACGTACGGAGTCGGATCGACAACGCTCGGCTTAGCCAAATTCGTCAAAATGGAAGGGACCAGTGTCTCTGGTCAGCATTTCAAGTCAAAGGTAAGATTTTGTACTTTGCCATTTCACTTGCTGTTCTTAAGGAAATTTCGGTCATCTTTGATGTCCACTGTATCCCGCCGTAATAGTTTTTAGCCCACGAGAGTGGCCTGGGATACGCGCTGATAAATGGCGCTTGTATGACTAGACCTGTAACTTTTGACTATATTGTGTAAAACATGATTGATGGCCTATGGGTATCTAGTATCTGCTTCTGCTCTTTATCCTGGCTGAACTCTATGAACAGGTGATGAAGAGTAAATAGCCAGGCTTGTGCGGGGGTGTGTGGGGATTTATTGGAGTGGCTGCTTGAAACTGTTCAAAGATGTTGCATTGACTAATGAATCGTTCAGGGCATTCCACTCTACCACAGTTCGTGGGAAAAATGAGAACTTGTGGATGTCCAGGCGTGCACCAGTCTAGTACTTTATAGTAGTAGTAGTATATGGGTAATGCATGGAGGATGGGTAACCGTAACCTTTTAATGCTGGCGCGAGCTAGAGGCAGGTTGCTGGCTTTAGGTAGAGATCAACTGGGGATGTATATTGTACATCAGGATGAGTCTTAGTACTCTTCTTAGTTGCCGTCTTCTCTCCTCCAGTGTATCCCAGCCTAATTCCTTAACCCTAACCATGCTAAATCCAACAATTTCAATATACTCCCTAAGGGGTTAGGTTAAGTTAAGTATTTGACTTACTGTGCCTGTGGTGCGGTTGTAGATTTTTTTTTGCGTTTAATGAATCTGGCAGCCTCCCTCTGGATTTTCTCGATATCTTTTATGTGTCCCTTCTGGTGGGGATCCGGTAGGGTCATGTAGTTGCCATTCAGTGCGATCATTAAATTTGATTCATGATCCGCCTCAATGTTCAATATTCCTGGTAAGTAACTTGCCGTTAACCAAAATCCTTGTTTTCTTGCCCAAAACCACATCGTTTTGACAATTTCGTTACATGCTATTATCTATAAGCAATTTAACATGTTCAACATTTTCGTGGGCAGTATAGCACTTTTAATGCGAAGAAAGCTGCTGTATAAAGTTCTACAGTCAGTGCGAGTCAAGAAACTATGCCATAGTTTTATTCTGTAGCAATACAGATAAGATATTTTCATATGTACTTTTAGAGTAACTCTTCCTGCTTCTTTTGGTGACATTTTTACGCGATTAGTTTTAATGCATGACTGAACAGGAGACAATTAAGGGGGTCGGGTGAAATCTGAGTTGCGCCAACTGGTCATTGCCTTTCGAATCAACCGGTGGAGTGGCCCCAAAATCTCCTGATGTGACCCCGTTCGACTACTTTTTATGGGGATATCTGAAAGCTCTGGTTTTCACCAATCCTCCAGCAAATCTGAATGACCTCTAGGAAAGTAGGGCTGTGCCGAATATTCAAATATTTATTTTTGAGTTTGAATATTCGAAGGTGAAATGCAAAGGAATGTAAGAAGAGGGAACAGTTAAATTTTTGATAACGAAATTTTATTCTGGAGGGTTATTTCAAGGTAACTCCAGACATAATAACAGCTGATGCCTCAAATTATATTGTAAAAACTCTCCAAGAATATGGAAATAGATCATTGATTAATAAAATTATTAAACTTGCAAAGTTAGCATTGTATGTAATGATATATTGGTGCAAACGTTGAGGAAATAAATGATGAAACCTTCCAAACGGCATTTCGAACTGGAAATCGGATGACTGGAAGTCCGAAGAGGCCGGAAGATGGCTGCATCTGAATAAACTTGAACATTCTGCAAGTACATGTAAGTATCTCTCACAAATTGTGGCATGGAGAGATTTATATTATTGGCTTAACAATATTCTCCAATCAGTTTTATATAGATAGTTTTATATGATCTTTGATTTTCAGAATGGTTACTGAAATCAAAACCATGCTCACAAAACGACGACGATGCATTATTTTCTACAAGACACAAAGACCCAAAATTACGGGAATTTGTTTTCTGAAGTGGAAAATTGGGAGGGTAATAATCCCAACGAAAATGTAAACAGGTTCACTATTGGTTTCTTGTGGTTTGATCAGAGGCAGGGGGAATATGGTGCGTTTTCAGGAATGTTCGGTTTCGACTGATATCCTATCATGCATGTTTCAATAAACGACGAACAGAATTTGACAGAGGAATTTCACATTAGCCCCTTCTGCGCACTTCCGAGTTGAAAGCGAGAATGTCAGTGGCAAACAAAACAACGCTTTTCAGCACATTCATTCATGCATGAATTAATCAGGCCATAAAAGGCAGCGAAGGCGCACGATCAGCATAAAGTTGTTTACTGTGACATTGAGATCCTCGTTTTCAAAAACAAAAAGTTCAATGATTAACCATTAACTTGTCATATAATCTGTTTTTAGAGACTGTGGTTGCAGAGAAAGAGTTATTTGAAATGATTTTGAAATGATTTGTTCAAAGATTGGTGGTAAAAGGAATTTATATTTTGAATTTTTATCCTAAACACTGTGACTATAAAGTCCACTGTTTTGAAGACGTCAAGAACCCTCTGATTCCTTTTGTCTTTTCTCTGTGCCAGAGAATGAAATGTCTTCCACGCTCTATCTGTAGTGTGGGTAGTTTTCTCTACCAACTCTTTTTAAAGAAAGATGTGACACAGGAAAACAAAATAGTAAGCAGAAATGCTTTTTTATTTTATTTCAGAACACATTTACCTTCATTGTTATAATATCTGATACCTGAAAATCAAAAGTCAGCTTTCTGCAATGTATGTCGGAACATGCCGGTCTAAAGTCGGAACTTAATAATTCGAAAGTCAAATTTGCAAGGTATTCTACATGTACCATGCAAAAAATCGGAAGAATCTCATCCCTGTAAACCTTTCCTGAATCATTCCTTGGTGCTAGCGATAGTCATAAAAGTGAGAATCTATTATAATGATTATAACAAGCAATTTTGTGCGTTAATTATACTGCATCTGTACTTTTTTTGTTTACCCAAAAATCGGCCGCCCGGACAACCCAATATTCGAATATTCGATCGAATGGAAAGTCGAATATTCAAATATTAAATTATTCGGTTTGACTCGGCCCTATAGGAAAGGATAACTCGTGAAATTGACATTCTCAGACAAGACAGGGAGATGATTCGCCGTGCTGTTGCAGGAATGATGCGCCGAGCCCAGCAGTGCATTGAACGAGATGGTGGCCATGTTGAGGACTAAGACACCGTGGAATTTAATTGCCTTTTTAATTTTAATTTAACCCTAACTCCCTAGGGTGTGAATGAAATTCCTTTTTGTCTATTTGTTAGACAATGGTTGTGTTCTTTTAAATTGTCTCTTTCTTATCCAGGCCTGACCAGTTGGCGCAACTCAGATTTCACCAGACCCCCTTAATTGTCTCCTGTGCAGTCATGCATGAAAACTAAACCAGTAAAAATGTCACCAAAAGAAGCAGGAAGAGTTACTCTAAAAATATTTTATCTATATTGCTACAGAATAAAACTATGGCCAATTTTAAAAGTGTATATTTTTTTTTACTCAAACTGTAGAGCGTTAGCTTTGAAAGCTGTCCATCTTCCCCCGCACTTCAAGTTTTAACAACTGCCTCCCCAGCCTTTGGTTGAGGCATCAGATGATATATCTCTGGATTTCCTTTTGTTAAGGTTTTCAATCTTTCATTTGTGGTGTAATTTTCATGACCGAGTCATAATTCCCCTGACCGTGCTTTCAATGCATCTACTTTTGCCATTTCAAGAGACCTATAAAACAAAGGTCCATTCTACACCAGGTAGGCTGGATGGGTACATTTGTTGTGTCGCCTAAACGAATGTTTTGGGGGGCACTTAGTCATGAATCCTGTCCATGTGACGTGGTGCCCGTACATGTGTAGGGCTGTATGACCGTATGTTAAAGTTTTAGGTTCAGTTGAAATTGAAAAGTTGTCATTTTATAAAGTTGAAGTCCAATTGGAACCAAATGTGGGTTATACCTGTAACATGGGAACCTTCATATGTTAATAAGGTCAAAGGTCACATATACAAAGGTCAAAGGTCATCTGAGGTCAAGTTGTAAAATGGGCTGAACCCATGTAAAATTGCTCTCATTTGAAAAGTTGCAAATGCGATGCAGTGACAAAAAAAAGTGACACGTGTGATCCACAGATCACCTTGTTTTTATATTAATTAAACATTAAAAATATGTGATTTTCTTCCCTTAAATCTCTTTCGTTTGATCACGTTTCTGTTGATATTTTCAGTGGGTGGGTAATGTGGGTTTGAAAACCCTTACATGTAGGTTACCGAATATTTACTGAATATATATATCATTTATTGGGCTTTAATGATGTGAAAGAAATTATGATTAAATACGGAATCCGAGCAGAATCACCTCTAACTTATTATTTTTTTGTACATGAACCATTTCTTGGTCTTAGTTAAAATTTATGGTGTCATGACAAATTGCAGGCATAATAAATGATGCAGCCGACACGGCCAAGTGTAACAAAATTAAGCATTTCATTTTAGGTTTTTAAAGTTGTATATTTGTTGGGCATGATCCATAAATTTGCACTGCTCTAGATCTATCACTCTCTGGCTCTGCACTCCACTGACCTGACTAACACAATCCACCATTCATGCAACTATATTTATGTACATGTAACAGTGAATTACCGTATCAAGCAGAATACATGTACATGTATGGGCAGACATGATCATCAAAATCACAAAGATAAACTGCAACCAATATTTTAGAGGTCAATATCGATAATGCAGATCCACCAACTGCACTTTTACTCGCCACCATCAATAGTTTCTGCAAGTGCAGAGATTATCATCAACTACTCATTTCCAGGCCCGCTGGAACACATTTTTGCCAGGGGGTGCTGGGTTTTTCAAAGACAACTGGCGAGTCCGGAGCAGGAAGCCCTTACGGCGTGGGGTCCGAGGCCCGCTTAAGGGTCCTAGATGCTGTCTTGCAATCTGAGCCACTATTTGACACCTTAATGTCCCCTTTAAAATAAATTGTATGATTTAAAAACAAATTGCAATTTAATGAAATAACCAATTACTTAAAATTATGATTGAAAAACTAGTACCGTTTTAAATAATATTCTAACCCTGATATGCCATTTAAATAAAATGGGTCATCCGATTATGTTATATATTATACATGTTATATAAAAAACGTAGGCATATCACCTGTTATGCTATAATAATTGAAAACAATCTTTGTATGAAATATTTGCCTTCATAAGTTCATATCTTTTTGTTGAAAACATGTTTTGCAGCTGTTTTGCGACTTACATACATACATGTACATGTACGTGGTTGGCAAAAATATCTGAATTAAGGGTTTTTTATGCTACATGATCGATTGATAGCACCCTTCCATTAAAAAATAGATATGGCGATAAACATGCCTTTTTAACCAACATGGATCTTAATTAATCATTAAGTTTCAAAATGCTGATTTCATTGGTGAATCTACACTTGTTTATTCAGAACAAAGACTGAACATAAAATAGCAGGCATGATTGATAGAATAGTAATCAGCAAAAGCAATTAACTAAACAAAATAAATATGAAACTGACTTTTGCCGATTACCATTATCACAAACTGCACGCACAGGGTCACTGTACTGATGTGCCGCGGTACAAAAGTAAGTCCATGCCGTACAATGTGCCCGGCCAACTAGCAGCCCCATGCACGGTGCGTTACCGTAACACATTGGCCGCAAATGGAATTACACACACAGCCGTTTATGGCACACTCAATCGCTGGTTCACTTCTTGAATATTGCAATTTGTCGAAAGTTTTGATTGAAATAGATGTCTATCCTTGTTGATCCAATTTGGCTATCGGTGAGATTTTATCAACAGTTTTTGTCGAGTAGAGTTCTAGAATCATTTTTGCAATTTGCTTGCACGCATGCATGTCTACATGTAGCTGCCAGACTTCTTTACTACATGTACACGCAAAATAGCAGTTGACAGGGCATGCACGCGTTGGCTAGACTTGAATTCAAGTCGGTAATTGGCCAAGTTTAGTTCGCTCATCACCGCGCACCGGCATTGTACAGATACAGCATATTGTTCCGGGGCATACGTAAAGTGCGAGTATCATGGCACAAATTTGCAGGGACATTCTGGGCGATACCAGATCCATCTATCAACAGCTCTGGGCGATACCTTTACCAGACATGTCGAGACCAACAAAATAATAAATACGACACACAGCGCAGACCGTGCTTGTAAATATTTGGGGCGCTGATAGCGACTTGTAGCGAAAAGCACCAACATGGTTGGAATTAAACGTAGATATTAAAAAAAAATACAATTCATAATTTTTTTTTCCCTCTATGAGTTACGTAGTGAGTCTTGCTCTTGCAAATAATGCAAGACTCGGGAAGTGTTGTTCTATATGTACATGTAGTTCCAGCAGATGAGCTTCCAAACCCAGCTGGTCACTGTAACTGTCTGTGCTTGGGCATGTTGGGTGCTGTATGGGTGATGGAAGGTCCCAGGCACACTCAGATTCAACATTTTGCTTCTTTTCACGTCATTTCTTTGCTCTCTCATTCGTTGCTTTGTTCGCCTTTACGTCATCTTTATGAAGCTTCATAGGACGGAAACGTCATACATGCGATGCCGGGGGGGGGGGGGGGGGGGTAAAAGTGCCGGATTTGAATCGCGATTTTCACAAAAAACTGTGAGAAATTAGAGATTCCAACATTGGAAATTAAATTTATTATGTATATCTCTCGAAAACAATAGTTTGCTTACTTCTCAAGGATACCACGAGACTAAACGATACAAGGGGACATGCAACTAGCTACTTGTATTATTTCATCTGGCCACCTTGTGATCTTTTACCAGATACATGTACATGAGTTGACCATAGAAATTTGCTTTTGGAATTCAGCATTCATCCATGCACACAGCTTCACAAGGTGGCCCTGACCAGCAAAATTGGACTCTGTCAGGAAATACTTGATGCCCAGAATACAACAGCACTCGAGAACTTGGGTGTCTGGTATACAATCCTGGCATGCCACTGCCAAGTGACCCCCAAGCTTTCAGAGGCAATGTTTATGGAAGCAGTAAAGGCATTCATTTGATGTACAGTATCATCTGTAGAGCATCCAAGGTTCACACCCATGTACAAGAGTGCTGATAGCACAACGGCACAGTAGACATTAGCTCGTTTCACATGACTGTTGGTTATTGAGTCCCGTGCGGTACATTGTACGTGCGGTACATTGTACGTGACGGGGATCGATCGAGACCTCCTCCAAAATTTCGCATTGATGCGTCATCCGTGCGACGATCACCGAGATTGGTCATGTGAATGTATTGATGCAATTTTCGCAAGGATACTGTGCAGTGAATTCGCCTTTATGCATGCGCAGTTTGCTGTTTGGCTTTTGTTAGCACAAATTTCTTCAGTTCTGATTGGTCAGTTGCTGCGTAATGATATTTGTGTACATGTAGAAGAACAGTACATGTAGATTCTCTGTAAATAAACAACACTTCGTTAGTGTTCTTGCACATTTACATCCTCTTTTGTATAATTGATGTTAAAACATGAAAACTGCGTACACGTGATATTTTCTACATGTAGGTCACAGTTCCATAAGTTAACGTCCAAAATCCTTAAAAACTAAAATAAGATGATTGTTTGTTTTTAAAAGGGGAAAAAAACTGTTATTTTACGGATCTTTTAACAGTGCGGGAAAATCACTGGCACCCTATAAATTTCATCGTTCATATATCGCAACACCAGCAATACACGTGAAAACATTGCAACACGAGAGACGTTCGCTACCGGACTGTGTTGTATCGTGTGAAAGCCTGCGATGAAATCGCAGGCATCCTTGGGCGTCATCAGACACCCAGCGCCAATCATCGCAGGAGTGTATTTCCAGCGCTCGTGTAAAACAAGCTATTATTCAAGCGGATGTCCTGCTCATGCTTAAGGTGATGTCTTAAACCAGGTGCTTGCTTTGCTTATTCTGGATGACACTTTGTCATCGATCATGGAATTTTGGGAGAGCACACATCCAAGATTGCAGAATTTTTGTAATCTTGTACAGACTGTCTCAGGAACATGTATTTTATAAATGTCTTTAATCTTTTAAAATTTAAACAGGTCACTAAGTTAGTTGATGCTGAGGCAGACAGAGACAAGCTGTACAAGTGCCTGAGGGACTACCAGTTGTAAGTTGATTCTTCTGATTTTCTCCTTATGCCTTGAACCTCGAGTTGGAGGTGGGGAAGTCAGCCCCTCCTACCATTTTGACTTGCGTACTTGTGTAGCCCTAGAAGGACACTAAGAATAAGATACATTGTTATGGTGTCCTATTGCACGAAACTACACGGGAGGACTATGCTAGGATTGAGGTTTAGAAATCAGAGATTACCTGCAAAAATAGTCTTGACATTAATGTCAAGAAAATGATATACATATATACATGTACATGTATTTCCGGCTCAAAATCGTCTCCACATGACGCTGACTTCACTAACAAGAGGAGTGTACATTGTCGCCTCCTGTGTGAACGTGTGATATCGACCGTGCGGCATGTAAAGTGCGCCCTCTGTTGTTGATGAACATTCAAGATGTGCGGACAAGGTATTGCTCCTCTTGTTTGTGAAGTCAGCGTCATGTCGATTTTGAGCCGGAAATACATGTACTGTATCTCCTGTTCTTGACATTTTTTGGAGGAATTTTTCTACCTTCGGAAATGGAATGTTGAACTGTTGGCAGAGATGATGCCAAGAATAATCTTGCAGGTAAACTGTGATTTCTAAACCTCACTTCCTAGCATAGTCTTCCCGTGCAGTTTCGTGCACTAGGACGCCATATCATGGCGTCTTTCTAGGGCTAGTAGTACTTGTATTGCTCATTTTGTGAGTAGCCACGCCCCTTTAACAACTGCTATTGGAATTTGTGTGGTACTTTATGTACACATGTATACAATTTGTCCTGTATTCGACATGTCCATGTGTAGCACACCTTTTATTAATTGCACCAACAGTTTTTCACATAAATCCTTGTCCATACGGTTTTAAATCAGTCCAGTACCACAGATACAACAAGTCCTTCTGTCCAATATCTGAATTGTAATGCTTTGCAGCTCTTGATTCACAAATGTACTTTGTTTTCCCAGCTTCATGAGAATCTATAGATGATTTAGTAAATTTATGAGTCATTTGCCCCACACAAGTATTGGCATTCATCAACTGCAACAAGCAGTGTTTGTTGGTGCCCGGCCCGTCACGTGGACGCGGCACGGCATGGGTGGATACACGTGGGCCGGCAACGAGGGCACGGCAAGACTGGCCGTGAAGAGTGCGATTTTGTAAAGGGCACCACGGCAAACTTAAGGGCATCGACGGCACTGGCCGTCGTGGCCGCCGTTAAATTTGAGGCCTGCATACATGTCCACAGGATAGGGATTCAACAAACCTGTGTATTTTGTTAACTCTTCAGCAACTAATATAATGTGTTTTTTCTAATTTGATTTGATTTGATTTGATCTGACAATTGTGTTTATACTCGAACATTGTTGGATCATCCCCTTCCCACCAATGATTTTTGGGTCATTACTGATATGCCGACAGATTCTTTAAACCTCAGTGTTGACATCTCTGCAAGTGCAATGTTCTGGGCCCCTTGAGTTTAAATTTATCTTGTTGATGGCTCGCTCAAATTTTTCAGTGTTGGGCACCATGCATATACATACTTATGTACGTGTACATGTCACCCATGTTATTAAACATGCTAAAAAGCTACATGTGCAGGGTTTCTTTTGAAACAAATTACATAACCTTCCCTGTATTTGCTAAAAATGGGGTTATTTTTAATGATATCCAACACAAGCAGAAAGCACAAAGCTGCAAAAGGAGTGGCACCATTAAATGCAAGACATTCTTGAATGTCAAGTTTTGTTTCTTTTAACAGAAATCATGACATCGCAAGTTTCGTGAATTCTCTGAAATCTGTGGTTATTCATCCGGACCGTCTGGCTTTGTTTGATGAAGTACGTTCATTCGTCCAGCCAGCTCAGCAGACACTGTTCAATCAGCTTATCCCTCTATTGCCAAGGTATATCTTAAACTCCTACATGTACTTTTCAGTTAACCCCTTGTGTCTGGCTGTTATTAATGGGATGCTGGTATGCCAATATGGGCTTGTGCAGCCAAGTGTAACACAAATAGTAGGCATTAAGTAGGTGCAAAAATGCGTGTATAAATGACAACCTGCCAGGTTCTTTTTTTTTCAAACCGCATCCATGGCCGTCGTCCGTATTCAAGAGGTTAAAGATAGTGTTTAATTGTCCGATAATTACTTCCCAAATGTACAATTACATGTATTTCCACACTAACAGGATACAATTGATAGCAAATTTTGGATTTGAGGAGGTGGGGGGGGGGGGGGGGGGTACAGCAAAGCAAGATATTTTGTTCAGTTGCTTCCTGTACAAACAATATAGAGGACTTTCTCTGTACTTTAGAAATTACAGGGGTCGTCGTAAATATTTACGTATGTAACAAAGACAGAATGTTCACTACAAATTGACAGGACACTATTAATATTTCATGTACATGAATCTACCCAAATGTCATCTCATTCATATTAATAACCTATTTAGGAGTGCTAACAGCCACAATATACACAATTTTGTTGGTCTTTAAGACACTTACATGTATGTACATGTAGGTAACGTACGTAACATGGACAGAAATGTTGACAAATTTCTGTCCAAAAGTACATAATAACCTGTAACATCTAAAATATAAAGTAGATTGTCTTGGTTTTTACAGGTACATGTAACAATGCTGTAGCTATTAGAATGAAAAGGCACAATATTTGATAAAGACATTTATTGTAATTTAAATTTCTGTGAATATTAACAAACTTTCTGTCCATGTTACGTAAGTAGCATTCTGAGCATACATATCTTGTAAAATGTTCCCAGAAAGTCCTAAATTCTTGGTGAGCAAAGATGGGGTGGGAATGTACAAGGGGAAAAGAGGACAAACAACTTGATATTATTATCCTGCTTCATTTCCCAATCCCATGTCAGACTTTTGTACCCCTTTATTGTGGAAAGGCCCATTTGTGGCCCGACAGTTCAGTTCCTACAAGGTGCATCTTGCATTTGCTAGAGGTGCAAAAGTAACCAAGAATACATGTACATGTAAAAGCCTTTTTTCAGAGTTGATACAAAAAATCCACTTTTCTTGAAAATGACAGCACACCAGGTGCCATGATTTCACACCATGCTTTATTTGCTTACACTCAAGTAAGGTATTTCATAATTCAGTCATCTATTTGTTTGCAAAAATATATCAACGTGATTGATTAAAACAAAAGTTGACTTTTTGTAGTACATGTACTTATTGTTGTTTGTAACATCATTTGTTAAAGAAATCCCGATCGTCAACTACCCTGGCAATCGTGCATATCATGCCTCGCGCATTCACGTATGCACAGCGAACATGTGCCTTGCAGTTGGTACCCTGCAGCAACAGTGATTCACGTCATGTGCCAGCCCCCGGTCACCAGCGACTCCAACACTGCTAGCGCAACAACAGCACCAGGCGCTGGTCCGCAAGCCCACTGTACATGTATTGCTCAATGGCCAACTGTCGCCAGCAGCCGCCACATTACCTCTCTCATGGCACATACATGTATCCACGCGTCCGTAGACTACTACTGCGGTCGCGCCTGTTTATGCTCGTACCGGTTTTACGTACGTTCGCGTATCGCGTGGAGTGGAAAGATGGTGGACGGTGTCGTCAATTGAGCAGCCAATGCAAGTTCAGATTTTTATACATCAGTGGGCAATCCCCCAGGGAGTGAATTATTTCAGAAATATTTTTGTTCTCGTGCCAGCACTAAAAGTTCACAACACAGTTTACAGAGTAACGGCTTGGCTTGTAAAGACAATCACGAAGTGTCTACTTACAATCAGACCAGACGCTGGCAAGAATCGAGGTGGCCCCAAACCATGAATGAGATGTGACCCGAACGTCTTTTAGATGGCCAATCAGACGGTTTTAAAATTATGCATTGCATGCCGGCTTGCCGCGCCCACATCACACAAGCCCCGAAACATGAATGAGATGTGTTCCGAACGTCTGGCCAATCAGACGGTTTTAAAATGACGTGCAGCTCGCTGCATATGCATCCCATGCTCCGGCCCACATCACGCAAAAAACCATGGGGGGGAAAAGCACGAGTAGTTTGTTGAGTACATATTATGTAGATCGTATCACGTATTATGCGCGCACAAGGGAATTTATGGCCTTTGTCTTACGCTTTTTGGGAATGTTTTGTTAAATTTCCCTGGACGAAATTTGCAAGATTCAGCACAGTCCCTTCGTATTTGCACCTTTCGAATATACACGTACACACCACACACATAATACATTTTGCACATGACATCGGTCCATGACTGAACAAGCCTGGGGTGTGTTTCGGCAGTCATGTTACAAAGACCTGATTTGGTTTTTTCTCGTCGCTAATTTTTTTGGCAGTTATAATCAGGCAAAAATTATGCATGATGAATCAAATCCCCAAAACAATTAACCAAAGAGACAATTGGTTATTCAGCCAAAACACGCCCATGTTAAACATTGTTGGAACTTTCTGTCCCAGACACTACACACCCAAAAATGTTAACCGCAAATGCGGTGGCGGTGTAAGCAAAACTTCAGAGGCCTTTCTGGTAGAATAGCAGCCACTGGAGTATCGGGTTACCAAGTCGAGCTCCACAATTAATTAGGTCTTATCTTTCCAATGCAAGGCAGACATAACACTGGATGATTGGAGAATGGAGTCAATTGTGAATGCGGTTATTTTTCTTTATCTTTGAGAGGGTTTTTGCAAACATTCTGAACATTAGGGGGAATACCGTGGTATTGAAATTCCAAACCGAGTTCGCCGGTATTTCGGTATTTATGGATCATCAGTCGGTATTGTCCGGTATTAAAAAAAACACGTCACTATACGGTAATACCGAAATACTTCCCAAGCCTAACATGTATGTACATATATGTTTTAACTGCTTTTTTAACAGGTCCATTCATTCAGTCAGCAGTTTGCAACAGTTTAATTCATTTTCATGCTTTTTTAACAGTAAGAAAATGAGGAGCATCAGACTTGTTCGACAGGGAGGTGAAAATCTTGGCTTTGCATTGCGTGGTGGTGTAGAGTTTGGGGTTGGTGCACTGGTGTCTGAGGTTGTTACGGAGTCTCTTGCTGCACGGAAAGGACTCAAGGTTTGTTGAACCATGTTTACCATACAGTGAAAAAGTATACACACATGCACACACACGCAGTCGTACTTACCTATACTCGTGAGGACAATGCTTTGTGTTTCCTATTCTTCCTTTAATATAGCCAAACCCCATAGACTAAAGCACGTAGTCGTACGTTCGAGGACCGATTTTAACAAAAGACCGTCTCTCGAGGACAAGAAAGATTCTTTTGTGTTTTCTTTCTCCGCTTGTCCTCGAACGTAATACAGTACATACATGTACACAAGTGTGTATATACCTGCAATCGTGGACGTCCCATTGTTCCTCTTTTGTTTGTACTCTTACCTTTTTCAGGAGGCCTCCTATATGTTTTGTACACGATTTTCAATCGTGGACGTTCGGTCAAACGTGGACCCTTTGTCTATGGCCTAACCCTTTTGTCCCTAGTCCACGATTGCCGGTATATACATACTCACACAGTCATGTACATGTATATGGTGTAAATCAAGGACTTCCTGTTGTTCCTTTTTTGTTTATACTCCCAACTTATTTGCAACAGCTCCCATTGGTTTTGAACACATTTTCTAATTGAGGACCTTCTTGATTGGAACACCCCATTGTTCTCTTACATATTCTTTTGTTCCCTGTCCTTGATTTACACCATACATACACTGTACATGTATGGCTAAAAATTTGCACTTAATCGGTGGAATAAGTCTAGCAATTGATAAGGCATTGTTGGTACTTTCATTTGTCAGTCTGTATAATTTGTCTGTCAAATGGGTCAGGGTACAGAACCGCTTGCTTCACCCTATTCCCAATGTAAACCCTAACTACCTAAGCCTTACAAACTCCAACAGCAGGTTTTGTCTAATTTTGATGGGTTCAGGACTGTAGCGCCTTGGCACCATTACTTTACATGGAGGTACATGTACATATGTATGATGCCCCAATTTGTCCAAGTTCAAAGAATGTGCCATAGGTATACTGCACAGTATTGGATTTTGACAGGTTGAGGACACTTCTTAGTAAAAGTGCATAGGGGGTTAGGTTAACCGAACTTCATTGTGTTAGTATTTTACACATGATTATTTCTTCTCCTAAAATATTTTCTATTAAGATATTAACATAATGTACATGTATTATAATAATGTTGGAATGTGAATTCTATAAATGCATCAGTCTCGCAGACTCAAAGACCAAACTAGACCAGTAGGCTGGTAATTTTCCTTTCAGATAATCTTATATTTTGTATGCCCCGCCGGCGAAGCCGAAGGGGCATACTGCGTTTGCCTTGTCTGTGTGTGTGTGTGTTCTTACATTCGTCTCCTTACGGGGTACCAGGAAGAAATGGTACCCCATGAGGGAGTCTTTAGAAATCGAGGTACCCCACAAAGTTAACACTGCGCCACTGAGGCAGTAAATGGGCACTCAAGATGAATGAATCACTGCCAAACACGAGACTTTGTGAACCAGAGGAACAACTTTAATGCAATGATAACGCACAAAGAAAACAAGATGTCAGCGCCCATGGGCACATAATAACACTCGCGCTATAACACAACTGGCGATGAGTTTTGATATTTCAATAGGGACAAAGGAGAATAAAAGAAGGAAAGTAAAGTCTACAATAGAGATACATGTACCCCATATGGGTGCATATGTGGGTAGTCATCGACCGCGTAGTGGAGGCATTTCTATTTGTTAGGCAAATTAGGACTGAGTTATGGGGACATTTCTCTGTGCCCATAACGATTTTGGTCCCCACTACGTCTATCGCACGACCAGTGTAAATTGTATGTCCCCACAATTACGGTGCTCGACTGTGTGAGTTTGTATAGCTATTCAAACCGTGGACCTTTACAAAGAGGACAATAGGGTCTACGGTTGAGTTAAGGTCCACGGTTGAAAATCGTGTATAAAACCAACAGGGTGTCCGCGGGTCTTTAAAAAGTCTTAAATTGAATTATCCAAATTTAAGGCCCTAAAAGCATTAAAAAGTATTAAATTGAGTTATCAAAGGTCTAAAAAAAAATGAACTTGGCGAGTAATGAATTTTCCTCTCCATCAGCTCGTAAATAACAATCACACAGCGCTTAAATAAATTGGCAAGCGCGTAGTGAATTTTCCTGTAAAACTGATCACACGTGGCAGACATTTACCGAGCATTCCATCCTCGGGATCCGATATCCACATGTACAATCCACGTGTGCTACTAGTCATCAACATGTAGATTGTATGGTAGGTGTAGGCCCAGATTGGAGTAGTTTACGGCTGGAAATAAGTTTAAGCATTAACCCCCGACACGTCTGAAATATAAATACATGTACCACACTGCAGTGAAAGCCACAAGTTGCCTGATTTTTGGAAGTTTCAGATTTAGTTGTACAAAATGCAATGCTTTCAAAATTACAACAGTGATCTTGAGGATGACAAAGATAGCATAAAAGATGATTTTCGCTGGCACTTGTGGGAAGATTCACTAGTAATTTTGGATCCAGGTACCCAAACGCCGCACTGGTTTGGTTCTTGGGTACCCGAAAGTGGACCGTTCAGAAAAAAAGAACTGTGTATGCTGTCAATATGTAGTTATGTCCTATAAAAAATGGGCTCGTTAAAAAAATGTACCCGGTTGATACCCGGTTCAACTTGTACCGCCCTCTCTATGGATGATTTAATATTTAATCATTTTTTATAATACTGTCTTTTTAAATATCTGAACCTCCTAAATGATGTATTTTTTTCTAGAGACTGGACGACTGGTAATGACTAATCATTAAAGCAGTACCACCACCTACACGCTGACTACAGTGTGTACGAGCGTGATCAACAAGCTTGTCATTCAAACCATGCCCCTTGCCAATGCGAGCATATGCAGTAGCCCTGTTCACGACTTCGCTTGATATACCATACATGTACATGTATGTACGTATAAAATATCACGTGAAGGGGTCGTGGGAACTAGAAAATGAGACCAACTTGCCAATCAAATGACTGTACGGTCTTTCAGTCGGCACGTGCTCAACCACAAGGGAATTCCAAGATGAGAAATAGCTTGCTCAAGTTTCCACAATACTCCCATATGCGTGTACGCATCCCATAGACACAATTTTAAAATGTACACATGAACTACCGTGCGCTTTATGTAAATGAGCGGAAGTTCTGCGTGACCTCAAAACGGAGATAAAACCACTTCGAGTTAAACTCGCTATACTTAAAATGGTGTCTGAACGCTCAGTGCGTTTTAATTTTACGACCGGCTACCCATGGTGAGCGACCGTTTTAACTTTTACCGTTTTAACTTAAACGATGTCTGAACATAGCCTTTGTAATATTAATACATTTTTCTTTTAAAAAAATCAGTCTTTAGTTAAACCCTTGGCACCGGTTGCCCCAAATAGCGACAGATTGAAAATTGCCACCTAGCCGATTGACGTCTATTTGTGCCAATCTCTGCAGTTCAATCCATTATTGGGGTATTGTGTACGTTTTGCTTGGCTGCACAAGCCAGCATGGCGCCCCGGCGCCCGGCCCCCATATGAAATCCGGGGTCAAGGGGTTAATAAGGTTATTAAACTTGGCGGTGTATTTGTGTTTGTCAACACACCATTCTTATTTAAATGAGTCTCCGATATGAACACTTGTAAGTTGTATACAATGTAAAGTCTTTCGTATCATTTTCAGTGACTTGACAACATTTGTATTACTGGCAAAGTAGGACTCCATTTGTCAAACCTACATGTACATGTAGTTAACAGCAGTCCTGTGTGCAGAATGTTTGTTATGAATTTTGATAGACACTGGTCTTGAAGGAATTATTCTGGATTAGTAGATCACTTGTACAACTTGCCTGATGGTGTACTGGATAACTGTTTGAAAATCAATCCCCTGATACACAGCAGTGGAGTGTATTCAAAATGCTTGTTAGTGTCTTTTTACAATTGGTACCTGGATAATGGATAAATGTAACTTTAGAGACATATTTGCAGGTCTTGGCCTTGGCACCGCAAGGTCTGTTAATCCTACACATGTATTTTCCTACATCATTTTTCCTGCTTGTAACCTGAATCTTCCAATAGCCTCTGATTACCAAATACTCCAGTGTTTGTTACTAAAGCCCACTACATGAATCTTAACACCCCAGTAACCTCAATCCTCTGAAATCGTCCAGCACCAGATTGGGCCTGAAGACCTAGATCCTCCATTTTCCTCTGGGGGCAAAACTTCTTCATCCTTGCAAAATCCTCGAATGCTTCAATTTCCAAAGACCTTCAATCTCCTAAATTCCTCCTTTTGGCAAAGAGGATTTTGGGAGATTTGAGAAGATTATTTTGAAACCAAATTCAGTATGTTAATATGGTGAACAAACAGTAGAAAGGCCTGTGAAGAAAGAAAACCTGTAGGATCAGGATTTGAACTTGCAGTTTTCTTTGTTGACTTTGAAAATTGATTACATTAACTAGTCAGTTCTTCTTGTAGTTTGTAGTATCATTTTAATTTGGGTATATTATACTCATGTAAAGTAGTTTTATTAAAATAAATTTTGCCTTCTATTCTACAAGTTGTGGTGCAAGATACATTTAGGTTACACATACTTTCAAAACTGACATAGAGATATAAAAACACGTAGTCTTTCACGAAATAATGCCTCGTGTAGGCAATAAGAGTGCTACTGCTCACCCGCTACCGCGGTAAAGCTCACGACGGGGCCCCTCCACGTTAGCAAGGCCGGGCGGGACCATACCGTAAAGCCGCTCAGCCGAAGCGAGCAGACTCACCTTTGCAGGTATGCAACATCCCCCCGGAGATGGCATGCTTGTCCGGGAAGGGGCCACCGCCCCTTGCGTCTACCTTTTCATAAAGCAGAGCCTTATAGAGCCTTTTATTGCGTTCTGCGATAAGGTACTAAGTTCGTTTTTACTCAACTTAAGACCACAATATGTGGTCTTGCTGGAAAGAATCGCACCTCTCGCCCCGATCGGGATACCCTCCACCGACGTGGATGACACACCAAATCGGTCCTTAACGGCTGCTATAATAGAGCCCGTACTGTACTTGGTACATTTGCTGGTATTTGAGTCCCTGAGGGTATATTTGTGAGCCTCGTAAGGGACGGCTATGTCTGCGATAAACGCATGCTTCTTCGCCCGGTCTATGATTATAAGATCTGGCCTAAAGTTCCCCGTAGTCGTGGCAACAAGCGGCTTGGTATATACCGCATCCTCACCATATTTTCTGGTCATAAACCGAGCCACCTGCTTACACACCTCGTTGTGCCTGTGCATCCGCGCCTGGAGCACTACCGGGCATCGCTGGAGAATATGGGAAGATGTTTCAATCGCACCATTACAGTGCCTACAAACGGTAGGCCCACCCGTATATGCAAGGTTGCTCCGACAGGGAAGAGTTTTGGCCCTGAGGGCAACAGCCTTGATATATAAGTCACCTTGTAATATAGTAGGATTGTCCACCCATGCGGAGGCCGCAGGATGATCAAAGGCAAGGGTACCTTGTCCTTGTTTCGTTTTCGCATGATCCCCCAGCCTCCGCATGTTGGAATCATGGATATGATGTTTGATTAGTAATTTGTCTGCCTCAATATTCGCCAGCCCGAGGCTCCGGCTCAGACCGGTTAGTTCTTTTTGCACTGCTCTCGAGGCATAGAGATGCCGAATGACCTCGTCTTTCGATTTCGCAAGTCTGGTCAGAGCCCCGTGCCGGAGTCTATTGGCCAGACAAACAATATCAGGAAAACACAGCCCTCCTAGGGATGTAGGAGTGGTAATATATTGTATGCTAGCTGAATTTGGAAGATGTACTATCGACCGCACAGATTTATTAATACATCTTTGAATTGCCTTCAAGGCATTAGCTGGATATGTATTCATTCCAAAATGATAGATAAGCCTGGGCTTAACATATGTGACCCGCTCTGCAAAAAGGGCACATAAGTCGCTGTATGCTTTTACGAGTTATGGGCCGTTCAATGTGAAGAGGGTGACAAATTCTTCAAACAAGTGATTTTGAAGGGAGGGAATTTTTTGCATCTTTGATACCTATATTATTCTATTTCATAACCAAAATCTTTGATTTCAGTGAATAAAGTTGGAAAAAGAATGTGTTTTTGTCGAGTGCTTTCATCTATTGCTTTGCTTTTTGTTTTTTTATAAAATGGCTTGTTTCTCCTTAAGTCATTTCAAGAAATTCCTGAAAACAAACATGCAGATTTCCAAATATCTCGTGATTGCAAAATGCTACAGACCTCAGACATATACCATATGAAAGCTTATAAAATGGCCTTTCCAGCTATATATAAAACACTATTTTCAAATTTTGCAACATATGTGCCCTTTTTGCAGAGCGGGTCACATATGTCTTGATCATGGTAAGTTTCTGCTGGGGCTTTAAGTACGCCCCCGATATCGCTCCGAGCCAACGATTGAGCGGCCCGATGAGGTCGTATTTCGTCTTCCCGAAAACACCAAACTTTTGACCGAGGTACTTGGTCGTATCTGTCGAGGGTATTGCTGGAATAATTATACCCTGTGCCTGCCATTCGGACACGGTCAAAGGAATAAGTTTGGATATGTGACGACCCTCAATACGGTGCACCATCGTTGCTCCAAACACCGCAGACTTGAGTGCATTGATTCGCATAAATCGGTCGTCAAAAAATTCCTGACAAGCGCCAAGCAGGGTGGATAGACCACATTTGCTCTCGGCCATAAGCACCAAATCGTCCGCAAAGGCCAAGGAGTTGAATCTCACCCCTCCCAACTCCAGGCCAATATACTCAGGCAGCGAATCGACTAATTCGTCCAAGACAAGATTGAATAGTCGAGGGCTCAGTGGGCATCCCTGCTTGACGCCGCACTTCATCGGAATAGGATCCGATGTATTGGAACCTGATATGATACGAGTCTTGACGCCGGTGTATAAGTCTTCAATACACTCGATAAACTTCACTGGAATGTTATGTCTCTTCAGAGCTCTTGAAATAGAGCTGTGATGTACTGAGTCAAACGCTTTTGATAGATCCAAGAACATTACATAGTATGATTTGTTCTTCTGTCTATACTCCGCAATAAGATGGTCCAACAATGATACATTTTCCAGACACCCGTCCACTGGAATGAAAGCTTTCTGTCTGGGATTGAGAGCAGTAGCTTCGGTAAGTCTGGTATTGATCACCTTGGTATACAGTCTCAAAAGGTACGATCCTATAGTTATAGGTCGCCACTTTGACAAATTCGTAAGATCAACTTCCCCCTTAGGAATGAGGATAGTGTTGTTGAGCTTTAATTGCTCGGGCACCTTGCCCGCTTCAAACCACAGATTGAACAGAGCAGTCAAATCAAGAGCATCTGCCCTGCTCAGATCTCTGAAATGTATCTTATCGGGTCCGGCGGCCCCGTTTTTCTTCATGTTTTTGAGGGCTTGAGTAACCTCGTCTTTCACAATGGGATAATTGATCGCACCCAGATCAAAGTCCCCGACCAGAGGTTTCGCAACAAACGACTGGTCATCCACCTGGGGCTCTTTGCCGAAGATTCCCATATAACATGTGTACGCCGCACCACTTTCCGGGGCCACCGGGCCCAAGGGTAGACCGTCTAGAAGATGGCAAGCCAACTTCTTTGTATCGTTTTTAAAATAATGCTGGTGAGCCTTGTACAGGACTCGTTTCTTCATTCTATTGGAAGCATCAATAGGTATATTTGGCACTACGAACTGTTTGCTGTTCCCGTTATTTGTGAACTTCATCCCAAGATGAAGGAGCACATTACCATATTCAAGGTTATTAAAGTTGTCCCTCTGGTCGAGGAGTTCGATCAGATCATTATTTATGGGACTGGTATCTCTGTGAATACCGCGATACGTTGCAAAGATCTCAGAGAACCTGCCGTCGTTCTCGGGCTCAGCTACGGCCTCCATAATCTCAGGCTCGATGGTCATAGCAGCCTGTCTTATCCGGTCAACTCGATCCTTATGGCTGGCCTTACGCCGCTGGCCTTTGATTGACTCGAGAGTTCGATTTCCCAAGCTGTCACGTATAGCGATATTCACAAATTTGGTATCGCTAGGAAGCTGGGCCTCCACATTAGCCAGAATCGCAAGATCCTCCTCACTCCATCGGTCTCGGCGGGCATTCATGGCCTCGGGCGGCCCAGCCTCCCCACGATCAAAGGCAACGGGATGGGTCCGTTTCATATGGAGTCTCAACCCCGTAAAAGAACCAAATGATCGGCCGCACAGATCACAACAAAAGTCCGATATAGGGGTCGGACTCACGGTTCTACTAATACATCTCGGGTAGTGACACGCAACACTACTTAACGACTGAAAACATTTACTGCACTTATCACATTTATAAGAAATCTTACAATTGTGACATCATATGTTTCCTGATATTAGGGTGTCCACTTAAGGACTTGTTACATTTGTTACATGTGAACACTGAAGTGTCAGATGGATATGTAAGTACGAGATTCGATAGGTCAACCACAGTCAAGGGAGCGGGCTGGCAGACCGCATGGGCAGCTGGAACCCCCCTCATTATAAAGATTAAAAATTTAAACCACGTTATACACAAAAAGACAACTCTATGTATACAACAAGACGTTACGCACAAAAGACAACTCTATGTAAAACAACACCTTAAAAAGATGTAACAAGTGCGTCCTAACAGACGGAGAGCCGTAGCCCTCAAAAGGACCAGGTCCTGTCACTGCTTGGTCAAAGAGAGAAGCAAAGGTTTATGCTCTCACTGGGTACACCGTAAAATCTTTCCGACGCAAGCCAACGACCACAACAGTGGTGTAAGGTAGCTTAGCTTTGGACTTTCAAGTAATCCTTGATCGAACAAATTACCAGGGGATACCACGAGGAGGTGCTACCAATTTGACAAAATTTAAAGAAGTTTCTTTTGTAAATACTTGCTACTTGGACTTGGCCTACATGTATGCGACTTGGTGCTAGGACTTGGAATTGAGGTTTGAGAACTCAAGTTTGATTAGTGGTCCAAGTACGTGTTTTAGATGAAACTTTGAGGGTGAAGCGTACAGGTACATTGCCCATAGGAAAAGGACAGTTTGTATTGGTTTGAGTTCATCTGGTCAAAAGTCAAGATGAGACGCACATGTATTGGATAAAAACTCATTCTTGGTGGTAACTTGTGTTCTCAAAGTCAACTGTATTCAATTCAATATTTTTTGAGGAGTCGACTCTTTGAAGTTGCAAATTCCTACTTCCCTGGAGTAGATTCTAGGGTACTGTCTAACTATTCTGAAACTTGCCGACTCCAAAAAAAGAAGATTGAAAGGTTTGCTGATTCCATGAAAAGACTGCATGCACAGAGCCAGCTGTTTAACCTGTCAAATAAATGACATTGCTGTGTAGAGTGTTTCTGCTTTCTGCATTGTGATCCATTCACATACATTTTGTCTGCTGTATAGAGTTGAATTCAACCAATGTGTTGTGATTCTGATGACTTGTTGACCTAACAGTTTGCATAATTCTATGTAGGAGACGAACCCTACCGTAATAAGGGGCATACAAATGCAGCCTGTTTCTTATACAATCGAAGGATGCCCTACCACCACCCATTTGTGTATGATATTTGGAGTTGATTCCAAATGAAATCATGATTCCTGCTCAGGAGAGTTGACTCCAAAAATGTTAGAGTCGCCGAAACCTATGTTCAGTTATGATTTTCAATAAAAGTAAACAAAAAATTCCCAAAACTCCACTTGGCTGTTTTCCCTGTAGCTGTCCAACAAAGCGGCTGAGGGTTTCAACAACTTAACTGTTATTTTGTGTTACATTTATTTGTAGGTTGGTGATGAAATTGTTCGTGTGAATGGATACAACATCAGCCAAGCCACACATAATGAAGTTATATCTGTTCTGTCTTCAAGCAAAACACTCATGCTGAAAGTCCGAAGTAAGTCAAGATGCTTTCACCCATTTTCAGGTGCCAGGTCACGTATGTAATGTTTGAAAGTCGCATGTCTGTACATCAGAGATACCAGACTTCCAGCAATTGCCAGAATTCCGGCTTTTTCATATTTTTTGAAAAAACCTCCGGCCTTCGGCATTTGTGGGCCGGAACGACAATACATGTACATATCAGGGTTGATAAAAATCATGATTTAAATCAATTTTTTAATTTTTTTACCCTTGTACCATTTGCATAAAACATCTGTTTTACATAAGTCAATTTAAATGACCCTTGCAAGTCAAGTATACAGCATCACCATCATACTGCACATTTCTCATCCAAGTTGATAACAGGAACCCTCTCCCCCCCCCCCCCCCCCCCCCCCCCCCACTCTACACAACAATGGTGGAATAAAACTATTTAATGCAGCCACCATAAATATCACGATGTAGGCATGTACAGTATGTTTTATTTTCTTTTAAAGTTGATTTTCTTTGAGTCGGAACAGATTGCACACAATGTACAAACCGTTACCCTAATAACCCTAGGGTGTGTGAAAAATCATCTGAGAATTGCGGACTGTTAGGGTTAAGTCATCATGGATTGCAAATCAAACGGGTTTAATAATCAGCTTCCATCTCTGATAAATTATATAATCATGTTTATGTGCCCACATTACATTGAGCTTATGCGCCAATCAATTGTTTCCTCCACCCTTCCCCTGCCCCACGGCCACCCCACCTCTGAGGTGGAGATTGTCACTTTTGTAGTGACAAAATCAACACCTCTGGGGCAAAAATCTAGTGACAATCCCAACCTAAATGGGTGGGGACACCTATAAGTATAGGGTAGGAATTACAATTTTGATGCTCTTATGTATGGTTTAGGTTTTGATTAAAGAAAGCCTTGCAAAAGGATCGAGGATTGGGGTAGGGGGGGGGGGGTCGGGAAGGGTCAGGGGAATCAGTTGATAGGCGCATTACATGCATTGAGTTAAACCTACATGTATGTATAGAGATGAATACTGTATAATACATGTATGTAGTACATGCACATTACTTCAGAATCATATGCATTGTACACAAGCTATGGAGTACATCCCTTTAGAGTGAGTATAAGCGATTTAAAGTTAATAAAAAATGCGTTTGAATAACAGACATTGTTTTTATATTAACAGAAAAAAAATCAAAACATGATTTTTATTAGTGATTTTTAAATATTTTTTTCATTGATTTAAATCGTGATTGTACACTGTATTTCAAAGGACACTGCTTATACAGATTTAAATCAATGATTTAAATTGAGTGATTTAAATCAAACAACCCTGGTACAAATTACCGTAAGAACACAGTGCTTTCTATCCTATGCCGCAATACATGTCTACAACGATTCGATTTACACATAGCGTGGGGCACTGTGTATAGGCAGTGTCCTTTGAAATATACAGTGTACATATGCAGCGGACACTAGACTAAAACTTGCATACTATGTACATGTAAATTCCAGTCTGTGAGGAACGGTTACAATTTTTGTGTACGTTGCGTACCACTGGTGCGTACACACAATGTGCGTGCAGAACAAAATGCTATCAATCGATGACTTGGTCAAGTTTAGTTCCAAACAGATTGCTGATTTCATTGATTCCCATGCAAAAGTAGGAAACCAGTTATGTTCGTGCATCAAATGCATTGATCAAATGGTTTCGCGAGTGTGCGTGTGCAGTGTATATATATGGCGGAATAACAACAGCGGGGATCGTTTGTCAAAATGGAAGTTGAAATGATCATGGTGCATAGCGTATTGAACATCTACGATGTGATTGCGTATACTACTACTGTGCATCGTTGTACGATAGATCTGCGTTTGCTTTGGAAACATTCTCGGTGGAAAAATAAATCGAGCATTTCATAAAAATAAAGCAGAAGGCGGCGTCCAGAAATTGGGCAAAGTTTATTGTACATATATACGCATGTGTGTACATGTAATTGTAGCGTGGCCCAGATTCCAGGCACACAATTATTTCCGGCCCAGCAGCCAAGACCAACTGGTATCCCTGTGTACATGTATGTGGCATTAAGTTCAGGGTTACAGTAATGTTTCTTTGTAATTGATAATCAGATATTGGCATGCTTCCGCTGAAGACGGCAACATCAGATCCAGTCACATGGAAGTTAATCTCCGAGAAACAACCAAGTTTTCAGGTACAGCATTAGCCCAGGGTACTGCATAAAAAATGTTACCTGCCAGCCTACTTATATTATTTTCATACTGCCACTTCTTTGTCTTGCCACTCCTTGTCCTAAATAAGATGCTTTTTTTCTCAATCCAAGGCAGTTTCTTTTAATAACTCCTAAGTAATCCAACAACATTTTTTGCCAGAAATGTCATTTGGCTCTACATGTGGATCCATGTCTGAATAGTACACGTGGTGTGTTTACAATTGTATACAAGTTGTAAAGACGACAAATTTGACTTCTAAAGTTCTGATACCCTGCATATGTCCATCTTTGTTCACTTTTATTTCGGAACCAGTAATACCAGTAACACGGAACCAGTAACACGTGCATGTACAGTGAAACGCCGCTATAACGAACATCGCGGGATCCACAGAATTTGTCAGGTATAGCGATCGTTCAGTATAGCGATTTTCAACTGCCAGTCCACCAACATGGCATCCGTTCTTTTAATTAGCTCCCTCTTGCATCGTATTTGAAGTGCGCCCTCTTTTGCTTGTAATTGAAAGTGTGCCGGCCATTGAATCATGTAATTACGTGTTCATACTTTCTAAGCTTAACGAATTGTAAAGCAACAGTTGGCTTTTCCCTTCTATTTGGGGAAATAATAGCCGCCTGTCACTCAACATAAAGCTGCGGCCATTTGGGAATTACAAACAGCCCAAATAACCCGGTACATCTTTCTAATCCGTTGCCCTTTTTTCAACAACAATGTTCGGTAAGTTTTGTACACAAAATTTGGGAGCCAAGGATGGTGTTCGGTATAGCCGAATGTTCGGTATAGCAGTGTTCATTATAGCGACAGTCCACTGTACATCGTGAGAATCATTTTTGTTTCTCTGTGCTGAATTTCTTTATGTTCTTACTGTGAATGACTGTGAATGTCAAAGCATCTGTCAGAAGTTGCTTTAGGTCATGCCAAAGTACAATGTTACAAAAAATTGTTATATGGGGGGGGATACTAGCCTTCACAGCTTTGGGATTCACAGCTTTAGGATGCATTGGGGACTTTGTTTGCAGGACTGCAATAACAAAAATGTACATGTATGTCAACTTTTGACCACAACTGTACATGGGCATAAACATAATGTAACATCTTGTGGCAGATTTGGCAAGTTTTAAGAAGGCTCGATATCAGAATAGGCCATTGCATTTATGGCTGTTGCAAAGAGTTGAAGGCATTGTGGACACCAGGGTGCGTTGGCAGGCGTTGGCATTTTCCCCACTGCACCGCAGGTGCATTGGTGGGTGTTTGTGGCTGACCCTGTGTTTATTATTTGTGGTTCAGTGATTCATGAATATTCATGACTATCTGTCCCAGTGGCATTGCCCGTTATAAAATGGATCTAAGATTGCCTGATTTTTAGCAAACCAAAAAGAAGAGGATCCAGATTGTACTTTCCCGAATAACAACTACTGATGCAGCCTCTGTATTAAGCTTTGCATTTCATAATAAGTAAAGCCTGAACGTGGCGTTTCTCAGCACAGCAAAGCTCCACGAGCAAGGATATAAATTTGTTTTGAAATGCATCAAGTGAACCAATATTTGATGACAAAATCTATCTTCACTGTTCGATATTCATATTTTCCCAGAATGCTTTAAAAACTACCGCAATTTTCTCACGTTTTGAACTAAACCATTTCTCACGTATTTGATGTCTGAGAAATTCCCTGTACGCGAGTTATTGTACACGGAAAGTGATGTAAACAAAAAGACCCTTACACACTCACATTTGTCCTCACGTAACATGCTTCTAAACCTCCCAATTGTCTCTTTGTTTGTCGTGCAGGTTGATTCAGGAATGGAAACAGACCAGGAGATGCAGACAGATCGCAAGGTGTTTGTCAATCTACAGTCAGGAAAAAAACTGGGTTGTGGAATTGGCTCAGGACAGAACAATGAGCCCGGTATTTTTATCTTAAAAATCAACCCTGGGTCATTGGCTGAGACATTGAACTTCAAGGTAAAGTTGATTTTAACTGTTAACTTTTGTACTCGGGGCATTTGATGGTGGGATAAACTACGATAATTGCGATAATTTCTCAGTGCTTTTTTCATGCTCAGCTTTTCTGAATTTTTTTGGCTATCTAATAGGCACATTTTAACACAAAATTTATAAAATTGGGGGTACCATTTTCCCACCATGCTTATGTTCCCCCCCCCCCCCCCCCCCCCCCACTCGATACACCACTGTAGCCTGTGTAGTAATCCAGAGGGTGCAGCTTCAAATCATAATTTTATTTGTTTAATCGTTTAATTATGATTGTTTTTTGTTTTTTGCTAGATTGGAGATCAGATTCTTGATGTTAATGGCACTAGCTTCTTACATATTTCACATGGCGCAGCTGTGATGGAGCTGAAATCTAGTAGTCAGCTGACTATGACTCTCAGATCTAAGAAGGAACAGGTACTGTTTGAAGTAACCATTTGATCTATGGATATAGCACTAGGAATGGACTAGATGTGATATTCTGTTCAAAATGGATTTCCACATAAATCAATTTCATGTCCCAAGATAACATCTTTGTCCAAAGTTTCATCTCAGATTACACAAGAATCCAAAATTACATCCTGTTTTCACACCTTCTTACATCTTGTGTCTGTTTTATATTGACAATAAAATAAAACAAAGCCAAAAGACAAACTTTTATTTGCAAATCTGTCACTTGAATTATCCACAACTTAAACACATAAAAATTCAATCAACTCAATAAAAACTTCATGGGAAATCACAACTCTATCAAGTTATACAATTATAAATAAATAAATGAATTAATTAAATAAACCCTTGCTTGACCAGCAGCAGTTTTCGGGCTGGTTGAAAGTTTGATAGTCATAGTAGTGATGAAACCAGCATAAAAAAGTTCAGCCCGCACAAGTCGACCTGTTGATTCGTGGTCGAGCTACGGGTAATCCACATATGCAGGGCACCAGACCGCAGGCAAATGAAGCTGACATCAACATGGGACACCAGCCTGCAAGTCATAAAATGGCTACACAGCTCTCGATGCTGATGAAGAGCAAGCAACCAGCCCTCCACGATGGTGCTGAACAAAATGCTGCTGTCAGGCTGATTTCCCAAATTTTAGTAACCCATAATCAAAACAATAGTGTTCCCAGCTACAGAAAAATTGGAGAAATTACGAACAATAATATTCTTCAAATCGTGCCGCTCGGACACATCCATCTCAACTAAAGGGGTGAATAACCAAAGAAATACCTTAACCATAACATGTATAGCTCCTTGGCCAAAATCACATCTAGGATTAGGTTATAAGATTCAAAATTATATCCTAAGCTCCCAAGATTTTACTCTCTGAGATAAGATTTTAGAAAGGTGTGATGAAACCAGGAAGTGATTTTGCATTTTAGACTTGATTATAGTCAAGGATGTGATTTGGGGAATCTTTGAACATCTTTTTGTTGGAAATCTCATTCCACAATGACCATGTCCGTTTTGAATAGAAGTCACAGCTTGTGCATTCCTAGTGTAGAATCTTAGACAGAGCAAAGGTGACTTTAATAGAGCATGACAAATTTTAAGGTCTTAAACCCTAACCCCTTAACCCCTTGCGTACAGATGATGCCAAATGGCACAAAAAAACAGTGGCACCAGGTCGGATGATGCCATTTGCCGCTATTTGTGCAGTTTCAGTCCATTGTTGGATTATTGTGTATGTTACGCTTGACTGCACAAGCACATTGCGGCCGTTTTGCTTGGCTGCACAGGCCGCACCGGCACCCCGTCGCCTCACTACGATAACCGTACTCAAGGGGTTAATGGTTCCCCCAGGACTACCCTGCTAAATCCAACAGTCCAACGGTGACCCATATGAGTTTCCTGCTCAATCTAACGTAGTCCAACACAGTCCAACACAGTCCAACATGCCAAGTTGCTGGGTACCTAAAAATCAAGAATAACTTACCTGCTAAATCCAACAGAATCTAACTGTGTCTTATTTTTCTGTTGCCTGCTTAAGCCAACAAGATGTAACACTGGAAATATCAAATAGTTGGATCCTGTTGGATTTAGCAGGGTTAGGGTTTTAATTCAGATCCTTTTTGGGTGATTTTGACCAGGTCAGTTTTACCAGTGGGAACAGTGCAAATCAGGGAAGTGGCATGCAGGAAACCTGTACATTAAGCCACAGCAGTGGGTCACACACAGTTAAGAGGCACTTCATGTTTGCACTGTGTGTGATTTCTTCACCATGTACATTATGTCAGTTGGAGGGGGGGGGGGGAGTTGGCCCCCTGGCTGATTTTTGGTCATTTTGCCGATTTTTGTTTTTTAGGGTTGTTTAGTTTTGTTTTTGTTTATAATAATTTACAATTTTTTACAACTCACAATTCTTTATAATTGTCCTTGTTTTTCTACAGTCACTGATTACAGTGCAAGTTTGTATCAAAGTACTGTCCTTGTCTTTTGACAAAGAGTTCCTTGCATTACAAAGTACATGTAGCATACTCTTGTATAAACTGATGGAAGGATTTTCTAAGAATTTCAATGAAAACAAACATTTAGATCATGTTTGTGTATTTTTAACACATGTAAGTACAAAACACTGTCCAAGAGCTAAAACAGATGATGCCAAGTTTAGAAGCCATTATACAACACCTGAATAAATTCCCGTCATTTAACATTTAAAGACCTAGTAGAACGCTTTGAAAAAATATGAAATTATTGTCTGTCTTACAGATATGTCAATATAGAGAGCAATACACAAACAATATGTTGTACTGTCCTTTTTAATTTGAAAAAAAAATGCAAATTGGCTCACTTTTGAAAATCCTATCGTCTGAAAAAGCATACGTCACACCATTTGCATGTCATGCGTTATGCATTTATTGCGCGTGACGTCATGGTGTGTAGTCCGATCGTTGCACTTGGTACAAGTTCATACATGAGTACGCGGTATTTACACCGAATACATGTTGAATTAACTTCGTCTCTGTATCCCATCATGTAAGCCTACTATTTTAATTCCAAATCTGAGTTTAGTATGGATGACTACACGCGATGATGTCAAGGCTAACAGCGCGCCGCCGATGGCAGCAAGGGGAGAACTTGGAGTAAGCGCGAAATTTGAATATTTAATTAGCATCTCTCTCTCGTCCGTTAATTAATAATGATGGATAGAAAATGACAATATTTAGCACGAATTTGGTTTCTTGTAATTCATAATCAAGATACTAATCTTTTTTTAGAGAATTAAACTTTGGTTATAGTAGGTCTTTAACATATATTTAATTTCTTGAGTGCCATTTCTATAAAAAAATATTCAAAAGCGCTGTACCATACAATAATAACCATTAAAAAAACAGTAATTATAAAAATCCAACTACCTATAAAATACTAAATTAATAATTATTAAACATTGATAAAAAACTTACACCAAAAAAACAAAAATTACACCAAAAAACCCATAAAAAACAAACAACTAAAATTACAAGGACAACTAAAAGAATCATCGATAAGCTTTAATAGAATTACACAATTGCACATCATTAATCATAAAATTGATTAAAAAGATAAGTCTTAATTGCACACTTAAACTCTCCTTCACTAGTAATACACTTTAACTGGTGTGGCAAGGAGTTCCACAACATAGGTCCAGCAATGGCAATTGCCATGTCACTCAATCTATTATATGATCAGGGAACAACAAGATTTAAAGTATCATGACTACGTAAGCCATAACTACAACGGGATTTCACAATCAAATCGGACAAATAAACCGGTGCCATATTCTGTAAGACCTTGAACACCAAGAGCAAAATTTTGAATTGAACACGTGCATGAACTGGAAGCCAATGCAAATCCTTTAATGATTGTGAAATTCTGTCGTACTTACGTAACCCCAAAACCAACCGAGCAGCATTGTTTTGTAATCGCTGTAATTTGTCAAATAAAGATTGAGACATACCATACATTATAGAATTGACATAGTCCAAGTGAGAGGTAATCAATGAATGAACTAAACACTCAGTAGCTCCTTGATTCAAATATTTTTTCGAATTTGACGCAAGTTATGCAAGCAAAAATTCACCCAAATATAACAACTTCTGTTTTTCCTTTGTTTAATTTTAACTTGTGTTTCAACATCCATGCTTGTACCGAGATAATACAATTTTCAACATTATTTAAGGATTCATTTTGATGACTCGGTCTAGGAGAGAAAAACTTCAACAACTGAGTATCATCAGCATACCCATTACAACTGATCATGTATTTGTTAATAACCTTAAAAAGTGAACTAGCATAAGCTGTAAAAAGCATAGGGCCCAGACATGACCCTTGATTGGTGGATTGGGGATCATTGATCACGTGCATTGAATTATTCGTCCCAACGCACGGCGCGGCCGCACCGAAAAAAATAGAAGTTCTATTCAATGGTGAACAGAACTTCCATTCCACGGTCACACCATTGGTCCCACTCTAACCAATCAGATGACAAGGATTTATTCAGGTGTTGTATAAAACAAGTAATAAATGGTTCACGTTCGTGCAATGGAAAGCATAATTTCATTCGGTGACAGATGGAATTTTCCATTCCACTCGGCTTCGCCTCGTGCAATGGAACATTGCATCTGTCATCTCATGAAATTATTCTCACCATCGCACTCACAAACATTTGTATACTAGTGACTTAGTCATGGTATTGTTCCATCATGGTCACATTATGGCAAAAGGGATTTATATAATATACTATCCTTTAAAGCAAAGAAGATAAATTTATTACATGTTTCACGTACAGATCAGAAATGTTCTTATTTTCAGGTGAAAGATGAAACAATACTGCCTATTGAAAAGTCAACAAAATTGTTGGTTGGGTAAGCTCCTGTACTACTGTAAGCAATTGTTTAATCCTACAAAGAATGCCCATAAATGATTTTTAAGGATATTTTCCTAACCCTAACCCTGCTAAACCCAACAATTTTAATATGATTTTGCATGCACCCTAGGGGGTTAGGGTTGAGGTAATGTTTCTTATCAGATATTTAACTTACTTTTTCAAAGTGAACAAAAAAACTGGCAGGAGCGGGATTCGAACCTGCGACCTCCGGGTTACCGTACCGGCGCTCTACCAACTGCGCTATCTTGCCCTATGTTGGCGGTCTCCCAAATTGTCAGTATCTTTGTTCGGGTGGGCGCTAGTCAGAAGTCATAAACCCAGAATGCTGTATAAACCCAGGGATCACACCCAATTTTACGATACAACCCGGGAAGCAACATTGTGGGGATCACTCAATGAGGATACGACTTTTTAACTTATAATTCTTCAAACAATTCTTAATTTTTAAATACATTTGAATACCCGAACAAAGATACTGACAAACTTTGAAAATGTATTCAAAATGTACCTGGTCAGTTTCCCTTGTGGATTGTTTGACGAGATATTTAACTTCATGAAAGAACCAAAGTACTTTTCTTTTCTTTTTTTCAGTGCTGATGTGTCTCCTATTCCTAAACAATTGTCAGAGATGGGTGAGAAACAATCCGATGAGCCAACAAAAGATGTAGCAGAAACAGCTGATAATGTTGATTCAGGCAAATCTCGACTCAGTAGTAACTGGTCCTTCAAATCCAACCAAAAGCCGGTAAAATTAAGTTTGAAATTTTAAATTGTGATATTGCATCTTGGATACTTCAATTGAACTTAAATGTCTTATAAATGACTTACCTCGCAAACCTGTCTCATTGAATGTGAGAGCTATTAGAAACACACAGAAATTTTTACTTTTAAATGCAGCACGGCAGAAGAAACCTGTCAATCTCGGGTCAGCCACAAATGCTCATAGTAATCAAAGTTTTCATCATGATGAGAATTTCCCAAATTGAGTCACCACTTGAATATTTTTGGTTTGATTGTTTTTTTTTTTTTTAGGTCAATACACCCTTAAAGCCACCCTAGGTAAAGGGTCACAAACGGAGATGTTAGGGTTGGCCACATTTTTTGTTGCAAACCCTACCACCCTCTAACACTTTTCATGGGCTCTCTAAATAGAGGATAAATCTTCAACAGAAGCCGGAGAATTTAACCTAATTTTCAGAGGAATAGACCCTAAAACAATTTAAAATTTGAAACAATTTAACACCACTGTTCCCCATTTTCATAAATTGTTGCATTCAGGGACCGTATTTTTGCATATTTGGCCACATCAAATACATATTTTTAAAGAAAATTAAGTGTTAATTGTTTTAAAATAAAACAAAGCACAGAGGTATTCACAATATGCTGTTCTGCACTTGTATATTCCAGACAATTCATTTCCTCATGCAATACCACTATGAACATTTAACAAAAGAAAACCCACGCAGTCCTTTGTTACAAACAAAGGACTGCGTGGGTTTTCTTTTGTTAGATGTTCATAGTATACTGCTTTCACATTTTACCATTTCAGTCTTACTTATTTGACCGGTTTCTTTCTTAGTTTTTTCCTGTTTGCTGACTGCATGATCTGTCTGACTTCAGGCTCTTCCATAGACTTAAGGCAGAGTTAGTGTACACAGTATGGTGCAGACATACATAAATGGTGTAATAAATGTCATGGATTGAGGACCAGAAATGCTGCAGCACAATAACCCTGCTCCCAATCATTAACCCTTTGCGTACGGATGACGTCTGTGGACGCAAAAAAAAAGTGCCACCAGGCCGGATGACGCCATTGGCCGCTGTTTGTGCAGTTTTAATCCATTGTGTATAGGTTACGCTTGACTGCAGAAACACATTGTCGCTGTTCGCTTGGCTGCCAGAACCGCCGCGACACCCAGATGTCTCCAGTAAATTACCATGCCCAAGGGGTTAAAGTCAATCATAACATGCGACAGAAACCACTGGGTATGGGTGTACGTTTCACCGTGCAGGGGTTTCAAATGTACATGTATGTATGGACGTTTTGCGCAAGTGTACATTTTGACAATGAAACTCAGGAATACTTTTGTCAGTTTTGTTTTTTGTATGTTTTTTTTAAACAAAATGTCAACAGCCAGAACAGAAGAATCTTTTGTCTTTATAGAAGCAAGCGGCTGATAAAAAAGAATTGATTTGCTCAATGTTGCAGTTATTTTGTCTTCAGAGTGTTCAGATTTGGACAAAGCAAATGGTCTTGTTTGTGGATGGTGTATGCATACATGTACAAAATGGTTGGAAAGTGCAAAAGTAAATTTTTGCAAACTTTTTGTGGACCCTAATGACACTCCTGTACTCCTCAGAAAAACAATTCTTACTTTATGTAACTTTAACTAAGCTAAATAATTCTTTATCCTGAACTGAAATAACAATAACATCAATGATTATGAGAATCATTGTAATCTTTGTCATCAGCTTTAGTTCATCATCATCATCATCATCATCACAAGCCAGCGATATCATCACTTGTCATGACTGCATTACAAAAAATGTATGACTGCATGCTGCCATCGTCATAATCTGTACACAGGCAATTTCTTCCTAGTACTCACAAGAAGGTATTGCTCTGTTTAGCAAGGAAACTGGATAGAAGTCATGGTTGTTGAGGTTGTTGTCAACATACTTTAAACAGTCAATGCAAAGGAAGACAGTATTAGGCAGAGTTGTATTCGAGTCCTTGCAAGTCCATCACAAGCCCTCCAGTCCTAATTCCAATCACAAGCTATTCAAATTAGCTTTGACAAAGGCATTCCATTGTCATTGTTCATCCAGTTACTTGTGACCTGCTTTATGAAAGGACTTCTGACTGGGCTTGTGAAAGGACTTGTGAAAGGACTTGTGAAAGGACTTGTGAAAGGACTTGTGAAAGGACTTGTGAAAGGACTTGTGAAAGGACTTGCAGGGACTCGAATGCAACTCTGGTATTAGGGGTGTGCATTTACGGGTAGTAAAAGAACCGGGTAGCCGATTGAAAAAAATACGGGTACCCGTTAAAGAAACCCAACCCAAAATCCTGGAAGTTGTAATAATGTCTTTCTCTGAGATTCAAAAAGTCAAATTTCAGACATAAGTCTGAAAAATCTCATGCCTGTCCAGTAAACAGGATCACTTCTCTACCTTCGCATGTGCTGTACGTGCATGTGCCGGCATATCATAAAAGACGGTTGTCTGGAAGCTTTATACAGTTGTATTTATTGTGGAATGAGGCATGCTATTATTTCTTGTCGAAGATCTTATCCATACCCACGCTACTAAAACCGCGACCGGAAAATTCCCTATGTCAACTTTTGTGAGCGTCATAAATGTGAAATCGGTGCTGATTTCCCAGGTAGTCAGGTTTTAATTTTGAAAATTCCTGACAAATAATAATCAAAGCCTTTCCTTTTTCATTATCTGGGAAGTTACTAAAGTTGTACGGGTACTCGATAACATAATCTGGAACCGGTTCCTGACACGAACGGTCGGGTACTCGGGTACCCGGTTTCGATGCACACCCCTAGTCACAATGAATGCCGACAGCAACTGTCAGGGTAGATTTGGTTCATTTTGTCATTTGGCTGAAAAATGAAAGCAAAATAACATCTGAATAGTCCCAAATTTCTCACTAAATGGCATGTTTTGGTAGCTATAACTTTCATGATAGCTGAACTGATTTAAACTGTAATAGCTATTTTAATGATATTTTATATGCCCATATGTCTTGGTTAAAGGATAAATTGGGTCAAATTCATGACACTCAAGCAGAGAGAACATTGTTGAATGCAAGGCCAGCACATGTACATGAATGGGCCTATTCTTTTACTCACAGTCGGCAAAGTTTAACTTAGCAAACTTTGCTGACTATCGCCGTCCCTGTTTGCGTCAGTCATTACCGAACAGTTCAAAATTTGGCATTGCTGTTGGGGACCGTGACTACTTGCACATGCTATCAGAGATTATAATGACTGTGGAAACAAGTTTATTTGAAAGCAAAGGGCCATTCGTAGGTGTATGGGATTTGTGTCATGCACTCGTGCTCACTTGGTTCGGTGACTAAATGTTGGATTGTAAACTTCCTTTGTACTTGGCATAAAACCTGCATACTATTTCAGTATGATCTTTGCAAAATGATAAATGTTGAATGATATGGTGAGGTATCTGTTGAACAAATTTGGAAATTGAAAAGGTTTTTGCATATATTTGGATTGCCAGTTTTACTGAATAAGTTTGTTTTCTTGCTTAAAATCAAAGTTGGTTAAAATACATGTAATTATTTTTTATTATTGTTATTATTATTGGTTTATTGCCATCTTGTGTCGGTATCCCTCAGGCTAAATTGTATGTTGATTTACAACTGTGTCATTAAAAACAAATAGAAAAGTAATAAACATACACCAATTACTACATTTATAAACAGCAAAGATAGATGTTTTTACCATTACTTTAAACCATGATTATCAACATGTAAAAGAAATGCATTGATTTCTTGACTTTTCAGGAGAAATATTCTCAGTCTGGAGAGGATGATGGAGAGAGCAAACCATCCACGGAATCATTGAGGAGAGGTCAACCCGAGGCATGGTGGAACAAGGATCCTTATAGTCTGGTAAGCAGTCACGGTATTTCCCACAGTTTCTGGCCATGGTTAGATGACGTTTACTTACCATGTTGTTTTCAGTGCACTCTCAACCCCTTGCGTCCTGCTGTTATTGATGGGGGGCTGGTACCACACTGAATAGAGTGGTCCTATTTATCGCACTTGGAGCCCCCCCCCCCCCCCCCATTTCATGTAAATGAAAACTTTGTTTGAAAACACAATATTCATTCAAAAACAATATGGTTGAAACATGAATGGATTGAGTACGCGCATGAATGTGCATATAGACTACAACCAGCCAGGTGGTCTTTTTCAAACCACGGCTGTGGCCGTCGTCCGTATTCAAGAAGTTAATTGTTCATTTCAGAGAGATGAGGTCCTGAGCTTTTCACCAACAGATCTAAACTCTGATTTTTGAGAGAGTTATAGACGTTCAAATTTTATCACTAACAACTCACTAGCTTCAGTAGTTTCACAAGGTCTTGTAAATTGCAGTTTTCCGAGCTTGTGGTTTCTTTTAAAAAAAATGTTATCCCATTCCGGCATCCATTATTCATTCCGAAAGTTATGACTTAAGTCCAGGGGGCGGTTTGCAATTCTGCAGTCTTAACCGGCTGGCTTAGCCAGTCCGTTATTAGCCGGCTATCACTCTTAGATGGTCTAGGATAAGATGCTAAACTTAGCCCATTGCAATAAGCCGGTCTTTACTAAGCCTGCAGAGAGTAATGACTTGCGAACAAATGCTCCATGGTTACCACAATACGGCACACGGTGGCGCGCTTTGCAAAACATAAAGCAGTAATACCAGTAAGCCTACCCGGACCCACTAGTTAATTCGTAGCACTAAGTTTAGCTTTACATATATTGATACATCTAGTTTTACGTACATGCAACTTGACAAATATCTACCAACAATAAAATAGGCTTACCATTCCCCCCCTTTTTTTAAATAATTACATGTGTATCATACCTGACATATCACCAGATACACCTTACCAAAGCTAACTACTTTATGACTGTCTAAACACTTAGACCGTGTCATTGCAATGGTCATATTTTTAGACCGGCTAACATGCATAGACGGCTTTAAGACCACTCATTGCAATCCTCCCCAGGAATCGAGTCCATTTTAAGTTGCAGGTTGAATCAATTGAATCACATCAGCAAAAGATTCGGACTCACACCAATGCTTTTCTCCACCTTTGTTTTCCTGTTCACCCACTTTGTACACATTGTCATCCCTTTTGGCCATCAAACAACCTCAGATCTTAAACGTAACACACGTTTAGACCCTACAGGGAACTTGTGCCCCGAAGAGTGACATCACAATGACGTCTTTGAGTGTCAAATTACATGCCATTGAAAATGGATATTGTTAATGTTTGGAAATTGCATAAAAATGAATTCTAACAATTATGATTTCAATATCTTGTTGCAAGTGATAGATAATTGAATTGGGTGAGATTTCTCCGGATTTTTCCTGATTTCAGGATTTTTGTTGAGACATCTTTCAGATTTTGGGAAGATGTTTTGGTCCTGAAATTGTTTTTATCCCAAATGACCTCTGCAACCTGAAGCAGTCTAATAACCCTATTTTTGGCAATTTTGAACAGTATGTTTTGGTAGAAAATGCAGTTTTCTTAAATATGCATTTCTCAGTAACGGCATACAAATGCCTCCAAATGTTTTGTGGATGTTTCATTTTCCTCAAATCTCACTGCTGTTGAGAGGCAGTTACTCGATACACGCAGGTCAAGGTCACCTGGTATTTACTTCAGTGTTACCAGTGCCCAGAATTAACCATAAATTTAAAGTTACATGGTACATGTACACATGACAGAGCAGCTGTGTACAAAATATTTGTGTAACCATGACCTTTGTATTGATTGGTAGAATGACGTCATCATGAGAAGAGCGCCTTCTAGCAGTATGTTGAAAAATAATTTTCAAAAGTAAAATTAAAGTAAACTAAGTACGAGTTATCCGTGTTGGAAAATTAACTCTACCATACTATTAATTGATTTGTGAAGTTTAAGATCTATGACATCACCCCATCAGAAGATTTATATGGTCCTTCATTTTCTGAATCCCACCCTCCCCCCCCCCCCCCAAAAAGAAAAACTTTTTGTAGGAACTTGGGCAAGTCTGATAAAGTTTATATTTTACACATATTTGAAAACAATTCTTAATATTTTGTTTTGATTATAGTTTACCCATCGTCAGATTGATGGCCGCAAGATTTGTAAGATAGAAATCAAAAAGGATATGCCACTGGAGATCCTGATAGAGGGCGGTATTGAGTCACCTTTGGCAGGGAGAGTGATTGTATCGGAAATCTACAAGGATGGGGCAGCTGATCGCAGTGGTAAGCTTAGTAGGTGTTGCAATACAAATTACTCTAACTCATACATATTCATGAGCAAGAGCTGAAATCACTATCATGTGCAAGCATATATTTTTTTCACTTTCGTATATGTGGGGATAACACGCACTAACACAGGGATAACTAATGCGATAGTGTACTGCACGCATGTATTATGCCTGGGGTCATGGAAGTACACACAGGGTCATGCTTGAAGTTTTGTCCAGAGCTCAAACACATGAACATCGTCCTGGTGTACAGCATGGTGCATGCAAATCCAGCAGTGTTTGATGCCATGGGCCAGCTAATAACACGACACTGGTCTCAACTAAATTATTAAATTATGGACGACAAAAGTGGCAACTGAATATTTATGAGGGAACTAGTTTGTCAACTACCAATAACTTGAAGGGCTAATATCAATCATCCATTGTTTTATTTGTATACTATGAAGTAAAGGCATTTTCTTTAACGTTTTATGTTATACAGCTGCACACACACGGCTCAATCTACACAGCAACAACATGGCATGAACGGAATTTTTAAAGGCGTATAGTTTTAAAGGGTCGATATATTTATTCTTTTATGTTGTGTTAACTACTTTGCATTTAGTCACTTAAAATAGCAGGGTTCTCTTAGATAGTAACATTTTTTTAACTACAAGTTGTGCAATGCTTATTAAAATTTTACCTTTGTTGGAATATCAAAACATGAAAGTCGACATTGGTTTCAAGTGCATAACACCCAGAAGTGTTTTATTCCTGTATGTACATATTAATGAGCCCACTATTAATGGGCCCATGCAGATTATTGGCAAAGTTGAACTTGGTCCAACTTACCAACTATTGCCGTCCCTGTTTGTGTCAGTCATAATCGGAGACTCCTTGCAGACACTGTTTGTGATTTTAATGATTGTATCTGTATCTGTATCTGTATCTGTATCTGTATCTGTATCTGTATCTGTATCTATATCATTTTCCTCCAGCAAAACGGCTACAACCGCATCCCGCTAGAGTTGGCGCGGCGCGGGGGTAGAGGAGCTATGGGAAATTGGTATTGCACAGGAAATCAATGACGGCATCTTTGAATTGATCCAGACTTTTAGCATTAATGACAAGGGGATGCACGTTATTCCAGTGTGGGATTGTGGATGGATAAAAGCTGGTGCTGTAGATCTTACTTTTGGCGTGAAGTCGGTGGTATGAGAATTGATGAGACTTTCTGTGTGTTCTTGTTTGTAAAATAAGACTATGCCCAGCATCGATATCAACCAACCCATGAACAATTATGTAGAGCATGATGAGGCGTATCGCTAATCTTCGGGACTCAAGGAGTGGCCATCCAAGCTCATGTAACATGGCAGTAACACTGGTGTTTCTAGTGAAGTTGTTACAACACTAGCAGCCGATCTTTGAATACACTCAAGTTTTTCTGTTCTTCTTCAGTGTATGGAACCCAAGCGCAAACACCATATTCCAATTTGGGGCGAACTAAGGACTGGTACAGGCGGGACTTCACTTCTCGGCTGCAAAGCTTAAAATTTTGACGGATGACACCAAGTGTTGCTTTGCAGCGGTGGTGATTTTGTTGATGTGGGGAGACCAAGTACACTTGCTACTAAGAATAATGCCCAAATATGGATGACTTGTGATTTTTTGAAGAGGAGTGTTATTAATACTATAGCTGAATGTAGTGGGGACCTTTTTAGTGGTCATGTGCATGACAAAACATTTGTTGGAATTAAACTTCATCTGCCATTTATACTCTCATGTGCACAGAGCCATACTTTAAATTGGAGCTCTAAATCCAAAATCAAGACCAAACAAAAATTCTGGCTCTGACACTGCAAGATTGGCAAGGTGAGCTTGGTGGGATAACGAGGAGTTTGATTTTCTGCACTGAATCATTGACACATTGTCTTTCAGGAAAACTTTTCAAAGGAGACCAGTTGATGATGGTAGATGGAAAGAACATGATTGATATCTCCTTAACTGCAGCTCAAGACATATTGAAGGAGGCCATGGCTAAACTTGATGTAAGTTTGGGTTTTCTGCCTTATTGACTTGTATAACAAATTTGTGACTGCTGGAGAACTTAACATTGGATCAAGGGGAACAAATAGGTCAATTCTGAGCAAATTGCCCAAACAAAGTTCGTGTTCACCAGTGTTGTCTAGTTTGTGTCCGTATCATCAAAAAGTAGAATAGAAGTCCACTTGAATCCAAAACGGGAAAAACAGACTTGAGTCAAGACTTGACTTGTCCCTGGACCCCAGGATAATTCATTAACCCTAACCCTGCCAGACGCAGCACAGTGCATGCTCACACCTGCACTTGCTGCACTCTGCAGCCAAGTCAATTTGACAAACTATGCAATTTGATGCATTTGGCAGGGTTCTAGCCAAAAAAACCTGGAGGGTTAGGGTTAGTGTGTTAATGTTCTTTTCACACGACTTCAAATTAACTCAATGACTGAATGATTCTCCAGTGATTGAGTTATGATTTCAATAGCTTGTTGCAAGTGATAGATAATTGAATCTGGGGTGAGATTTCTCCGGATTGTTCCTGATTTCAGGATTTTTTGGTGAGACATCTTTCAGATTTTGGGAAGATTTGTGGTCCTGAAATTGTTTTTATCATTTCTAAATGACCTCTGCAATCTGAAAGTATACTTTTCATTCTAATGACCCTATTTTTTGGCAATTTTGAACAGAAGGTTTTGGTAGAAAATGCAGTTTTGTTTACCGCCCTGCTAAATTTTCATAGCCCTGGATTTGTTCCTCATTCTCCACTTAACACTTTATCTAAGTACAGAGAAGTTTACCAGACTCTGTGGACTCCCGATCATTTAAAAATACGTGAAACATGAAGATTTACCCTGCATTAATATCCGTCAGTATTGCAGTAACGTTAATCGAGTCGCACATTTTGCATTCACATCATGTACAGTACACGTACGCATATTGTGGTCTGAATTCTGGACTAGGTAATATCATTTTGACTTGGTCGCGCTGAGAACCAGTGTACCAAATTACAATGTTCCCGTACCACTAGAGGGTGTCTTTTTCTGGAAAGATTATTTTGGGCCGAAAACACCGATATATCGGTGAGTCGCATATACTCTTCATAGTACCGAGAGTCATTTTGTGCAATATTAAATTGTACGATACATCTTCGTCCGCCAGTGTTGTAGGTCTCGAGACCTGGTCTCGGTCTCGAGACCGTCTCAAGACCTTTTTTGAGGTCTCGGTCTCGTTCTCGTTCTCGGTCTCGTCCTAACAAAGTCTTGGTCTCGGGAGGGCTGGTCTCGGTCTCGGATGCCACGGTCTCGGGTTTTACCCTCGAGACCCGTCAAGACCACAGTAAAAATACGTGCGATGCGCCACACGAATCTAATCTTCATTTCAAACATAAACGACATTGTAAGTGCAAGTTTTCATGGAGAAGAATTAGATTGAAGCTAGAATGGAGACCAGTATATGCGGCTTGTTTATTACTGGACTACTGGTACCCGCGGATGTGCATCGCCCATGTATTTCACTATTTTCCCCCACATTACAGCTCTGGAGTGAGTTTTTGTAATCTTGCAAACTATACCCAGTCATTGGGAGGGCATTTCATGCGACACCTCACTCATCACTTTTTGTTGGCGTGACTGTTTATAGCTGGATGGGAACTTCCGATGAAATTAAATAATTGTTATTCGGTAAAAAAAAATAGGAAAACTGGATTTTAAAATCTCTGATTTCTCCCAGTCAGGGTTGTGTTTGAAATAAAACTGCACGTGATGCCATCAAGTTATTTTTTAATAAATTATTCACTAACATTCTTAAAGCAGTATTCCACGTTTTAATTTGATTTTTCTTCAGTGTTTTGAATACATGTACACAACTTCTTGGAAAAGCCAGAGTCATTTTCCATTGAGGACAATCAGCAATTCTAGTCAGTTTTATTTTTATGCAAATAATATTTGGAGAAATTAGTCTGTCACAGTGCCATAGGTCTCAAAGCCCCAACTACATGTATTTACCAGAGATGAAATAAATAACTCAAATTTGTGGAATCCTATGTGTGTACGCTGTGAGTCTTTATAGTTGAACACTTAATTTTATATAACTTGCATAATTAAAGATAGTGGCCCTTGATAAAGCCGACTTCATATATATGTATAATTTATGAGATGATCCCCGGTGTTCACCTTTCGTACGAGCATGGAGGAAGGTATTCCTTCCTCCATGGTACGAGTTAGCACAAATAATAATCTATGCGTTTTTGAACATTTTGATCGAAAGCAGGGCACAACACCCGATCAGGGAAATCGGCTTTATTAAACATGGTCTCGGTCTCGGTCTCGCGGTCTCGGAAGTTGTGGTCTCGGTCTTGGTCTCGGCCTGCAAAAGTCTCGGTCTCGCAAGTGTTGGTCTCGGTCTCGAAAGCCTTGGTCTCGGTCTCGGTCTCGAAAGCCTTGGTCGCGGTCTCGGTCTCGGTCTCGAAAGCCTTGGTCTCGGTCTCGGTCTCGGACATGAAGGTCTCGACTACAACACTGTCGTCCGCATAACAACACTTTGAGGCCCCGCCGCTGATCACGGAGCAGCGCAGCGCACGTTTAGCATAGTCAGCTGTTACCTAGCACTGAGAGCCTCTTTTACAAACCCGGAAGTGCGCAGGTCGGTGCTATTTCATCAATCTAACAGTATGCACAGTCATCCGAGAAGTAGTGGAATCTTGTGGGAAACAGTTCAATGTACTTTCAAATTGGAACAAAGGCACTCCATTTAATTTTAACAAACAAATGAATAATGGACCTATTTTGAATTCCTCTGCTTACTTTTCAAAAGTATTTGCTTAATAGCGAATTCAAATGGTCAAACTGGAAGCTCAGGTGAATTTGGATGCTCCAGTGCGCAGTTTTAATTTGAATGCGCAATTTCAAAGTAAACAAAGAAAACTGGCAGCAGCGGGATTCGAACCTGCAACCTCCGGAATACCGTACGGGCACTCTACCAACTGAGATATCTTGTCCTATGTTGGCGGTCTCCCAAATTGTCAGTGTCTTTGTTCGGTGGGCACTAGTCAGAAGTCATAAACCGATAATGCTGTGTAGCCAGTGATAACGCCCAATTTTACGATGCAACCTGGGAATGCACAATAATTGTTAAAATTGCATGATTCGAATGTACAATTGCATGCTTTTACATTTTAATTATGTTTTTAGTTGATTGAATTTTGATCTCAACGTGCATTCAAATTCTTGCGAAATGGGTGATTGATCATCAATTTGGCTGCCAAATTTGCTAAATTGGCTGGGAAAACCTATATCAGCGTTTGGTTACCTATTCTATTTCAATGTGAATGTGCTTAGTTAGCGCCAAACTACTATTAATCAGCTTAAATACTACACAAACATTCGAAGAAAAAAATTCTGAGATAAATTTGTCAACTGCCTAAATTTAGTTATTTTGAAATTTGCATTTATGCATCTTTTAAGAAAAAGTTAGATGAAGAAATCTGATATGGAGTATACTGATCTGTTTACATAGGGTACTGAGGTCTTGCGAGTAATCACTGCCATATGTCCAGTGAAGAACTATGAAGACGAGTTGTAAGTATTTTTTCTAAGTTCAGTAGTATTATTTCATGCCACATGTTATTGTAACCTCTTACGGCCATTGGGCACATGTTCACCAAAATAAGTGTTAATAGCAATGGTCAGTATTATTTAAGTGTATCAAAACATTTTGCCCCAAAAATCACATTTACAAACACAGAGCATGTGCCATGGAACATTGTGCATTAAAAGAATTACAGTGGGGTCCCGATATTCAAAAGCATAGAGGTTGTCCCATGGTACATTGTGCACTGTGAGAATTATACCATGGCGAGATCCAATTGGTCAATAGTATTATTTCATGCCACATGTTATCGTAACGTCTTGCGGCCATTGGGGTCCGGATACTCAAAAGCATAGAGCTTGTCCCAGATACATTGTGCATAGGGCTGATTCAAATCGAATAATTTAATATTTGAATATTCGACCTTCCATTCGATCGAATATTTAAATATTCGGTTCTCTGGACGGCCGATTTTGGGGTAAACAAAGTATGTACAGAGGAAGTCTAATTAATGCACGAAACTGCTCATTATTTTCATTATAACGGACTCACTTAAATCAATGGGAAAAAAATATAGAAATCACTAATAAAAATCACGTTAAATTTTTATTTTTAATTTGTTATTTTTCAATGTAAAAACAATGTCTGTTATTCAAACCTGACTTTCATTAACTTTAAATCGCTTATACTCACTCTAAAGGGATGTATAAGGCCAGTTTCCTGAAACGTACTACATTTATCTTGTGTACAATGCATATGATTCTGAAGTAATGTACACTGTACTACCTACATGTACGTGTATTATACAGTATTCATGTCTTACATGTACATGTACATAGGTTTAACTCAATGCGTGTAATGTGCCTATCAATGATTCCCCCGACCCCCCCCCCGCCCCCCCACCCTACCGCAACCTCCACCCCCCACCCCACTGCAACCTCCACCCCCCGGGGTATGATGATGTTTATCCATTAAGTTTCAATCGTTTCCTTCCTCAATGAATATGTATGTGTTTTAGAAAACGTATTATATTACTGACTGAACATGTCAAAATCTCATTATCGGTTATGAAACAAGACACTAGGTTTCCGTAAAGTAACTTTCAAAGTCATCCTGAAGGCTTCATTACAAATATTAAAAATCGGCTGTTTTCATTGACATTGACAGTTTCATTGACATGTAAATTAGCCTGCCGAGCTCAGGCAGGTGGCGGTAACTAAGAAAAGGCTTTGACCCGGATATCCGCAGAATAAGCTTAGATTCAGTTCGCTAAAAGCTGGCTGATGGCTGGCCGTAGATAGCCTACTGTCATACAATTATTTGGATAGGAACCAGTCACGAAGTCGCGAAGTCATGAAGTCACAGATGATTTCGTAAAATAAATTTGAACTTTTTCCCCTTCTTATATTCCTTTACATTTTTCCTTAAAATAAATATTCGAATATTCGGCACAGTCCTATTTGTGCATTGTGAGAATTACTATACCCAGCACGATATGGGGCAGAGGGGTACCCCTCTTTTGTCCCTATACCCTATACACTCTCCAGACTGTTGTTACCTAACACATCCCCCCTAGAGATCTGCAAAGAATTCCTGAGATTCCGGGAACAGAATGACCAACACAAAAGATAGAGATCCTGGGGAAGAGGTTTCGTTTTCGCTGGTACTACGCGAACCACTGTATATTTCCAGTTAAAACGAAAGTTGTGATAAGTTTGGAAGACCTTCTGTTGCCGTCATTACTGTTTACGTTTTGTCTGCTCTTTCACGTGCGAACTACGCAGGAATTTGGACAGGCATGTATTTAATCAGCCATGCAACTTTTCCTCGGATCAGCTGATTTCATCGTTTTTCACTTCACACTTATGCCATTGAAAATTGAAAAACACTGTACAAAGTCTTGTGAAGATTGGAATTTCCTCGTTTTTTTTTATTAAATACAAGTTGCATGCCTGATTTAATACCATGGTATAACAAAACAATTGTTGTCTGAGGTTTGTGGGAGTTCAGCTTTTAAGCTGATTTGAGCTTTTTTTGTTTTGACTTTCAGCTCTTTTTATACACTTGCTGTGTACATAAGTATAGGAGCTTTCCAAAATGTCAGCTTTTGCCAGCTGCTTTCAGCTTTTCCAGCTCTTTTTATATGTAGTCACTCATCACACCCCTGTGTCTGCTGTGATGATGTTGTCCGTGGTGTTTTGTCAACCCCTCCTGGGCACCCCTCCTGGGCAAATGGTACCCTTGGCTTTGCCTCGGGTGCTATTTGCCCCCTCAGGTGTACAAAACACCATGGACCACATTACAGTGGACAACAATTACGGTGGACAACAATTACGGTGGAGGTCCTGATACTCAAAAGCATAGAGCTTCTCCCATGGTACATGTACATGTACATTGTGCACTGTGAGAATTACAGTGGAGGTCCTGATAGTACTCGAAGCATAGAGCTTGCCTCATGATACATTTTGCACTTTCAGGGATGCAGTTCACTTTTCATTCACAGTAATAAAATAACAAGCACTACTTATAAACATATTGCCTGTTGTATTGATGTTTTGATCTTAATCTTTCTTTAAGACCCTATAGCCGTACGGATGACGCCATATGGCGTAAAAAAAAGTGGCACCAGGCCGGATGACGCCATTTGCCGCCGTTTGTGCAGTTTCAATCTATTGTTGGATTATTGTTTGTTACGCTTGACTGCACAAACACATTGTAGCGGTTCGCTTGGCTGCCAGAACCACGCGACACCCCAACGTCTCCCGTAAAACCATACTCAAGGGGTTAAATGACACAAAAAGAGAAACTGGCAAGCCTGAAAACACACTACTGATTAAAATGTAAAAGACAAGGGAATTACAGGGCTTGAAGTAGAGACGGACAAGAAACCTGGGGGTGGAGGGGGAGGGTAAATGAATGAATATACACAGATTGTAACTGTTTAATCTTTTCGGTCTTGATTGATTGCAGAACCTTCTTCTAGTGGCCAAATCCATCTGGCTGATATCTGGAACCTGTTTGGATTAAATAGTAAGGTGATTTAAAGATCTGAAATATTGGTTGATCTTTAATTCCTTCATAACTCTTTGTTAACTAATAAAGAAATACCTTTAAAGACTATTCTTGGGGTGACTTTTCAAAATTGTGTTCATTGTGAAAATAAATCTTCAAATATTTTAAAGATATTAGAAGTCATTGGGGTTTGTAACTATTGTACAATTATGACAGTTTTAAATGATTTTAACTTTATATTGTGAATGTCATGTAATTCAGCCTTTGCCTGCATTAACATTTTCTGTAATAAACCAAGATGTTTTTCCAAACTTTACCCAAGAAATTGTTAAAACTTAACAAGTAAATATAAAACTTGACACTAAAATGGGCCACAGTACAGATGACATCATCGTACGATATTTACCTTGTTGCATTTGCAACAGTTAAGAACAGAACCAGACTGCAGCCATGAGCAAGTTCGATCAAGGACTACGGTTAACTATAGTTGACGACAGTTGGACTAACTTTACCTGAACTCAGGCCGGTAGACCATGTCCAGTCGACTATTTGGAACCAGTCTACAGGGCATGGTCGCACTGGTTATCAATAGCAATATCGTGACACCATAGTTCGACTAGCGACTAGTTGGATGTTATTGCGCAGGTGTCAGGTATGTCACTCATTTAGCACTCATTTAGCAGTGGGGTACTAACTACATGTATGTACCAGCTGAATGACACCCACCTGGGCGTACATCTTGGGGAAAGGTTAAAGTACAGAAATATTATTCATAATAATCATTGTTATTGTACAAGTGCTTTCAGTTTAAAATGCAAATTTACATCTTAAATGCTGCACAGCGACATTTAAAAGAAAAAAATTTAAAATACACAATGAAATATTTTATACAAAGAAATGTTTTATTTGATAGAAACAGAAGTAATTCGTCAAACAATCCACAAGGGAAACTGACTAGGTAAATTTGAATTTTGAATACATTTGAATTTGAATTTGCCAGGCTGCTTTGATTTTAAATGGCTTTGCAAGAGTTTGTTTTCCACACCAGGCTTTACATTATTGGGAGATTTATATTTCTTTCATTGTTTTATCTGTTGGATCAACTAACTTCCAAAAACGCTTTTTGTGTAGACATGCAATTATGTTTTCACATGTTGATGACCGGAGCATCTGTTGAGTTTGGTAAAATCTGACACCTTGTTTATGCACTTTTTTGTACCGCTTAGTTGCTTGAGCTAGAATTAATCCAAATTGGGTTACATTCCATTTCGTTGAGCATTCGAGTTTATTATTTTGAAGTTGAAAATGCATTTCTGTGATAATTATTTTAGTTTACTAGTTTGTAGATTTTGTGAACGATTTGACTTCCTTACTTTGTTTTGAATTATATTAAGTTTCTAAAGTCACATCCGCTTCTCAATCGTCTTATTTTGTTCGAGTTTGACAGGATCCTATTGTCTTAACACTCTTTAAAAAGTTGGATTTTAATGTGCAAAGCAAAATGCCGATCCCATCTTGAAAACGGTGACGAAATTAGGAAGTCCTACAATCCGAGTACCAAGTTCTCCGAGTACATTTAGAGCCGAGTCCGAGTACATTGATGATCAAGTCCTGGGCCAAAAATTCGAGTCCCGAGTTTTTCAGGGTTCGAGTACGGGCGGAGTAAGAGTACAGTAGTACTTTTCCCACCATCCTGGTCAGGACTTTCTATTGTTCCTACACATTAACCCATCCCCATAGACTAAGCACACGTTTACTCGTGAGGACACCTTCCAGACAAAAGAAAAAACGTGAGGACAGTATTGTTCCCTTTGTTAAACCCTCTTTTTTGTCCTCACCAGTACGTCACTCAATAATAATACATAAATAGTCGAGTATGGGACGAGTACCAAAATGCCAAGTTAGGTTCTGAACATTATTATAATGTATACCTGCATCATCAAGAGTCTAAACACCAACAATTCAGGAGACGGACTATTTTACTTTATTTCCATGTTTTTTTATTTACTTTTTACACAACATGATGAAACTACTAAAACTTGTACATCACATGTATCAGAGGAATTTCACATTAGCCCCGTCTGCGCACTTCCAGGTTGAAAGCGATAGCGTTATTCAACACATTCATTCATACATGTACATGAATGAATCACGCCATAAAAGGCAGCGCAGCTCACGATCACCTAGTCTTGGTTCAAGACGTTGTTACGTATAATACGCGATAACCAGCCGCCGCGAGAGGGCGTTATTAGCCACGAACTATTAATAGCCACGAACCGCCAGGAACAACGTCTTGGGAATCTTGTAAAATCTCCCCCCGAAAAATGGGGGAAACTAGTGCGCATGCGCAATTCTGTATGAAAATGAGGAACATTTTCCTTCACGCACGCGCACATACGAAAAAGAGCTGCCATGAAGTTGCACAATAGTCTGGTAGCTATCTATACTACTGGCGCCGAAGGGGCACTGGTAAGTTCGCGATCGAAGCTGCTTGCTCTGCTTTGCATTAATTGCAGGCAGCCGGCCGGCCGGCCGGCTATGCGCTAGCGGCTGCAGTGTTCACCGCTCGTGTTCGCCTGCGACGTCTTGCAACTGTGACGATCGATGCGAGGGAGATACAACGGGTAAGGTGCCGGGCGGGACCGGGCAGGCAACCTGGGTGATGGTGTGTAATCTGCGGGAAATTACTTGTTACATGCAAGAAATACCTCTCCGTTATATTAAACCGTAAGTAGTATGGGAGGAGTCGCTTGGACCACCGTAGGTGGTGCCCCTCTGAGCTTGTTGGTGCAGGTGGTGTTGGTGGTGCACCCTCCCACCTCCCTGCTAGCCTCCATCGAAAGTGGTGTGGGAATCGATTAGACCGGATTGGGGAATCGATTAGAACGGATTGGGGAATCGATAAGAAATTAAAACGCTGCTTGGTTAAATTGAAGAAATGCTTAATTCTGATTGGTTGATTTAAATAATAGGCTCGATGGTGATTGGTTGATTTGAATTATATGCTCGATGCTGATTGGTGAATTAAAATAATGTTTGATCAGATTTTAGTTTGTTGTTTTGGTAGGTTGGGAAATAAGTAGTCTGTTTGTTGAAATATAGACGACGTAGGGGGTTGGGGGTACATGGGGTGTCATGGGCAGACTTGGGAAAATTCCAGAGGGATCGACGGCTAGATGACGACATGGGTGTGATGTCACGGACAAGATCGGGCAAGTCTGGAGAGATCAATGGGACACACTGTATACGGAATGAGGATGCTCTGGACAAGTTAAAACTTGAAACACATGTTGCGTTGTGATTGGTCGATTGATAAACAGGCGAGGTCGGGGAGAGTATAAAATTCGGAGCGTTTGAATTTTGGCTGTCATTCGTGTGCCAGCGACTGAATATATTACAACCCTGCAAGAAACAAAAATTTATCACAAAAACAAAGATGGATCCAGGCTTCCAGCACCAGGACCGAGCGTACCTCCATCTTCTCCAGCTGGCAGTTTGGCCAAGGGGCCGTTTGACAGTGTGAAGAAGTTGACTCACGCTCAAGTTAAAAGAGGTTGGCGCGAAGCTTACAGTACGAGTGAGAAGAGGCCGTACTATTACAACGTTTTCACCCGAGAGAGTCTGTGGTCCATACCTACCGTCCAACCAACGCAACAGTAGGAGAGTCAGGCGGACTCCAGTCCCGCACCGGGCTTGCTGGCAGCGGCCATGGCTGAGCTTTCCGGTACAGCGGACTTCACCCAGCCCCCGTTCGTGAAGGGAAAAGGCAAGAAGAGAAAGTTCAACCCTGACCCCGACCAGCAGGAGAACGACAACCAGGCCGTCAGATTTCAAATTGGAGGTGAGCGTTACGTTTATGTCAAGCGTTTCAAGGGCCGTGTGTACGTTAACATCAGAGAATATTATTTCAACGAAGACAAAACTAAACTACTGGCAGGAAAGAAGGGGCTGAACTTGACGACCGAGGAATGGATGAATTTGGCCGACCGATGCAAGGCAATCAGCGAGGCTATAGATATGGTCTAAAATGATCTTCCCAGTGTACTATGTATCTCAACACTTACATTGCGTATACTTTTTCTACACACTACAGATTCCACGAATCAGGGCATCGTCGATCGGCGGGCACGGGCGAGAAGACTCACCAAGCGAATTCTGACCAAGCTCATCACGGACGAGATATTCACCCTAGTCTACCGGGCGCAGGAACAGCTGGGCTGCGAGGGATGTGAGGAGGACTGGCCGTGTCAGTGGGACCACGCATGCCTGTTCTTCGGCATGACTCCCGAGAGCTGCCTCGATGATTGTCTATCCCAACACTTTTATGAAGCCATGCAGTTGCTTGACACGGGCAAAGTCCGACCTATATTTCATGCAGTAGCTGCACTTTTGGGCGCTGGTTCGTTCGTGGGGGAAGGATTTGAATCGAGCGCAGAGATAAACTCAACGATTGCAGACATTTTGAATGAGTGGAAGACTGATCAATCAGATATCGTCATTTCGTTTTATTCGATGTTTTTCAATTACACAACTGAACTTGTTCAATATACAGTTGATCTCATAGAGTGACATTTTAGTTACCTGAATAACTTGTTTCCAGATTGTAAAATGTTCAAGTCATAGCTAATGATCTAAATGGTCGATTTCGGTAATAGAAATGTTCCCATTTTCATTTATATTTAATAAAATAGGTACATGTAATTGGTATTGTTGTTGTTAATGTGCTTGTGGGTGAAGTTCCAAGTTTGACTAAAGAATTGAATAAAATGATTGATGAAATTGTAGTGTATCTAATTGGTGTATCTAAGGTGGTGAAGGTCCAAGTTTGACCAAACAAATGAAGTAATAAAATGATTGAGGAAAACAAAAATCAGAAATTCTTTAGTGTGTTCATTTGATGTCTGTATATAATTATTTAATTCATAGTCTAACATTAGTATCAAAATTATATTAATGGGGTTATGTAGGTAATCAAGGAGTGGTTGTATAGCTAATGTAACAAATGAACGTACTGCTCACGCATATCCGCCTATTCAGGTTTATTCACGTCCTTGTTGTTCGCGAGATCTTGTTTATCCCCATGGCCTTCGTGTTGACTTGGGTGTTTACCATTTCCTGCATTTTGACTTGGTTGTTTATCATATTTCCTGCATTTTTACCTGGTTGTTTATCCTATTTCCTGCATTTCGACTTGGTTGCTTATCATATTTCCTGAAGTTCTTTCTTTATCTGCGTGAGACTGTTTATTGGGAAGGAACCACGGTTTCACCATGTGGAGTATATCGCTGTATCACAACGCCATCAGTTTGGTCTTTCGTTCCATTTCGAAACATTTGACTTGGTTGTTTATCCCTATTTCCTGAGTTAAAAAAAAAAAAAAAAAAAAAAAAAATTCTTAACCTGCCCTGCTTCCGATTTCGAAATACGTATAGTGTGGGTATAAACACGTGAACAACAACTGACAACAAAAATTGGTCACCGACGCAACGTGTAATTTGAAAGTCCAAGTGCCTATAAATACTAGCTTCGCTTATTGTTCACCGTTTTCAATCCTTGCTGCTGGTGTTGCCATCATGGCTCAGCACGAAGACTACCAATTTTCTCCTGATCCGACCGAGTCTCAGCTAGAGACGATTGCCCGTATGGAGGACGAAGCGCTCGCCGGACCTTCTCACGAACCCCAGGTTATCCCCGAGACACCCCCTCGTTTGCAAGGCAACAGAAATGTGGAGGTAAGAAACAAGTTTTATATTTTGCTAAGTAGGTTTTGGGTGTGGATGGGTAAGAAAGTTTACTGTGGTGATCTACCATTGTGAAAAGAAATGTTCGTACATGCTATTTCTAGATTTTATGCCCCTACAATAATGTTTTTAATAGGTGTCATGTAGTCCAATTCCTTAGCTTTAGGATCAGTTTGGATGGTGTAAATGGTTATCTTTTCGCAATACTAAGTTTAAATGTAATTCAAGAGGTCCGGTACCTATATGGCGCTTAAACCAAACGACTGAAATTTCTGGACATTACCAATTACTTAGCACCAGGCTACAGTTACGCCAAATTTCTAAAGGCATACGATATACCTCAAGAAAAGGGGTTATTCCCATATGAGTGGGTTGACAGTCTAGATTAATTACAGTCGAAAGAGTTGCCTCCTCACAAGGCCTTCTTCAGTAAACTAAAAAACAAAAACATCACTGAGGAAGAATACTCATATTGCAAGCAAATTTGGGAGTCAAAACAAATAAAGTCGATGAAAGATTTCTTGATATGGTACAATAATTTAGATGTTGCACCGTTCTTGGAGGCAGTGCAAAAAATGAGTGATTTCTACGCTGAAAGAGGAATGGACATGTTGAAAAGCGCCATATCTGTACCGGGCCTCTCCTGTTTCTCACCCTCGGCCCCGATATCTTCTTCTCCCTCATTGATAAGGCTAACCAAGATCTCTACTACAAAATCAAAAAGAATATCGTTGGTGGACCGTCAATAGTATTCAATAGATACCATGAAAAAGATAAGACATACATCAGGAACGGGCCAAAACTTTGCCAAAAAATCATAGGTTTCGACGCCAATGCACTCTACCTGTGGGCGCTCATGCAACATATGCCAACCGGTCTTTTTGTTAGACGTAAAGCCGAACAGGCTTTCAAACCCATCAGGTCTCAGAAATACGGTGCAATGGCCACTGAATGGTTAGAGTGGGAGACTAGGAAAAAGAATGTTAAGATTACGCATACATTCAATGGCACCGAAAAGCGTGTGGGATCGCGGAAGTTACCAGTTGATGGTTTCTGTCGTGAAACAAACATGATCTTACAATTTCACGGGTGCCACTGGCATGGGCATAGATGTCACCTTAACAAGGCTGATTTTAATTGTGTTAGGCAAATTAGCAATGAAACACTCAGAAAGGAAACTGAAACAAATTCCGCGTACATCAGAAGTCAGGGCTACACGTTGGTTAAAATGTGGGAGTGTCAGTGGGAAAGTTGTCAAAGGAATGATCCAAACTTGCGGCAATTTTTAGATTCTATAAGACTGCCACACGTTAGAAAGAAAAAAATGTCACAGCGTGAGGTATTACAGTTTATTGCCGATGGTTCACTTTTTGGTCTTGTTGAGTGTGACTTGCGGGTTCCAGATACCCTAACGCAAGATTTTGCAGAAATGACCCCAGTTTTCAAAAACGTTCAGATAAGCAGAGCGGACATTGGGGACCATATGCGAACCTATGCTGAGAGAGAGGGATTACTGAAAACACCCCGCAAAAGCTTGATCGGGAGTATGTTCGGTTCACGAATACTAATGGCGAGCCCTTTACTGCGATGGTACATTTCACATGGTCTTATCGTACAACATGTCTATGAAATTATCCAGTATGGTCAAAATAGCTGTTTCCGGAGTTTTGGCGAGTCTGTGAGTAAAGCCAGAAGAGCGGGTGACAGAGACCCTTCCAATTCGAATTTAGCTGACACCATGAAGTTGTTGGGTAACTCAGCTTATGGTAAAACGGTCACAAATCAGGAAAAGCATATAGAAATGTTAAAGTATGTCATGAACATGAAGCATCCCGTTTGGTGAATAACAGTCATTTTCGTGCCCTGCACGATATTGGAGATGGTATTTACGAGGCCGACATGACGAAAAAATCTATCAAGTTGAACCTGCCTATTCAGATCGGTTTTTTTGTTTATCAATATGCCAAACTACTACGCATGCTTGAATTTTATTACGATTTTCTGGTCAAGTACATCGATCCTTCTGACTTTGAGATGTGTGAAATGGATACAGATTCCGCGTATCTGGCACTATCCCAAGATAATCTCGAAGCAGTCGTAAGAGATGACAAAAGACAAGAATTTGAGATGGAAAAGTCGAAGTGGTTTCCTCGTGAAGATACCGATGAAAACAAAGCATATGACAAACGAACCCCTGGTCTTTTCAAGGTTGAGTGGGAAGGCAATGGAATTGTATCCCTCTGTAGTAAAACTTACTACTGTTTTGGGTCGAGTGATAAAATTAGCTGCAAGGGGTTAAACAAGAATACAAACGATATAACAAAAGAACGATACCTAGATGTGTTGACGTCTCAGATATCTGGTATAGGGGTAAACCGTCGAATTTCGTGTGAAAGCAGGTGATATATATATACATACCAGCAAGTAAAAACCGCATTCACATATTTGTATCCCAAGAGAAAGGTAGCGGAAGATGGGCGATCCACTACCTTCCTCAACCTGCAAGAATACTCAGATAATAGGAAGATGTTATCACTTAAGAGTTTAAGGGGTTTTAGTATTTTCTATTTACTTATTTCTTTATTTATTTTAATAATAATAATAATAATGTGTCAACGGTGCAATGTTATTAATTTGGACTATTAATTTGTTCAATTTGTAAATACAATTACCCTAGTTACCAAGTTTCCTGTCCTATGATATTGCTGACGCATGTTTTGCTCGTTTTTAATCTCTGTAACAAACATTTTTATTTAAACCAATTTCACTGGTGGTGTGTTTCATTGAATCCAGGTGATAACTACATATTGTAACCGGCTTGTATTTTACACGATTAAGTTCAAAGTGTGTAGTTCGTTTGTTTATTTATTTGTATTTTTTCTTTGTATTGATTTAATTAATAACCTCAATTTGATTCGATTTATAACATTAACTTGATACGGTGACGATTGAATATAGATTTCAAGTTATTTACATTTGGCTTTTAATTTACTTTGATTCATAATCTCAACTTGATACAAGGATATTTGTATTCGGAATTTTAATTTACTTTGATTCATAACCTCAACTTGATACAGTGACGACTTGAATATGGATTTCAAGTTATTTACATTTGGATTTTAATTTACTTTGATTCATAATCTCAACTTGATACAAGGATATTTGAATTCGGAATTTTAATTTGATTCGATTTATAACATTAACTTGATACAGTGATGACTTGATGTGTATTTCAGTTTGTTTACATTTGGATTTGATTGGATAATGTAGAATAAAGAATTGAAAAAACATGATGGCGTGGTTTTCATTTGTTTGTTTCATTTGTAGTTGTTTGGGTGTGTGTGGGTTAGGCAGTAACGAGAGAGGACTTGGGACAATGGGGGGGGGGGGAGGGGGGTTAGGAATAATAATGACACCGAGGACTTGGGCCGAGTCCTCGGGAGAATTTCGTGTACAAACCTTATGGGAGTTGTTCGGAAAAAGTTAGTTAAAGTACAAACAAAGGGAAACAAAAGAAGGGTTCCATTCATGGTCCTCAGAAGTATAGGAAACGCACATTTTTATATTTACTATCCACCCCCCCCCCCCCCTTTTTTCCCTTTTTTTTCATGGGAACTAAAAGCCTATAAAATTGTAAACATTTTGATAATTTTCTCATTTGGTCAGATGGATGCGCGACTGAAACACCCCTTTACGGGTATAATTGCAGGCCCAACTGGTTCTGGCAAAACTCAGTTTGTTAAACGCTTGTTTAGTTCACCTGGGAACAGTATAATTGAACCACCCCCAACTAATACAATTTGGTGCTTCGGGGAATACAAAGATGTGTACGACCATCTGGCTAGTCTGGTGCCTCAGATACGATTTGTGGAGGGGTTTCCCGCTGATTTACTTCAGTCCCTGGACCGAACACAAAGAAACCTGGTTGTGATAGACGATCTCATGTCGGAAAGTAGTAATAACACCAAGGTGACTGAACTTTTCACCAAAGGAAGTCACCACAGAAACCTTTCGGTTATTCTTATATTAGAAAACTTATTTTATCAGGGAAAAGAAATGAGAACGATAAGTTTAAATTCTCATTACATGATCCTCTTTAAAAATCCGAGAGACGCTTCTCAAATTACCCACATTTCAAGACAGATTTACCCCAGCAAGTCCAAGTATATGATGGAGGCCTACCGCGATGCTACATCCGCTCCCTACGGCTACCTCTTCGTCGATTTGAAACCAGACACCGAAGAAAATATGAGACTTAGAACGAATATTTTCACGGGTGAATATCCAATTGTTTATATTCCAAAGGTATAAATGACGAAGTTGGGGCTAATCATCAATCATTTAAAGATGTCGAGGCGTGTGCATCACAACGCTCCCTACCTCCACGTGTTGGCCAAGGGAAGCGACAAACAACGCCAGGGTGTGCTCCAAGGAGCGAACAAAGAATTGATACATTGTTTATGTGAGTGCGCCCTCAACGTCCTTAATGGTAATATACCTCTTAAACCGTCTGAAAGGAAAAGATTGATGAGATATAAACGTCACATGCGCGTTCTCAGTAATAAGAAGATTGGCGTTCAAAAGAAGAAGAAAGCATTACGTCAAAAAGGAGGATTTCTCGGTGCTTTACTCACTCCAGTATTGAGCGCCCTTGGTGGATTGTTGTTTAAATAAACATGGAACACACCAGGAAAATGGTTCTTGTACCTCAAGAAACTTTGACAAAACTACAATCAACCAGACGATTGGAACAAACGCCAACCACGCGTGTTGTACATAATTTGGATGGTGAGATGAGGGAGCTCTTGGAACGACAAGATCTTTCAGACGAGGATAAAATTAAACTGTACCACCAGACACTGTACCGGTACATGAACCTGAATAAACAGAGAATGGCACCACTAAGCATGACCTTAGTATGGTGTTCTATTTACGACACACCGCTTTACCTCTTCCACACGCGACGCGACTATACGACGCGACGGCACGACGGCTCCGTCGCGTCGTGCCGTCGCGTCGTGCCGTCGCTTCTTCCCCATTACTTTTGTGCACATTCTGGCGTCGCGTCGTACGTCGCGTCGTGCCGTCGTGCCGTCGCGTCGTTTTTTTCCAGCTTGCAGGTTTTCTTTTCTCAACGTCGCCCCTTCCGTCGCCCATCGCGTCGCACCGTCGTGCGTCGCGTCGTACTCGCGTCGTGCGTCGCGTCGTGTGTCGCGTCGTGCGTCGCGTCGTGCTCGCGTGGAGTAGTCATGCTAGTGGGCGTGTTTGTTTCACGCAGATCCGGAGCGCGATCAGTGATCCGGAGCGTCGAAAGCTGCTCCGGATCACGTTTTTAGTGATCCTGCTCGCGAGGTGGGTTCGCAAGATCAAAGATGGCGACGTGCGAGACGGACAGAGAAAAGTGACGGTATTTTTTCGTAGATTTGAAGCATTTAACGAGCTATTGTGACAGTATTTACTAATAATTCTTTTACAGTGTATTTTTGTTATTAAAGCTATGTACGATTTATTTACCGCGCGGTGAACAAAAGGCCTGAGCTTTGTATTTGAAATGTGTAAAAAGACGATTTTGCTAGAATTCTGTTTGTATTTTCCCCATTTTCGTAGCAAAAAATCTACAGAATCAACAACGGTACCGCGCTAACAGGGTGTCTGGCGGGACAAAATAAAGAGTGAAAAGAAAGAAAATATAACGTTCCTGATGCAATGGGCACTTTAAACATGCGCTCATGGGTACGGTTCGGATGCTGACAAGGGTTTTGTGCTATATACCAGGCGCGGATCCAGAGGGGGGTCGAACCCCCCCCCCCCCCCCCCCCCCCCTCTGCTCGTGGCCATTTTTTTTGTTTTGTTAGGGGCCTACGCCTAGAGTTGCAAACCAGAAAAGCAGAAACCACAAGTCCTATTTTGCCTATGGGTAAGAAAAAAACAAAGTGGTTAAATGGCGCCACCAACGGTGAGAAAGTGTCAGCCCCCCCCCCCCCCCGCTTTTTTTTTTTTTTTTGGAGTCACCTTTCTGAACACATTTCAGAACCCCCACGTAAAAAATCCTGGATCCGCCCCTGTATACGCATGAACCCTTCTTGACTGCGCACTTATAAATACACAAAATTCAGTAATCAGTTCAACACACATAACAAAAGAAAGGTACTTTGATACTATGAGAAAGTTGTATTCTCCCAAAACTTTCTCAACTACGTTCTTAACAGTAATTGTACATTGGATTCAGCTTAAAACACGAATGGTCATCAAGATCAAAATGAGCCGGCATTTAGCTGAACTTGCTTGCTTGCAGCTTGTTGAACTCGTGGATTGCTTGATTAGATCGCAACTATGAGGTAGTGGCATCAGTGCCCGGCCCTCGCGCAGAAGCATGATTTCTTGGCTTTTGTCATGCCAAGATCTGAAGAATACAGCTGTATAACCTGCAGTTGTGTTTCAAGTTCGATGTGTGATCTGGATTCCTCCATTTGCAGTTATTAATCAATGTCATGAAGAATCTGCCGTAGTCCTCTCGGCCAAGGGTAACGGATTTGTTTTATTAGACTCAGTCGGCTCACTTTACTGTAAAGGTTTATAAATGTTGAAACAAAGACTTGAAATAAAAGTTGCCGTGTGCACGGGTTTACATAAACGGCGTAAAACAAAGTTACAATAATACTACACGTTATAAGTGGTTTCCATTTCTCGTCAAGGTTGGTGGGTGGGGGGGGGGGGGGGGGGGGGTAAAAACGGTGACAGCCCGATTGTCCGAAGGTTCTTTAGTCCGAAGGGTTATTAATCCGAAGGTTCGTAATGGTCGTAAGGCTCGATAGTCCGAAGGGCCCAATAGTCCAAAAAGAGAATAAGGTTAAATAATCCGAAGGTTCGATAGTCGGAATAGACGATAGGGTGCAATAGTCCGAATCGACGATAAGGTTCGATATTCCGAATAGACGATAGGGTTCGATAGTCCGGACTATCGAAGTTCAGCTAAATGCCGGATCATTTTGATCTTGATGACCATTGTACCATTCGTGTTTTAAGGTGAATCCAATGTACAATTACTATTAAGAATGTAGTTGAGAAAGTTTTGGGAGAATACAACTTTCTCATAATATCAAAGTACCTTTCTTTTGTTATGTGTGTTGAACTGATTACTGAATTGTGTTTATTGCCAAGAGCGCAGTCAAGAAGGGTTCATGCGTATAGCCTACAGGGGCGGATCCTGGATTTTTTGCGTGGGGGGGGGGGGTTCTGAAATTTTCCCAGAAAGGTGACTCCAACAAAAAAACAAGCGGGGGTGGGGGGAAGGGGGGGGGGGGGACTGACACACTTTCTCACCGTTGGTGGCGCCATTTAACCACTTTGTTTTGTTCTTACCCATAGGCAAAATAAGACATGTGGTTTCTGCTTTTCTGGTTTGCAACTTTAAGTGTAGGCCCCTAACAAAAATGGCCACGAGCATGGGGGGGGGGGAAGGGGTTCGACCCCCCAAACCCCCATCTGGATCCGCGCCTGGTATAGCACAAAACCCTTGCCAGCATCCGAACCGTACCCATGAGCGCATGTTTAAAGTGCCCATTGCATATCGGGAACGAAGTATTTTCTCTCTTTTCACTCTATATTTTGTCCCGGCAGACACCGCTGTTAGCGCGGTACCGTTGTTGATTCTGTAGATTTTATGCTACGAAAATGGGGAAAATACAAACAGAATTCTATAATTTTACACATTTCAAATACAGAGCACAGGCCTTTTGTTTACCGCGCGGTTAAGCGCATGCGCGCATAAACTTAGCGGGTTAGTCTGGGCCTGTTTGTTTCACACGGATCGGGAGGTGATCCAGAGACGAACGAAAACAAACAGGATCGCGAATCCTCTCGCTATATGTTGCATGCTGGGAGAATTTGTATTACACGACAATGTCGTCTGCTTCAGATTCTGTAGGGCTATTTTTATGATAAACTATCTAGTATTTCCAGAAAAGTAAATAAATCGTACATAGCTTTAATAACAAAAATACACTTTAAAAGAATTATGAGTAAATACTGTCACAATAGCTCGTTAAATGCTTCAAATCTACGAAAAAATACCGTCACTTTTCTCTGTCCGTCTCGCACGTCGCCATCTTTGATCTTGCGAACCCACCTCGCGAGCAGGATCACTAAAAACGTGATTCGGAGCAGCTTTCGACGCTCCGGATCACTGATCGCGCTCCGGATCTGCGTGAAACAAACACGCCCTCTGTGAGCCAGTTCGGTATTTCAACTGCGCATGTTTACAATAGCATGACTACTCCACGCAAACACGACGCGAAACACGACGCGACGCACGACGCGACGCACGACGCGACGCACGACGCGACGCACGATGCGAGCACGATGCGAGCACGACGCGACGCACGACGCGACACACGACGCGACGCAAGACGCGACACACGACGCGACGCACGACGGTGCGACGCGATGGGCGACGGAAGAGGCGACGTTGAGGAAAGAAAACCTGCAAGCTGGAAAAAAACGACGCGACGGCACGACGGCACGACGCGACGTACGACGCGACGCCAGAATGTGCACAAAAGTAATGGGAAAGAAGCGACGGCACGACGCGACGGCACGATGCAACGGAGCCGTCGTGCCGTCGCGTCGTATAGTCGCGTCGCGTGTGGAAGAGGCAAAGTGGTGTGTCGTAAATAGTACACCATACCTTAGAGACCCAGAAGGAAAAAGACCATCCACCTAAACTTAAGGTGATGACGGACGTGGAGCACGGGCCACCAAAATTGGAGAAGGAACTCGGCTTTGGCGATACCTCCAAAGTAAAGGTGCACTTGCAAAAAGAACCGGCAGAGGAGGAAGAATACCACCTGCCCCAGCTGTTTGCCGAAGCATCTCATCTGAAAACTACGCCCAAAACAAGGAAAAAGAGAAGTAAAAAAGCACCAAGTTCGAAGCCCAAATGGAGTCCATATTAACACGAACACTACCCTCAACTTTATCATTTGAGGCTTTACCCACCATGGAGTGTTGTCAACCAAAACCAGGTTGTGGCTTTAACCGGCTAGCCAGAAATATTCGTTGTTGGTGCATTTGCTGTCGCAGTAGCGTCATAATAGAAAACACAGATTTCAGTGATGGCACAGCACGACACGTACCTGAAACAAGTGTACTTCAACCCCCAAAATCCAGCCGCGTTTGGTGGTGTGGAGGCTGTCTACCGTGCTGCCCGAAAAGACGGCATCAACATCAACCGGAAGAAGATCAAATCCTGGTTAAGTAAGCAACCGACATACACGCTACATAAACCGATACGTAGACATTTTCAGCGCAACAGAGTCATCGTGGGTGGCATTGACCAGCAGTGGCAGGCGGATCTGGTGGATATGAGGTCGGTCAGTCGGTTTAATGGAAACTACAACTATTTGCTGACGTGTATCGACATATTGTCCAAATACGCATGGGCGATTCCACTGAAAAATAAAACCGGCACTTCACTCATTGAAGGTTTTAAGAAAATCTTACAAAGGGGGCGGAAGCCCAAAATGCTACAGACCGATAAAGGCACCGAGTTCACCAATCGCCAATTCCAGTCCTTTCTCAAGAAAAACAAAATCGGGTTCTTCACTACTCAAAATGAAACAAAAGCCAGCGTGGTGGAGAGATTCAACAGGACGCTGAAGACAAAGATGTACAAATATTTCACGGCCACCAACAGCCACGTTTACGTCAAGGCATTGCCGAAATTAATGACCGCGTACAATCACGCTTTTCACAGAAGTATAAAGACCGCCCCGGTCACGGTCAATAGTGAAAATGCCGAAAGTATTTGGAAAACCCTGTACAACGATACAGGGACTGCAGTCAAATCTACTTCCTTCAAGTTCAGCGTGGGAGATACGGTGCGCATTAGTACGACAACCAGACCGTTTAGGAAAGGTTATCTTCCAAGCTGGACCACCGAATTGTTCACGGTCAGCGCTCGAGTCCCGCGCCATCCTCCCGTGTACAAGTTGAAAGATTATGATGGAGAAGAATTGGACGGTACGTTCTACGAACAAGAACTTCAACGAGTGATTAAATTGGACAATCTGTACCGCGTGGAGAAGGTACTACAGACGCGGAAAAAACGAGGGAAAACGGAGTACTTTGTCAAGTGGATGGGCTACCCGGACAAGTTTAACAGTTGGGTATTAACGAGTCTGCGCAAATTATAAAACTCCAACGGCATCATAATTTTGTCCACACAGTGCGCCTAAGCTTCACCATGGCGGACTCATTTTACGTCACACTCCCTAGCAACAGTTCGATGGACAGTCACCCCAACAACACATTGAGCCATTTCTTTGTCAATTTACCCACACCCCTATCATTCGAAGGAGAGTGGGAAGTGGCAATGGCTGAAGTTACTTACCCTCACCGCTGGTTGAACGTGACTGAAGGAAACAACCAACTGGCGTGCTCGGCCGAGGGCTCTAATGCCGAACTTCACATGCACCGCATACCGGAGGGGTACTACCCGACACCTGAAGATTTATTCGAGAGTTTTGTACCTCCCATCGAGCATGGGAATCTAGTCCGATTTACTTACAACAAATATATTCAAAAAGTCATAGTAAAGACGGGTAGCCGTGTGTATCTTAAGTTGCTTGGTCGTCTAGCGAACCTGCTCGGCTTTGACGAGGGCGCGGTCGTGACAGGTACCGAAAAGAGCACGAGAGTAGTGGACCTGCAGCAATTTTATTCATTATTCATCTACTCCAACATTGTCGAGTACCACACCGTGGGAGACACGCGTGCACCCTTATTACGTATCGTGAATGTGGATGGGAAGTATGGAAAAACCGTTACAAAAACCTACGACAGTCCTCATTATATCCCCCTGAAACACAAGTTGATAGACACGATCGAAATAGATATAAGGGACGGCACGGGCCAACCTATTCCATTTGTGAGCGGAGGAGTCATTGTGAAACTTCACTTTAGAAAAAGTCGCTCGTCCTACTTTAACTGATCATCATGAGGAGCCATTATCTACCCAACAGCAAGCACTACGAAGATTACTACGTCGGACAAGTGGGGCGTGGTCATCCGGTGTTCACTGGACCGAGAAGTCAGAAGGGATACGGTCTTGGGGGAATTTTAGGCGGACTTTTCCGCTCGGCCATGCCCCTGATCAAACAAGGAGCCAAGACATTGGGTCGCGAAGCTCTAAGGACCGGTGTAGGTATTGCGCAAGATGCACTGGAGGGTAAAAGTATTAAGTCGGCGGCCAAAGACAGAATTGGACGTGCTGGACGCAATATGGTCCACACGGCCGTGAGCGGTGTGAAAACCCGGCTTTTACAAGGCCAACGACGTGGTATAAAAAGGAAAGCAAACGGCAGACGTGCCACTTCCTCGTCCAGCAGGAGATCGAAAAGATCAAAGGACATATTTGATTAAGTGCTTTACGCGCTAACCTACAACCGTCATCATGTCGCTGTTGCACAATAACTCGTGCGAATGCACTAAATCCGAACTGGACATTTTTTCCGTCCCACCCACACAAACTAGTATCGAAAAAGGACAGTGGGAGGAATTTCATCCCATTTCTACCATTTCGGATGGGGGACCGGTAGAATTCTTCGTGCCTGGATCCGGAGAAGAATACATGGATTTGAACCAAACACAGCTGTATATCAGAGCAAAAGTCACCAAAGCAGACGGCTCTAACCTGACAGATGCCGACCACGTGGGTCCAGTCAATTTATTTCTACAATCCCTATTCAGCCAGATTGATGTGAGTTTGAACGATCGGTTGATTTCCCCTTCCACACCTACCTACCCCTATCGTGCAATGCTTGAATCGCTACTCAGCTATGGCGGTGATGCTAAGCAATCCTAGCTTACCGCCGCTTTGTTTTACAAAGACACCGCCGGCAGGATGGACAGTGCGGACCCACAGGCAGAAGACGACGCGGCCAATCTGGGCCTGAAGAACAGATACGAGTTTACAAAAACAGCAGCGTGGTGGACATGATCGGACCGATACACAGCGACATTTACTTACAGGACAAGCACATGTTGAACGGCGTAGATTTGAAACTGAAACTGATCCACAGCAGCGACGCGTTCTGCCTCATGGCGTCCGGGGCCAACCCCACCTACAAAGTGGTCATCAAAGACGCGTCGGTGTTTGTCAGTAAAGTCAAAGTCAGTTCGGCCGTCATGCTGGGGCACATGAAGGCTTTGGAGAAAGGTACCGCCAAATACCCCATCAAGCGCAATCTGTGCAAGATGGTATCCGTGCCCCGCGGTAACCTTTCCCTCACCCAGGACCACGTGTTTCTCGGACAGCTACCAAACCGCATCGTGGTGGGGTGCGTGACCAACGAAGCGTTCAACGGTCGGTACGGAAAGAACCCTTTCAATTTTCAGCACATGGATATCAACTTTTTGACGGTACACGTTGACGGGGAACAAATACCTTATTCTCCACTGAAACCTAAATTTACCGAACCGGGTAAAAATTTCATCAGAGCCTATCAGACCCTCTTCTCCGGTACGGATAAAATGTACCAAGACGAAGGCAACAGCATCACTCGTGATGACTACGCCGCAGGGTACACACTGTTTGCGTTCGATCTGAGTCCCGACTTGTCCGTGGGAGGACACTTCAATCTCGTGAAGCGTGGCAACCTGCGCCTGGACCTGCACTTTGCTCAGCCACTGCACTGGATGAAACCATCAACGTCATCATCTACGCCGAGTTCAACAACATCATAGAAATTGACCAGGCTCGCAACGTCATCTTTGACTACGCCAGTTGAAGCGTGCATCGGCAGCATGGATAGTTATGAAATCAGCCACATTTTAAAAAATGATCGCTGTACCAAGCATTACTTTAGAGGGGTCTTTGCCCTCGATCAGCTACCCAAGAGCCACGTCCCCCGGCCGAGCGACCTCGTTTTTAACACCGACCCGTCCACGAAACCCGGACAACATTGGGTGGCCATTTACATCACGGGAGACGGAGTGGGCGAATATTTCGACTCCTACGGACAACCAGCGACTACCCCAGGTCAAGCAATTCCTCCAGAAAAACGTGACGTGCACCCGCTACAACTGCCGATCCCTGCAGGGCCCATTGTCAGCCGTTTGTGGACAATATTCCATCTTCTACCTGCTGCAACGCTGCCGGGGATTAGACATGACCAAAATTGCGCTCTTATTTTCTTCGGATAAAAGAGACAACGATGTACTCGTTAATGAATTCATTAGGAAACACTTTCCTCGTGTAAATACATCGGTGTATGACGAAGAATTCATTGGAAGACAAATTGCAAGAGCCTTATTAAAAACCTTAAACTAGTGTTGTTATAATTAGTTGAAATAATTTTGTTTTCTTCATTTTCAGTTGTAGGTAGACTTTTGTTTATTGTTTATTCTTTGTATTTGAAATTGAGTGTGTCCAAATAAAATACTGAAAAATGTATATTGCCCGTTGGCCACTTAAGGAATTCTGATGAATTCCGGTTGGTTTTAGGCACCCGTGTCGTATTTTTATTTATCCAGCCATGTCGTCATCTAGCCATCGATCCCTCTGGAATTTTCCCGAGTCTGCCCATGACACCCCAGTACCCCCAACCCCCTACGTCGTCTATATTTCAACAAACAGACTACTTATTTCCCAACCTACCAAAACAACAAACTAAAATCTGATCAAACATTATTTTAATTCACCAATCAGCATCGAGCATATAATTCAAATCAACCAATCACCATCGAGCCTATTATTTAAATCAACCAATCAGAATTAAGCATTTCTTCAATTTACCCAAGCAGCGTTTTAATTTCTTATCGATTCCCCAATCCGTTCTAATCGATTCCCCAATCCGGTCTAATCGATTCTCACACCACTTTCGATGGAGGCTAGCAGGGAGGTGGGAGGGTGCACCACCAACACCACCTGCACCAACAACACCACCCTCAGAGGGGCACCACCTACGGTGGTCCAAGCGACTCCTCCCATACTACTACCGTAGGGGCTCGGACAACTCGACCGTTGGCCGACTTGACTCGAGACAACTCGACCGTTGAGACAACTCGACCGTCTTTGCGTCAAATAGGAAGACAATTAAGTCGTCCGTGGAGACAAGTCTTCCGTTGAGACAATTAACAAGTCGTCCGTTGAATTGTATGAAGTCGACTCGGAGGTAGGGGAATCGCTTCTGTCTCGGCGGGGATTCGCGTCCAGCCTCAAAGCAAACATGAGCCTGAATTTTTGTCGAGTTTCACCATGTACCAGTGGAGAAAACCCGCAGGAGATCTAGAGTGCGTCTCAGTATCTTTGTGAACTGTGTGACAATCGAATCACCAGAGTACGACAATCTCCGTTTTCCCCGGCCGTAAAGAGGGCCTCGTGAGCTATTTGTTTTATTATTATCACGGCCTTTTTTATTTTATATCTCAATCAAATCACCTAACAAGGTCTCCTCAGCACCATTATAATACATCAATTATCATATTCAGCCCCGTTAAGATTTTCTGTTTATTATATTTCCATCATTCCGGAACTTTTTAGTTCATTCCCCTCGGCCCTACCAAACAATCTAAATAGCACGGACCTGCTGTACCTTTATCTTCATATACTAACACTCGGGCGGTAGTAGTCAGGGGGTTAGATCTATGCATAATGCATTTATTTATGTATTCATAATGCGCTGCAACATTAGGCTAAGCAGGTGCGTGCGCACAACACGGCTTCTACAAGATTCCCAAGAAGTTGTTACTGGCGGTTCGCGGCTATTATGTTTGTCGTGATAACGCCCTCTCGCGGCGGCCGGTTATCGCGTATAAATACGTAACAACGTCTTGAACCAAGACTAACGATCACCATGCTAAGGTTTTTTCTCAAACCCTGGCTTGGGCTTCGGCTTCGGCTTGGGCTTCGGCTTCGGCTTCGTCTCCAACTATTTTCCAGCCCCATTGCCAATCTGAAGCCTTGAATACGTAAGTAAATGAACAGGCTCTGGCTCTGGATTAAAATATAAGATTTTGATGTACATATAGCAAAAACAGTGTCCAAGATCTTGCCAAATCTGGGAACATAAAATTACGCGAAGCCGAAGCCCGAGCCCAAGCCAAGGGTTTGAGAAATGCACTAGTTGTTCCCTTACAAAAAAGTTCTATAGAATTCTATAGAGTGTGTTATAGAGCTCTATACGGTTCTATAGAGGCAATGGTTTTCTATAGAATATTTAAGGCTGTCTATAGAGATTTTTAAAAAATATATAGATTTCTATAGAACAAATCTTCCAGTTCTATAGAATGGTTTCTATAGAAATTAGACATATCAATTTGTTTGTTGAAAGTACATGTATGTACATTTATATAGTAAACCACAATATGTTTCTAATTTCTATAGAAACATAGAATTGTATAGAATACTCAAATAAGAAGACTGTCTATAGAGATTTTTAAAAAAATCTATAGATTTCTATAGAGCACTGATTAAACAAATTCCTGTCAGTCTTCTATAGAATTCTATGTTTCTATAGAAATTATAGACACATTAATTTGTTTGTAGAAAGTATGTATACATATTTAAAGTAACCCACAATATGCCCCTAATTTCTATAGAAACATAGACTTAAATATAGAACACTCCATATGATTTTATTTTTCGGTAGAAATTAGAGATGAGTATAACTATTGTAGCGCCGGTGCCGGTCGGTTGGCGGAGGGCGCTAGCACGGCACCACTAGCGGAACCGTTGCGGTGGAGCCCCAGCTGACCGGCCGGTAGAGGGCACCAGCACGGTCCCACAGCGGAGCTGTTGCAACGGAGCCCCTGCTGGTCGGCTGGGGAGGCCCGTTGCGTGCGGCGCACGCGCAGTGACCCGTTTCCCTAGTAACAAGCATTGTGCGATCCTCCACCATTTTTGTGTGAGGCCTTGTGTATTTTGCTACCCGAATAAACGGCCTAGAGCCCTTCAGAACTTGACAAAGTGTGCCGGAGTGTTCTTTCAGGGTGTACGAGAGTCCCGCGCACGGTCGACGCTACATTGGAGGCAGCGGTGACATACCAGGAAAGAGCAAATCAGGTAAAACCTCAAGTTCTTGCGGCATGAATCCACCGGGTAGGGACAGTCTGGTGTCCGACTCGCCACACGGCGCGGACACAGACGGGGATATAGCTCCACACGACGCAGGCCAATCGGGAGATAGGAATGGCGGACCGTTCGTTACCTTGAGCGAATTAGAATCCTTTTTGAGGGATAATCAAGGGAGTCTTCCTCGGGATAAGAGGGGGACTGGGGGGTCATCGGGATCGGAATCTCTCATGTGGGAGGACGGGGAGAAAATGAAGCCTGAGATGATAGATCAGGGGGGGCGAATTTGTTACATTCCATGTCGCATTTGCATCGATTCCCCCCAGACTAGTTATGAGTCCCTCAGTGGGCCGTCCCACGCCGCTGGCGTCGGGGTGACAGACGCTCCGTTCCACCCGGAACGTTGCCGAGTCGCACTGGCCGGTGTGGCGGGGACGGTGCTTCACTGTGGGACAACCCATGACCCTTATTCCGGCGTGTCGAACGCCGGACCCCGCGAGGGGCCGCCCGGTGCTGCGCACGGCGACGGCGCGGACGCTGCGTTCCACACGGAACGCCGCCGAGCCGCGTTCGCTGGGGCAGCGGGGGCGGAGCCTCGTGTGGAGACGGCCTGTGAGTTTCACGCCGGTGCGCCCGGCGGGGGGTCTCGCGGGGGGCCGCCCTGCGCTGTGCACGGCGGCGGGGCAAACGCCGCGTTCCACACGGAACGCTGCCGAGCCGCGTTCGCCGGGGCGGCGGGGGCGGAGCCTCGTTTGGGAACGGCCTGTGAGTTTCACACCGGTGCGCCCGATGGGGGGCCTCGCGGGGGGCCGCCCTGCGCCGTGCACGGCGGCGAGGCAAACGCTGCGTTCCACTCGGAACGCCGTCGGGCCGCGTTCGCGGGGGCGGAGCCTTGCATGGAGGGGGCCTTTGGGTTTTGCACCAGTACGCCCAGCGGGGGACACCGGGAGGGACCACGCCGTGTTGGGCAGGGCGGCGGGGCGGATACGCCGCTCCACACGGAGCGCGGTCACGCCGCGTCTGCCGACGCAGCGGGGGGTCGTCCAGAGACACCCCACATTTTCTACACCGGCGTGAGCACCGGGAGCCACGAGGAACTGACCACCAGGGCAGGCCCTGGCGCAACGGGGATTCCCCAGCCTACACGCCCCATGACGGTAACAGTAGAGCCCCCTCAACGGTGCCGGTGTGGCCAGCCACTCCGCGTGGGAGTCAATGGAGAGCCACTCCGCGTGGGAGTCAATGGAGAGCCACTCCGCGTGGGAGTCAATGGAGAGCCACTCCGCGTGGGAGTCAATGGAGAGCCACTCCGCGTGGGAGTCTATGGAGGAGAGCCACTCCGCGTGGGAGTCAATGGAGAGCCACTCCGCGTGGGAGTCAATGGAGAGCCACTCCGCGTGGGAGTCAATGGAGAGCCACTCCGCGTGGGAGTCAATGGAGAGCCACTCCGCGTGGGAGTCAATGGAGAGCCACTCCGCGTGGGAGTCTATGGAGAACCACTCCGCGTGGGAGTCAATGGAGAGCCACTCCGCGTGGGAGTCAATGGAGAGCCACTCCGCGTGGGAGTCAATGGAGAACCACTCCGCGTGGGAGTCAATGGAGAGCCACTCCGCGTGGGAGTCAATGGAGAGCCACTCCGCGTGGGAGTCAATGGAGAGCCACTCCGCGTGGGAGTCAATGGAGAACCACTCCGCGTGGGAGTCAATGGAGAGCCACTCCGCGTGGGAGTCAATGGAGAGCCACTCCGCGTGGGAGTCTATGGAGAGCCACTCCGCGTGGGAGTCAATGGAGAGCCACTCCGCGTGGGAGTCAATGGAGAACCACTCCGCGTGGGAGTCAATGGAGAGCCACTCCGCGTGGGAGTCAATGGAGAGCCACTCCGCGTGGGAGTCTATGGGGGAGAGCCACTCCGCGTGGGAGTCTATGGAGGAGAGCCACTCCGCGTGGGAGTCAATGGCGTGGAGCCACTCCGCGTGGGAGTCTATGGGGGAGAGCCACTCCGCGTGGGAGTCAATGGAGAGCCACTCCGCGTGGGAGTCAATGGAGAGCCACTCCGCGTGGGAGTCTATGGAGAACCACTCCGCGTGGGAGTCAATGGAGAGCCACTCCGCGTGGGAGTCAATGGAGAGCCACTCCGCGTGGGAGTCAATGGAGAGCCACTCCGCGTGGGAGTCAATGGAGAGCCACTCCGCGTGGGAGTCAATGGAGAACCACTCCGCGTGGGAGTCAATGGAGAGCCACTCCGCGTGGGAGTCAATGGAGAGCCACTCCGCGTGGGAGTCTATGGGGGAGAGCCACTCCGCGTGGGAGTCTATGGAGGAGAGCCACTCCGCGTGGGAGTCAATGGCGTGGAGCCACTCCGCGTGGGAGTCTATGGGGGAGAGCCACTCCGCGTGGGAGTCAATGGAGAGCCACTCCGCGTGGGAGTCAATGGAGAGCCACTCCGCGTGGGAGTCTATGGAGGAGAGCCACTCCGCGTGGGAGTCTATGGAGGAGAGCCACTCCGCGTGGGAGTCAATGGAGAGCCACTCCGCGTGGGAGTCAATGGAGAGCCACTCCGCGTGGGAGTCTATGGGGGAGAGCCACTCCGCGTGAGAGTCAATGGAGAGCCACTCCGCGTGGGAGTCAATGGGGAACCACTCCGCGTGGGAGTCAATGGAGAGCCACTCCGCGTGGGAGTCAATGGCGCGGAGGCAATCCGCACGGGAGTCTATGGAGGAGAACCACTCCGCGTGGAAGTCAATGGAGTGAGACAGCCCAGTCGGGAGGGGAGACCCGGGATCGCGGGGTGGCACCACACGGAGCCCCCATGCGGGGCCGAGGCACCATCCACCACCAAGGGGGCACAGACTACCCCTGGCACCTGCGGTGCCGCCGGACGAGCGGGGGACATGCCAACACCACCACCCGGGATGAGAAGGGGGACAGCGGGACCTTCCGACCCGGGGGGTCGGAGGCCAATGATGTTTCCCGACAGGTTCGACGGAGGCTCGTCGTGGTCCGATTACCTGATCCACTTCGAGAGCGTCGCGGCAGTCAACCATTGGAGCGAGGCCGAGAAGGCGATGTTCCTGGCTTCTCATTTGAGGGGCACGGCCCAAGAGGCACTTGCGGATATGGCGCCGGAGGAGCGAACGGAATATGCCTCCATCCTCGAGACCTTCGAACAACGGTTCGGGGTGGCTGCCCAGATCCCCTTACACCGGGCGCAGTTGTCGATGCGCTTGAGAGGCCGCGACGAGTCACTCGGCAGCTTGGGACAGTCGATTCGAAGACTAATTTACAAGAGCTACCCGAAGCTGCCCACGCAGGCCCGCGAAGATCTGGCGGTGGAGGCGTTTCGCAACGCCCTGGGGAACGAACAGCTGCAACGCCACATCTTCTCTAGGAGGGCGGCAACTCTGACCGAGGCAGTCGCCCTTGCGGCCGAGATGGAGGCCTTCCTCGAGGCACAGGCGCGCCAGAAGGGGAGGTCAGGGACCAAGGACGTCCGGCTAGTAACTCAGCCCCCAGCCGAGGAGCCCGGGCCTGCCGCCGGGACTGGGGATGTGCAGGCCGCCCGCCCCCGGGTGGAGTGCTACGGATGCCACGAGTTCGGGCACATACGACGGTACTGCCCCAAGCGGAAGTCTGCTTCCGACCGGCAGCAAGGACCGACGGGGACAACGCCGAGACGCCAGGCCCCAAGCGGAGAGCCGGCGGCTCCAGCCCGAGTGACCAGTGCGAACTACATCACGGGCAAGGTCGCCGGGATATCCGTGCGCCTCCTCCTTGATACCGGGGCGGCGGTAAGCTTGTTGTCCGAGAGGGTCTATGGCACCTTGGATGAGACGGAGAGGCCGAGACTCCTTCGTTCCGCGCCGGCCCTGAGAATGGCAGACGGGAGCTCCATGCCAGCGAGGGGGGTGGCCGACTTCAAACTGCAGGTCGGGGGTCAACTTCTGAACCACGCCTGTACGGTGGCCGATATAGAGCCAGACGTGATACTCGGGATCGACTTCCTGTCAAGATACCGTTGCGAATGGCGATGGGGGGATGGCGTAGTCGTGGTCGACGGGGAGGCCGTTCCCCTGGAGGGTTCCCGACGGCGGCCGATGGTGGCCAGGGTACAGGTGATGGAGAATATGGTGGTACCGGCAGGTCACGAGGCGATTATCGCGGGCGGAGTGGCTGCTGGGCCACGGATGGGAGTCGGGATGGTGTACCCGAACTTGGGGGCCACGGACAGTTGTCAGATTGCGGTCGCCACGGGCCTGGTCGATACTGGGAATGGGACCGTGCCGATCCGAGTGTTCAACCCGACGACCGACCCCGTCACCGTTTACAAAGGGAGTCGCCTGGCTTTATTTTCGCCAATGGACGACTTTGACGTGATGGAACTTGGCGACGGACGGCCGAGAACGGCTACCGGGCATTCTTTTTCCCCCCCAGCGAGTGTCCGAACGGAAGTGCCGGCTCATCTCGGAGACCTCTTGGACCGGGGCGCGGTGAACCTCGGTCCAGCCGAGCATGCCCGGTTGGCAGAATTGCTGACGGAGTTCTCGGAAGCGTTCACGGGCCCGGACGGCAAGCTCGGTCGGACGAACCTGGCCCAGCATGCGATCGACACCGGAGCAGCCAACCCCATACGCCAGCCGCCAAGGAGACTACCCATGCACAAGCGGCGGGAGGCAGAGAAGCAAGTTGAACAGATGTTGCAGGAGGGTGTTGTGGAGCCGTCCAATAGTCCTTGGTCGTCACCGGTCGTCCTTGTAAAAAAAAAGGACGGTTCCATTCGATTTTGCGTGGACTATCGCAAGGTCAACGAGGTGACGCTGAAGGACGCGTACCCCATCCCCCGAATCGAGGACAACTTGGACGCCCTGGACGGGGCGAAGTGGTTCAGCACACTCGACCTAGCCAGTGGATACTGGCAGGTCGGCCTGGACAAGGGGGACCGAGAGAAGACGGCCTTCGGCATGCAGAACGGCTTGTACCAATTTACAGTAATGCCATTCGGGCTCTGCAACGCTCCAGCGACATTCGAACGGCTAATGGAGCGGGTGCTGAGGGGACTTCAGTGGCAGATAGCGGTGGTCTATCTGGACGACGTGATCGTGTGGGGGTCCGACTTCGAGGAACACTATCAGAGGCTGGCCACCGTGTTGGGCCGGTTCCGGGCCACGGGGTTGAAGCTGAAACCAAAAAAATGCGATCTGTTCAAGACGGAAGTGTCCTTCCTGGGCCACAAGGTTTCAGCCGAAGGGGTGAGCACAGACCCCGAAAAAGTCACCGTCATCAGGAAGTGGCCACAGCCGGCGAACCTGACCCAAGTCCGGAGCTTCCTGGGCCTCGCGTCGTACTACCGACGTTTCATCGCAGACTTCGCCGAGATCGCTCGTCCCCTCCACGCCCTTACCAACAAGAGTCAGAAGACCTTTGCCTGGTCCAGCTCCTGTCAGTCGGCCTTTGAGCACCTCAAGGACGCGCTGGCTACGACGCCGGTGTTACGGTACCCGAACACGGAGCGTCGCTACATCCTGGACACGGACGCCAGCCACTGCACCATTGGAGCGGTGTTGTCACAGGAAGGGGATGATGGGGAAAGGGTGATTGCCTACGGCAGCCGCGCCTTGTCCAAGGCCGAGCGCAACTACTGCACCACACGGAGAGAGTTGCTGGCCGCGGTCCACTTCATCCATTATTTCAAACATTACCTCCTGGGCAAGCGTTTCCTGCTCAGAACGGACCACGGCTCCTTACGGTGGCTATTCAACTTCCGCGAACCCGAAGGACAGGTGGCCAGATGGATCCAAAGGCTGGGGTGTTACGAATTTGACATCGAGCACCGAGCGGGCAAGAAACACATCAACGCCGACGCCGTCTCCAGGATTCCGTGTGGCCAGTGCGGACGGTCAAGAGAGCAGGGCCAGGAATGCTACACCGGGGAGGGCCAGAGTAGTACCGGGGAGGCACAAGTGGACGGACTGGTGGGAGCTGTCGGCGAGTCCGGACGGAAACGGGCCACTGCCTCAGAACAACTCCTGGAGACATGGGACCCCGAGGAACTGGCGCGGGAGCAACGCAGCGACCCCGAACTGGGCAGGCTCATGCAGTGGCTGGAGGAGGCGGTCCCCCGACCCGGCTGGACGGATGTCTCGGCGCTGGACGAGGGTACCAAGTTCTGGTGGGCCAAGTGGCAAAGGCTACGGCTGGCCCGTGGGGTCCTACAGCTAAGATGGGAACAGCCCGGCGGAGGACCCCCGACGTGGAAGGTCGTGGTCCCCAAGGGGAAGGTGGAGGACGTCATGAGGTTGGTCCATGACAACAGAACCTCGGGCCACTTGGGGGTCGCCCGGACGGTCGCACGACTGAAGCAGGCCTCCGTGTACTGGAGAGGGATGCAACGCCAGGCGGAAGAGTGGTGTCGGAAGTGCCACAAGTGTGGCTCGAAGAAGTCGCCTCCCAGACCCCGGAAGGCCCCACTCCAACAATACTTAGTAGGGGCCCCGATGGAGCGCCTGGCAATTGACCTGACGGGCAGACTTCCGAAGACGAGGGCCGGGAACACGGGCATCATGGTGGTCGCTGACTACTTCACGAAGTGGGTGGAGGCCTTTCCCATCCCCGACAAAACGTCAGAAACCGTCGCCAGGGTCCTCGTCGAACAGGTTGTCACGCGGTTCGGCACCCCCCTAGAAATCCATACGGATCAGGGGAGGGAGTTCGAAGCCGGACTGTTCCAGGGAGTCTGTAGGCTGCTCGGCATTCAAAAGACCCGTACTACGCCGTTCCACCCCCAGTCAGACGGGATGGTGGAGCGGTTTAACCGCACGGTCAAGACGATGCTGAGCCTGTTCGTCGACGAGAACCAGGACGACTGGGACGAACACCTGCCGTATGTCATGATGGCGTACCGTTCCTCTCAACACGACAGCACCAAACTCACGCCGAACCTGCTCATGCTCGGCCGGGAAGTCAGGCTCCCCCTGGACCTCGTGGTGGGGCTCCCGGAAGAGCGATCGGCACGCGTGGTAGTACCCGACTACGTGGATGGGCTGAGGAGGAAGATGGAGCGTGCCCACGAGTTCGCCCGGCGTCACCTACAGAGCAGCCAGACCTACCAGAAACGACAGTACGACCGTCGGGCCGAAGGGGCTGGGTATGAGCTAGGCCAACCGGTGTGGCTGTACACCCCCGCCAAGAAAGTGGGTCGCACGCCCAAGCTGCAGTGTTGGTGGGACGGACCGTTCGTGGTGACGAAGAGAATGGACGACGTCACTTACCGGGTCCAGAAGTCCCCTCGGGCTAAAGCCAAGGTGATCCATTACAACCGGCTGAAACCATACCTGGGCGACGCCGATGTGGGCTGGTGGGAGCGTACCACTCGGGGATCTCGGGCGGAAGAAGGCAGTACCACCACGGAGGGACCGCCGGGGACACCGGACCGATCGGGGGTCCCATTATCGGACCCGGCGAACGAAGCTGCCCCGGACGACCAGGCGAACAGCGGGGAAGGTCAAGACCCCGGGATGGCCCCGACTCCCTACGGGGAGGGGACACCACCACCGGCCGAGACGACGGCGACGACCCCCGACGAGCCGAGCGGGACGGAACCGGAGTCCGGCGAAGTGGCCGGCGAGGCGGCGGGGGAAGGCGAGCCGGCACCTCCTACGCCATCGGAACCGGCTACCGGCAGAGTCACTAGGGCCGGACGGAGAATTATCCGTCCCAGTCGATATTGCCTCCACCTAACTGACCTTCCTTCTTTTCCCCCCCTGCAGGATGGATCAGGTGAGATGTCCCCACTGCGACAGGACGTTCAACCAGCGCCATAATCTCCGGAGGCACCTCCGGACGGCGTGCAGGGTACTCCACCCCGAATGTCCCTACGCTTGTGCCCGGGGGTGCGGAAGGACCTTCTATAGGAGGGACGTCCGGGAGCGACATCACCACTATTGTGCGGGGAGTTTTTTGTGGGATCGGTGGGTGCGGAGGTCGACGAACTCGACGTCCACGCCAGCGACGGGGAGATGGACGCCGCTCCCACCCCCTCCGCCGCCGACGTCCCCACCGGGGGGGCCGTAAACCACCCGGAACAGCCCCCCCCACGCTAACCACACCACGCGCGGGGGCGGTCGCCCTCACCGCCACGCCTCACTCGGCAAGGGGAGTCCACCAGGTCCCGGGGTCTCCCAGCCGGTCGGGGGGACCGCGGCCCCCTCGGAAACGCTTTCTCCCGACCACCCCATTCGGAAACATTCCTCGGAGGGGACGACCATCTGGGTCGGGGAGCCGTGTCCGTGCGGAAACGCTCCCCGGCGGGGCCCCCCCCCGCGAGGCCGTTGGAACCGGCGCCGGGGGCGGGGAGGGGTCGACCGGTCCCGAGCGGAGGGGCGGGGTGCCGATGAGACCCTCTGCGCCCCCCGATGCCCCCTTGCCACAGTGGGACGGACGCCCTCTTCTTCTTCCGGCCGGTACCAGCGTGCATTTCCCGGACGGGAGGCGACTCCAGCTGAGCAGAGCCGCGGCCGTCCGGACGCCTAGCAATCACACGGGACTCCGCCACCCACATGGAAACGGCCCTCTGCGAACACCTCAGGGAGGAGTGGCGGTTAGAGCACATGCCCCACGGGGTGGATGCCCGTGGCCACCGGCTGGGGGCGGGACACGAGTGATCCATACCTACGAGGCCCCCCGTCCACCTCCTCCAGACGTACCAGGGGCAGCAGTATGGCCAATACTTCGTAGATCCCTCCGTGTCCGCCCAGCCCTCTCTGGGGGGGACTGCTACCACCCGGAGCGCCGCCACCCCCCGCGCTACCCCAAACAACGTAACCACGTCGCTTCTGGGAGGAAACTGTTTTCCGGCAGACGGAAGTCCAACGGCAGCCCTCCACCTACCAGCTGAACTGGATGTTGTTTTCCCTTCCCCCCCCTGGACTTTTGTGTAACCCCCCTTTTGTTTTTGTTTTGTGTGTGTTTGGTGGTCACTGCGGGGCGCCCGTCCCGGCTCGGGCCTTCCTGGGGCGTCCGGTCATCGGTGCTGGTTGTCTTGTTCGGGGACGAACAAAGGTCTTCGCGGGGGGGCAATGTAGCGCCGGTGCCGGTCGGTTGGCGGAGGGCGCTAGCACGGCCACCACTAGCGGAAAACCGTTTGCGGTGGAGCCCCAGCTGACCGGCCGGTAGAGGGGCACCAGCACGGGTCCCCACAGCGGAGCTGTTTGCAAACGGAGCCCCTGCTGGTCGGCTGGGGAGGCCCGTTGCGTGCGGCGCACGCGCAGTGACCCGTTTTCCCTAGTAACAAGCATTGTTGCGATCCTCCACCATTTTTGTGTGAGGCCCTTGTGTATTTTGCTACCCGAATAAAACGGCCTAGAGCCCTTCAGAACTTGACAAAGTGTGCCGGAGTGTTTCTTTCAGGGTGTACGAGAGTCCCCGCGCACGGTCGACGCTACACTATATAATACTTTAAACAAATCTTTTTTTTTTTTCAATCAAATTTACTAACAAGATCAAGGCTGAGGACTATGATTTTTAAAGAAGCGATTATAAGCATTTTCAAAGTATTCATTTGTTTTTCCCTTACCGAAACTGTGGTGTCTGTACACCACATCATAATTCGGTGGCAGGTTTTGGTACATAATGTACCTCTCTGGGTGTACACCATGCAAACACTGAATATATGCAACAAACACGTACATGCATGGAGGGAAATTCCTTCCTACATGATACATGTAAGTACACCACACAGCTATAGCCCCAACAGTTTTACTAAGCCAAACAGGAAGTTGATGTGTACACAGACCCCTGTACAGACCAAAAGCCTACATGTACTGTTACATCATCAAGAGTATCATGTTACTTAGACTCAAGTCACATGACAAGGTGGACCTTGCTGCTTGCATACCAGAGATAAACGGTCAGTGTGGGAAAATTTGAAAATCTGCACTGCAGTCAGTTGAATGTCAGTGCAGCAGTGCAGTATGGGCTTGATGGCAGAAAATTGTAATAAAACTGGGTAAAAAATCATGGATATTTGCATGGCATTTTACATGTATGCCTGTGGACATTATTCACTGCTCATGTACACACTCAACCTGTACATGACATGTAAAAAAATACACTAGTGATTGCTGGATGGATGGATGGAATAGTCTTTGGACATGATCGATCACACGTACAAGATACAAGCAACATGTTGAACCATAGGACTATAGAGGAAGGAATGGTTTGAACCATGTCGTCACGCTGATCACAAGCTGTTTGTATGCGGTAAGTCTACAATTGTTACTATAGTAGGAGCTAGGTGACATTCCCTTTTTTTGGCTTACACAATTTTTATTTTGACTAATATTCTGTAAAGATTGTCCCCATTGTTTGCTTGTATGTTAGTGATAACAAAAACAGTTGTTTAATAGCCAGTTAGCTGTCCTAAATTTTCAAATGAAAAGGGAAAAATAAAATGTATATGACAAAAGGGGAAAAATATTGGGGGAGGGGGACCTGGCCCCCCCCCCCCCCCCCCCCCCCCCCCCCCCTCCCCCCCCCCCCCCCCGGATTGCCCGTGCTTTAAGTCCATTTTTTAACTTTAAATTTGTGCCTATTGATCGCCACAAAAATTATTTCATAAATTTGTATCTGTGTAATAGGCCTACGGTTTCAGTATTTTGGGGCTCATATCCCCATATTTTTTGCGTCGGGAGCCAATGTGTGTCGTCCCCCGCTGTTTTCGTCTCTTTGCGGCTGTTTTGTTGGAGGTGAATTCGCCCCGTGTTTCAAGCTCGTTAGCATTGAAACTGTGTTTTGCCCGCACCATTTTGGAGTCATCCTCATCCATTGCATATGCAGAGCTACCCAAGTCGTCCAAGTCTTCGCCCATTACAGAGCTGCCTAAGTCGTCCGAGTCCTCGCTCAAGTCCTCTCCCGTAAGATCTTACGAGTTTACATGTATATTATATAAGATCTTTTTCTTAATTGTACACTTGAAAAATGAATAAAAACTGCTGCAAAACTGCTGACTGACTGAATGGACCTGAAATATACAAATAAAAAAAAATTAGCTGGCCTGACGTTTCGAACTTAAGCAAGTTCTTTCTCAAAGGCAAATGACAGAGTACAAGAAAACAAACTTGTAGGGAACACACATGCCAGCTAATTGTTTTTATTGTACACTTGTTAAAACCCTTTTTGTATGCAGTAAGTCTTACAATTGTTACAATAGTAGGAGGTGACATTCCTTTTTTTTGGCTTACACAAATCATATTTTGACTAATATTCTGTAAAGATTGTACCCATTGTTTGCTTTTGTACGTTTAGTGATAACAAAAACAGTTTGTTAGCCAGCTGTCTAAATTTCAAATAAAAAGGGAAAATAAAAATGTATATTACAAAGGAGAAATCTTTTTGTTTTTTTTGGGGGGGACACACTGCCATAGCCGTCAACTCCCAAAAATATTGGGGGGGGGGGGGGGGGGTGTTCCCCCCATGATTGCCCATGCTTTAAGGCCCATCAGAAAGGTCCATTTAAACCCTCAAAAAATAGTTTTTATTTTATAACTTTTAATTTTTGCCTATTGATCGCCTCAAAAATTATTTCATAAATTTTCATCTGTGTCCGGAGTAAAACCGAGTTTCACTAGTCCGTGTGTATTTTTAGATTTTTCGGAAGTATGAGTTACATTTTTTCGCCAGGACATTTCTCTTTACGTCAGGTGATTTATCAGTTTTCCACAAATGTATATACTAGTAAAAAATTTCACAAAGGCCCTTCTTCAGGGGCTGATTGTTTCACTATTAATATTTTAAACAACCAAAAATGTAGTTTCCCCCCCTTAATTCTCAGTTAAATTTCAGAGATTTATGGTGGGATCTTTTTTTCATTGCTAAAGATTCATGTGTTTTTAGGCTCTTTTATCTTTCATACTGTAATCATTCTTGTTTCGTCCTCCTTTTTTTTGTTTATAAAAATACAAAAACTATTCAAGCCTTCTTTAATTTACTTGTTCTGTATCCGTCCAAAGTTTTTTTTAAATTCCTTTTTGCCTACCATTTTTTTAAAATATAGAAAACAATGATGTATGTGGAATTATGTAGTTTTCCTATTTAATTAATGTTGATCGCATATCGGGTGCTTATACATGTATTTATAAATTTTTTCCATGTACAGTAGATTTGGAAAAAATTCAGGACGTTTTGGGCCATGGCCTATGCTGGAAATAAATGCAGTGAAAAGTACACAGAAAAAAAAGTATTGATCTCCAATTGTTTTAAATTTTGAAGGATGAAGTGTATCACTTTGATATTTAATTAAAATGTTTAGAAAAGTTACCAAGTTTGTAAATATTTATGACATTTTTATAAAAATGGAGTCATCTTTCTATAGAATTCTACTAGATGTTTTTATAGAAAAAGTGGTCATATTTCTATAGAATTCTATTAGATGTTTTTATAGAAAGGTGGTCCCTATTTCTATAGAATTCTACTAGATGTTTTATAGAAAAGTGGTCCTATTTCTATAGAAAACTCTACTAGGTGTTTTTATAGAAAAAGTGGTCCTATTTCTATAGAATTCTACTAGATGTTTTATAGAAAAAGTGGTCCTATTTTCTATAGAACTCTACTAGGTGTTTTTATAGAAAAGTGGTCCCTATTTCTATAGAATTCTATTTGATGTTTTTATAGAAAAGTGGTCATATTTTCTATAGAATTTCTATTAGCTGTTTTTATAGAAAAGTGGTAATTTTTTCTATAGAATTCTATAAAAAACTATAGAGGATCTCTAAAGAAAATTATATACAAATCTATAGAAAAAATTCTGTAGAATCTTATAGACATTCTATAGAATTATCTTTTTATAGAATTGTAAAAATTTTCTATAGAATTCTATAAAATGTCTTATAGAGAAGTGGCCCATTTTCTACAGAAAACTCTAAAGAAACTCTACAGAAACTCTAAAGGAAAACTCTACAGAAAACTGTAAAGAAAACTCTATAAAGGAATTCTATAGAATATCATATAGAAAATTCTACAGAATTTTTTTTTTTATAGATTTTCTATAGAACTTTTTTTGTAAGGGTTTACTGTGGCATTTGAGATCCTCGCTTTCAAACCAGGAAGTGTGCAGATCGGTGTTATTTTTCGTCAATTTGGGATTCCTCTATTGAGCCAGAAAATTTTCTCCTTTGGAAATTCACCCCAACAGCCCAAGAAAACTGTTTTATGTGTGTGTAGGCCTACTTTCGAGTCCAAAGGTGCAGTATCAAAAGAGAAAAATAATCTTTTTTTCCGATTACGGGTATCAAGTACCGAGTACAAAATGACGATTTCTGGGTACGAGTTTTTTTATTTTATTGTAATCTTTTACCGAGG